>VDFB02000015.1:340592323-340636390 GCA_007258455.2 Sequoia sempervirens
GATTGGGGTAACACACTATTACCTAATATAACTAAGGAGCAAGGGGAAATCAGAACACTCCAACAATGGCAGGATCAAGCAAGTAAAGTCATCAATAATCAAATTAAAATAATTTGTGATGACTCAGATTATGATTTGTTGGTAAATTGTATGGATAAGATTACTGGTACCGGCTCATTTTTGGAATCTTTTGAAAGAGATGCTAATCAAGTAGCAATAAAGTATTTTCCTTATAGTACAAAGGTAAAAGAGGTGATTAATTTTGACTGGCCAACTGACAAAGAATACCAGAGGTGGGTGGCTAAGTATTTGAATGATGATGAATAAAAAGAGTGGGCTACGGATAGGTGGCAAATCAGATGTTGCAGTTACAGCGTTTCCAGTTTTGTATGGATGACTTTCTTAGCGTGGGTTTCACGTGGTTTTTTGTTATTGCATCAACCTTCCTCTGCCGACATAATGAACAAGAATATGCTCCAGGATGATTGTTGTTGTAACGATTTTTGAACAAGAATATTTTTCAAGGTGGTGGCTATTGTAACAAATTTTGGATTATCACCAAGTGCTCCAATTGACTGGTGACAAGTGTACTTTTTGGCCCGGTGCTTGTTTTCTCCTTCATTTTCTATAAGAAGGATTTCAATGCCAGAAGTATGGGTTAGCAAGTTAGATAATTTTTGTTGAGTCTAGGTGAAGTTGCAGAGCTAATTGTAAAGTTCAATGGTTTTAGAGAAATGCAATTTAGGTTTTGAGTCATTATGTAATAGGTTTTGAGTTCATAGAGATTTAATGTTGTATAACAGTACTAGCATTTGAGTTGAAATAAAAATTTGAGCTCATGTCTCTCATTGTACATGCATATTTGAACTTTCAATGAAATAACTAAGGGTTGTTTTATCCATCTCACTGTTGTGGTGTGTATGATTCTATTTTAGATTTAATGCAAGGAATTAATCAAAATGCTTGAATGGGATTATAGGCAGATATGTGTTGTATAAGGATTTGATAAGTAGTCCTGGGTTAGAATGCATACTCATGAAATTGTAATGTAATATTGTTAGGGATCTTATATGTGATGTATTAAATATGTTATAAACCTCTAGATGCTTATGAATTCTACTCCTGCAATGGATTTATGGAACTGATCTAAGTTGTAATTATTTGTGTAGTTCAGTATTTGTTTGTCTTTGCCTAGAGCTTTCTACAAATTGCAAATCATTGACTATCTTATACAATGGATTGTGTTTAGTTATCTCACGCTCCAGATAGTTGATATTGTCTATAAACATCAAATTCTAGTTGATATTATCTTATTGTGTTGAGCTATTAAGTGAGATCATCTGTTATTGTTAATGTTGTTTATAATAATCGTGCAGAGGTTGTAAAAACATTATTGGATCACCCTCCCAGGTCTTGCAGAGCCCAAAGTGTACGAGGCTTTTAAATTCCTCATCAGTTGGTCTAGGTCCTTCAAGCTGCCTTCGATTGGAATTGGCAATTCCATAGGTATATTAGAAGACAAACCTAGTTACATTGTAAAAAGAACCAACATACACATCAACCACTAAACAACCACCTGTACAACTGACTTTTTAATCTTTTATGATCACATGAAACATAAAAAACACTAATTTCAAAGTTGTTAACAACACTATTGAAATGTTTTAATTTTTTGACCTTTCAAACATTAAAAAGTACATCATTAAATTAATTATGTAATGGCATAAAAATTAAAAACATCATGAATTAATTATGTAACCACATAAGTAAAATATAATTCTATCAAGAAATTAATATCAAATAGATAATATAATCACATAACATATGCATTTAAATGTCATTGATCTTCTTCTTCATCCAACTCTTTGTTTATATCATCTGATCCATATTCGACATTGTAAGGATTGGTCATATCATCATCATCTTCATCGATATCAGTTTCGATAATGTCATCATCCACATGGATGTCATCTTCAGGAACATTAACTCCTACATCATCATCATCTAGTTCCTCCTCTTCGACATCTTCATCAGGGACATCATCAATTAACCGTTGATCCTGATCATCATCTACATCATCTTCTAGTTCTTCGGTATCTTCTTCTTCCACCACATTATACTTTACCGGCCTTCCTCTTGGATCATGTCTAACAACAAATGACCATCCCGGTTTACCTGGAACTTCTAAGGAAAATACTTGCTCACATTGGCTTGGAAGAACATAGGGCTCATTTCCAGCTCACTCGATCAACCTTGTATTAACCATGGTAAATACATTATCATGTTCAATAACAATTCTCTCAAGATCATTTTCATTCAAACATAGCCTATACCATAGGATGACAAACAAAATTAATCTAAAGGACTTAAAGTCACACTCAAGTATATCATCTAAAATCCCATAGTATCAATTTTTTGAGACTTCTGGATGTATGTCGCTTCTAGATGAAACATTAGTCACCTAAAAGACTACAGTTATACCAGAATCACAAGTTTTCTTCATGTCATCCAACATTTTGATTTGAAATTTATGACCATGGCACCACATAGCCTTGTGGTGTTTCACTTGCAATATGTCAAACATGTAAAAATTATTGCAATATCGTCAGTTGATAAACATATTTATTCTTGGTTGAATATATGCAAAGAAAACAATATCAAGATACATATACATCAATATACTTGAAAATACTTAAATAATATGGGTGATTAATATATTTATACATACCTGTTTATCTCTTAAACCATATGCTAAATTAATTTCCCTTTGTGTAACATTGGAATTTCCATTACGATGAGCTTCTTTAACCAATGAAGCCACACCTTCCCATGCTAATACGTGACCAAATTGTTGACATCGTTCAATCCATATTGTCATCCAATCAAGATTGTTGGCGACGTACAAATGTAGTGCATCCCACTCTCGACCAACTGTACCAAAATAAATTGAAATTCACAAACGACATATAATTAGTTAAATACCACATTATATGACCTTAATTTATAATTGATGTATATTGAAGATTAAAAATTAAATAAGTACAATATACATAAAAACCATATGTAAAATGCATTCCAATTAATCTCCATGACCATCTTATAATTACCTCTCACTTTCCTCAATCTACCTTTCCCCAACAAGTACTCCCCTTCAAATTTGTTAATGGAGTTGGGATCCCAAATGCGATCTACATGGATCTTTGTTGCAACCCTTAGGAAGATATTCACTAATGTACACCATGGTCAAGTATACCATATATCCTCCACCATAGAACCTCGGATGTGCTCTTTGTCTAACCAAAGCCTTCAAAAATTTCAAGTGTCTCTCAACCATCCACATTGACCTTTTAGGTATAGGTCCACACACCAATCTCTCAACTTGGTGTATGAGGTAGTGCTCTTGTGCATTGAAAATGTTGAAGGTAGACACTTTTGCATTTCACACATTAGACGGGGAATTTTTCTCCTCCAATAATTTATATCTTCTTTATGGATTTCTTTAGATGACAGTCATCTACAAGTGATTCGAAGCACAAATATATTAACGTAGATTTAACAAATATACAAAGATAATACATGAACAAGTAAAACAAATGGCAAATTATACATGTATACGCCTAATCATTGAAATTCAAACTTCACTACTTACCCCATGTATTTTCCAAGATCATATATAACTTTCTTGACATTGTTGTCGAAGTTGTCTAGGAGAGATAGAGGTAGAACATACTGCAGTAATTATAAAATGATATTTTCATTATTTTTCCAAAAGTAGTAAACATAATACACTAAAAATTACATGCATTATACAAGTGTATATAATATACCAATAATTACCTTAATGGGCCGATAACAATCATTTGTTTTCATCCCTGACCCAAATTCACCTTTCTTTGTTAATATATTGTTTATGTTCACAGCAAATTCTGTGGGAAATCAAATTTTTCATATGACTTGTTTTATAGCATTTCTTTGCTGCTCTGTTAATAACCAAGGAAGGGCACTTATATTAATTTGGTCTCCATCGCTATTTAATTGAATAACATTTTTCATTGGATGATTGGCTTTCTGAATGTCACTACAAATTTTGACAATTTTTTCTTTATCATGCCTTCCATCCAATATTTTTCATAACATTTCTCATATATTCTTTCTCGATATGCATTGTATCAAACAAATGCACAATTTAGGCCATAGTAGCAAACCTACCAAATTTTCTCTGGGATAACTTTTCACCCCTCAGGGAAGTTCGCCATTAATGCCTTGACGACCTTCATTTAAACATATGTTAAACAATTCAACAAAGACATCATTGTCAATTACAACATGAGTAAACACAACACAATATAAAAATATAAATTCAAAACATATCATAAATGATATAAACAATTTTATTCCATGTATAACCTTGATTCCATTACCTACGGTGATTCCAACTTCCATAGGCGTGACATTCTTCGTGGAGCCATGTATCTCTTTCCCCATTGAAAAGATGTTTTTTAGTAGTTCGATACTTATGATTTATATGAAGGAAGTGCCTATACTCATCAAACACCTGCTTTCCTAAACTTGTTGAATGATGAGATTTCATCTTTTGACCACAAATTGGACATGCAAATTTTCCCTTTGTTTGAAGACCTACAAGATCATATATAATTGGATTAAATATGTCAATTTTTATAATTATATATAATGAATAGATTATTTTAAAAACATGCATGATATCTACTTCATCAAATTAAATATTGTTAAAGTGCAGTCAAACGTTATAACATACCAAAAAAATGTGTTAGCCCTGGGGCATAATTAATTTTCCATACAAGCATTGCATGGAATTGAAATTGTCTTTGTCCTATTGGTCTAGAGACGACATACATAGTTAATTTCATTCCATAACTTTTAGTAACTCATCGAGCAAGAGTAGTTTGATATATACATTCATATATTTAACTTGGTACTACCTACTGAATCTAACATAAACATTATATAATTATTATAACCATTTTATCAGTAATATATATAAATTCAATGTACATGACTATCAATGAAAAAATATGTCAATATAAACAAGACAAACGGAGCGCCACAACGCTAAAGAAAAATTACTGATATAAAACAAATACTTCTGGAACAATCATTACATATAGCCCCCTTTATCAAATTATGGATAACGTTATTGTCGAGCAAGAAAACAGGCCACCGAAAATGATCATGCCTCTCTAAATGGATTGACACTATCCGTTACCAATGAAAGCCTGAGATTACGAGGTTCTTCTTTAAAGTGTGGCCATTTTTCCTCCATATCCCTAAATGCATAACCATCCACAAGCATTTGAAGAATGTCATCTCCACTTCTATTTTGTGCATGATAATTCATCAATTGTGCTAAGCTTTCACACCTAAATAATCATTGCATACGTGGAATAATGGGAATATAATGAAGAACCTTGCGAGGCACCTTCTTTGTTAGTTGATCTATTCAATATCTACTGATATGACATTCTGGGCATTCTGTTGTAAATCCCTGTTGTTTATGATATATAATATGATCATTGGGACATGCATTTATTGCTTGATACTCCATTCTAATATCTTTCATAATGGTACATAAGTCTCAGTATGAGCGAGGTAAAATATTTGATGGTAGTAACAAAAATTCACCAATCAATCTACAACAAAAAATAATATGTTCATATAAAAAATATTAATGGTACATATTTCATCATTTATTTACTAGTGATGAACTAACAACAATTAAAATAGATGAAAAAAGATGACATAAATGATATACCTTAACATCTGTGAGATTGCTATGTTTGATAAACCATTCATAACCTTCAAGTTCAATAGCAACAATACAGCAGAGAGAAGAGTTGTTTCAGAGCCTTCATAAAGGGGATCATATGCCTTCTCAAGTACAAGTAAATCATGAACATAATCAAAGTCATCTTGATCATCATGATCAGCTCTGCAACTAAATGTGTCATGGATCAATGTATTCGTACCATCATCTTCAACTATGTTTTCTGGCGTATGATCATCTTCTTCCATATGATCATTAACTTCATCTTTGATATTCATAGCTCCATGTTCATCCACTTGCAAAACCACATTCTCTGAGCCGTGATAATCCATATCATCTACCCTAGGGTGTCCAACCTTTATATTAATGATTGACACAAATAAACCATGATCATAATCAAGTGATTATATATATATAATGTTAAAATGATATAAACATTTACAAATTCACTCAATATAAACACATATATGAACAACTTACCAATGGATGATAATCATTCCCCCCTTCAATGTCACCATGTTGCCTACAATGTTTCTCAGCTGTTGTGATTAAAAGTCCTCTCGTCTTTAAGCCCTTGCAATTATTGCAAGGACAATAAAATTTCCCATCACCCTTTCTTTTCAATCTAGCCCATAATCTATCAAGTGTCTCTCTATTTTGTTCTGGACTAATATTATCTGACATGATTTTTCTTTACCAAGCTTGACTATTTAGATCTTCAAAAAATATCAAACTCACACTCCAATAATTTTTATTCATAGACAGGTAACATAATCTAATAATTCTAATATTTTACACCAAAAAATTTGGCATGCAACCACCCCTACAAAAGAGAAGATAGTCTAAAGTTAATAACCCCAAAAAACACTTTCAAATGCTAATTCCAAAACTTATTAAATTATGATTTTAATATGATTTCCAACCATTAAGACTCCTAAAATCAGAATATTGAACTTGATCACAAACTTCCTACAACAATGGAGGTAGCAAGCTAGTAAGAGAAAGTGACCCATTCCTAAGGAGCAACAAGTTGAATCATCATTGCTAATGTCAATACGGATTTATCCTTTTAGTTAAAGATGCAATGTGTCACTTCTTATGATGAGCTTATCCCTAGGGCCCTCAACATTGAGAGATCCCTAATAAAAACAAAGAAGCATTGGTAAGAGCATGATTAGGGTACCAAACCCTAGGCCTCCATAGAAACATAAACAATAACTATAGCGATTAGTGAGGTTGCAATACCAAAAGATTGAGACATTGTAGGTAATAACAAAATCTTGCAATCTAAAGATTGTAGTCAATAACAAGCACACTATGTAGCTTAGTGACATTTGTAAATGCAATCTATGGTAAGAAGAATGACAGTCACTTGAGATGTGACAGTCAAAAAGAGGTTGAGTAGTGACAAGATAATAAAGCTCAAACCTTGCATAGTAAAGTGGAGATTTTAACAGTGAGTTTCCTTACCCCCTTGCTGACCTTAAGGGTTTTTCAAATGCTTTTGGTAGTCTTAGACAAGAAAAATGCAATCAGGGAATGATTGTCCAAATGAAGTAACAGTGGTAATCATAGGTTCAATGTTTCTTCTTAGCCATTAATGTATAATGGAGGTAGTGGATTCCATGTTTGAGCAGTGTTTTGAGACTCATCAAAGAGGGGAGAATCATGAATAATACCTTGTGGACTGTGAAGTAGTGTCAATAAGGTTAAAGGATCTTAAAAACTACAATACCATGAAACAATGAGTCCCCTGTAGTAAGTAGGCAGTCTATAGGGCATAGTTTGATTTTATAGAAGGATGCTCATGAAAGGAATCTTCAAGTGATAGTGATTGAGTTGTTTAAGATTGCAGCTAAGGGTACAATAACCAGTCTTAAAGGAAGTTAGCAAAGCAGTAAATGTGCAAGAAAATTGAATCATACACAACAAACAATTCACAATGTTATCTTTCATAATGCCTTGAGTTTCAAGACAAAAATCTCATAGTATCTTCATGATGAAAGTGGTGACCTTAATGGTCAATCATTGGCAACCATGATTTTAAAACATGTTATTGTGCTTATGGAGGCAAAATTTTAAGCAAGGAAGTGAGTGGTGGTTTGGAACAATGTCAAATATGAAGGACTTGCTTTATATGCATACTATGCAGTCTAGCTTAAGATAGCGTTCTTAGAAGAGATTGAAGGTGCATTATGGAACTCAAGGGTTATCATGAAAAGGATTAAAGCAAAGACTAAGATCTATTTAAAAGCCACGGTCATGAAGATATTAAAGATGTCACATGCAAAACCCTAGTAGCTGGAGTAATGAATATAGTGCCAAAGAGGATAGTGTGTTGGGGCAGATTTAGGAGATCTCCACATTATCTAATTACAAGGAAATACATCATTTATTTATTTTTTAATTAAAAGAAATCATTCTAAACCCTATATAGGATACATTGATACTTCAAAAGCCTCTAAAGGAATTTGAGATTATGCAAATATATGTCAAGTAACATTCATAAGGTTTATAAAATCTTGATCACTCTCTAGAATAGCCCATTAAACATGGGTTGTTCTTGAATGCACTATGTAATTGATATAACACAACCACTCTGCATATCAACCAGATTTATAGGCTCTTTATTGCAACAAGAGGTAATCACTCTTCGATCATGCTATAATTACATCCTAACCTGTTAAACTTGAGACAACCTGAATGCACCCAATGATGATTGACACCTACATTATACAACCTGAATTAACTACATTATATGAGTGCCTCCATTTCTATCACAACATAGCCACATTAAACTTGGGTCACACATGAATGCATCTTGTATTTGTTATAGCACAACTGCCACATGACCAATAGAGTTATGGATCACATAATTACAGTCACAAGAATTTGTTCCTCAGTTGTGATCTTATGGTGATTCCACACAACAAAATCTGGACATGAAATTCTCAAAACCCTTAACCTCTAAAAATGAAATCTGATGAGATGTTGCTTTAAAATATGAGTTTCAAACCTGGAACTACAAATTTGACTTCACAACTGAATTCTGCAAAAAGACAATGACTACCCTCAACCTGGTGATATCTTCTTGATTTTATTTTTATTTTTCCCAAGAAAATCGTCCTTAGTTCTCCATAAACTATCTCAAGTAGAGAAAAATAGTGTCACAATAAATCATGCGCAAACTCACTTTTCTTTATGTCAGCCACAATTTGATTTTTTCTAATTTTTTATGTTTGTCCAAACTTCGATGAAAATCATAGCCGACATTTCAACGAACCCCAGGTTCGTCAAAATTTTGACGAACGTCAGGGATAAACTTTCAAAAAATTGGAAATTACACATCAAATTTTACAAGCACCCAACGAACATCGAATTTTACATATTTCGTCAAATTTTGTAGTCAAATGTATTAGTGAAATGTTGGTTTACTTCTTCCAACTTTCCCCTATATGCTTGCATGAACATAAATTTCAACCATATCTCCCTTTGACTCATACTTAGAAAAAAACACATTATCTTCTTTTGCATAATAAATAACATTAATTAAAATGGTTTATAAATTATCATTTCGCCAACGCTTTACATTATATTTGGTGCAAAATACAAAGGCACATGACTTGATCAACATGGGAGTCAATGCAAAAAATACAATTCCTAAAGGAACCTTAGACACTTAGAATAATGCAAAGGGTAAATAAATTATATTGCAAAAGTTTAAAAAGAAAAGCAAAATGCCTTGTGTTACTGGTCACTTAGGGTTGAAACTATAAAAAGAAAACCCAGGAAAACACTAGTATCATTTCATTTCAATCAAAATGCACTCTTGTTGCACCACCATTGAAGTCTAGGGTTTTACTAGAGATGTCTTGAATACTGGTAGATTTTGTATAAAAGTTATTAAAGCCGAGTTGGGGTAAGCTTCTACTTATAAAAAATTTACATTACCTTTCAATATCTGTAAAAAATATGATGATTCAAGCTCACACTGTACAAGAAATGGTTAAAATGTTTGATTTATGTGTATTTCCTTCATCATTTTTCTCATGGATTAAGATGAAATCCTTCATTTCTTTGTGTCTTGCATCGGTTAGAATCATTTTGAGTTTATTTTGTGCTATCATCGAGGGTGGTATAGGAGCACCTAATGGTGTTTTATGTCTCCAATGAGCATTTTGTAGAAAGATTGATTTTTCAATATGAAAATCATGTAAAAGGGGCATGATGTGGTCATATTTGATGTATTTAGGTCTCAAATAGGTCTTTAAGTGGTCATATTTTATGTATTTAGATCTCAAATAGGTCTTTAAGTGGTCAAAGATGTAAAATAATGCAAAAAGTTGTCTATTTGTTGTAAAAGATGTAAAAAGTGCAAAGTTGCAAAAATCAGAAGATGAAGAGTCTCCTTGATTTAGAAGGTTGTTGGTCGGTAAAAGAAGTTGCAAGGGAAGTTAGTGGTTGTTTGGAACCTCTTTATAAAGATTGTAGAGGGAAAGAAAATGATCATTCATTGTAATCTTGAAGAATTTATGTCAATAAAAGTACCCTACTTTAGTAAATTTAGAGTTTCTTTCTATTGATTTTTAGTTGTATGGTATGCATAGTAGTATTAGGCCTTAAATCTTGTTGTTTCAAGTAGCATAGGGAATTAGCTTTCATTTACATCCTTTTTGAGGGGAATCCATTGAGTATTTCATTTTTTTGAATTGATTTTTCTTAACTCGGTTTGAAAACCTCAATATTGGGGTTTTGAGAGTCTTATAAGATTGTAATGACTACTCTACCGAATTAGGCCTTGTAGATCGGTGGAGTAGGTTAGGTTAGAATTTTATGAAGTGTGTGTATGTTGAAATGTGCAAGGGAAGGTGAGATTATAGATTAGATGTTGTTGTCCCTACAGAAATATAGAGATTTCCTCACAAAAAGTATGCTCCAAGGTGGTATTTGATGTAAAGGCATGCATGAAGGTTGGAAGATAGTTTTTATAGTTTTTATAGGCATATTACAAGGTGTTGGAAGCATCTATAATTTATTTTAAGGTTTGGAGGTTATACTTTCAATAAACCCCCATTTTGCTTGGCCAAGATTGACTAGAATGAGGGTTTTATCATATGGTGCAAAATTGAGTCTTTCAATCCTTGAAAGTTGGTGTTATGGAAGTTTTGTAACCTGTTTCAATGCTGCCCAGGGTTATTTGGTAGTTTCAATTTGACTCAATGGTGGTTGCTTTGTATTTTTGACCTAATTGGTGTGTTTTTCTAGCAGACAGTCTAATGGTTCTCATACATTTTCCAAAAAAAGTATGTATGTTCTTCAGGTATGTGGAACTAGACTAAAATGGGTTCCTAAAGATATGTATAGTTTATAAATATTCAAGGTGGATTGGTTAGTATACCCATTATTTTAATATTGTACTACTAGGGTTTTGGGTTTATGATTGCAAGAAAGTGAAATTCAGTGAATGCAAATATCTAAGTGATTGCTTTGTATTGTAACTAATAAAATGATGATGGTAAAGGTGTATCTAATGTTTGGGAAAGTTTTGGATATAGTTCTTGTTGATTTGATGTGTTTGGGCAATATGAACCCTATGTGCACATGGTGTTTTGACAGTAAGAATCATATCATATGATAGATTAGTGTTATGTGAGTATGTTCTTGGTTTATTTCAATTAAAATCATGATGAATACAGTGCCTTGGAGGTTTGGTAAAAGGTTTGTAACAAGAATGCATGGTTTGATGTCATTTTGCATTGTGGGGTGAGTTGCATAGAAGAGTAAATTTGGTGCATGTTGAATGAATGGGTGGATATAGAGTTTCCTAATTAGATAGTTTCTTTGTTTTAGTTAATGTAATTTGGAAGAAAGTAATTTAAGTTTTGTTGAGAGCTTTGAAGCTAGATTGAGTGAATATTGTCTTTTTTTCCTTAATGAAACAAGTTGAAATTTGGTGAATAGTAAATGGTTTGGTTGGTTCAGTGTTTCTCAATGATATTACTATATTGGTTTAGTCAATTTGATGTTGGTTAAGGTATGTTAGAGTATGATAAAAGTCTAGAATATTGATGTGGTGATTTGTCTTATTGGTAGCCTTGTAATTTCAAATGATTTTGATGGATTTTGTTGAATAGATAAGTGAATTTGGTGAATGGTTTGTGGATCTTCTAATGATTTGTGAATAGGGTCAAAAGTACCCTTGATGGTTTGTGGATTTTGGTAGATGCTTTGCATCAGAGGGATTTGAATCTCATTTCTTTCCTCTATTATAGGCTTTATTTTCATTTTACAAATATGTCTCTGAGAAAAATAAAAAGAAAAACCCTCCTCTAATGCAGGCACTCGAGGGCTTTCTTCCATGTGAGAATTCTAGGTTTATTTTCTTTTGCATTTTCCCTTTAGTTATCTCCAACTTTTAATGAACCTACTGATGACTGATAGGAAGTGTCGTGTGCCCATTGTATGTGTTCAAAAGTACTTGATTCTAATCAATGCACTGACTGTGCCTCTTTAGGTCCCTACCATCCAACTCATGTTCTACATTTTACTAGCAATTTCAAGAGTGAGATCCTCAATGAATCCTCTAGTGCTCCATGTAATGCCATAAAATGCAATTTGATTCCTTCAATAAAACTGAATTTTGAATGGTGACTATTGAAATTTTAGTTTCAAGCTCCTCATGCAAGCCTTCAACCCAGCAAGATATAATGTAATTTAATAGATTCTTTCTTGAATATCCATTGTCAGAAAAACTATTGGATGTTGTGGATGTGTTGTTGATGTGTGGTTTTCATTGATGTCAACATTATTAGCATTTGGTGTATCAGAGGTTGTATATGTCGAGGATATTGAGAAAATTGTAAAAGAAAGTGTTTTAGGTTCCTAGTGGAACTATGTAAATCATGAAGGCATCTTGTTCTTTACGTTGAATTTCAGCTATTGTGGACTAAAGGGTTTATTCTTGAGAGTATCTAGATCATCTACTAGAATTTTCAATGGTCCGTGTATAGATTTAATCATATCGTGGTCTGACAGTGTTTTTGTGGTCTCTACCAGTGTTCCTGAGTGAAGTTTGTGTGATTTTGGAAATCTCAGTTGTTGCAGATGTTTCTCTATTGTTTCTTGATGTTTTTGGATGTCTCTAGATCATGCTCTATCTTTATAGTACATCCACATTAATCGATGTGCTCGTGGTCGAAGATTTTTTCTTGTCTATGTTTGATTTTTCATGTTCCTAGCCTTCATGATGATGATAGTGTGTTGTGGATCTTTGAGGTGAAATTAATTGAAGTCCTTTTGTGCTGGAGATATTAATTTGGGTCTCCACTATGTTGTGGCCGATCTTGGTGGATTCACATTAAAAATTTATTTGTAAATTTGGGTCGACATTGCAAATATGTTTTATTTTCCTAGCCAACTAAGTTGTTGATGAAATCTCATGTAGTAGATATATAAGTGTATTTTCTTCATCGGTGAAAAGTTTGCTTCATGTGCTAGGTGTGCTCCTATGTGTGTATGTGTGAATATCATTAGATTGTAGAGCAGAGTGTGAAGAAGATCAAGTGAAGTGTGAAGTATTTTGAGTGAAAAGAGGAGTTTTTTGTGCTTAATTGGAACTGTAATCAGGCTTGTGTAGAAGCTAATTTTTTTAGTTCATACCCTTCGGATTTTAATCCTATTCTATATTGTAGGGAAGTGAGCCCCTTTTTTTATTGAGCAGTGAGCTCTAGGCAGTGTGCCTGAATGCATATGCATTCCCCTTTATTGATTTCATTATACTTTTAACAGGGTATAATCATGTAGACTAACATCCACCATGGTTTTTCCCCTAACAGGGTTTCCACGTAAAAATCTTGGTGTTCTCTATCTCTCTAATGTGTTAATTGTTTATGGTTAATTGCTTATTCATCAAATCTAAGATTAAGTTATGTAAATTTTGAAAAATTTATTATTTTGTGACAACTGATTCACCCCTCCCCCCCCTCTAAGTTGTTTTTCCTTGTTTTTCCAACAAAAACAAAATCTGTTATGCTCTATATTTGAGATTAACACTTCAACAAAGCTTCATTTGTGTCTTCTGCACTTTCAACAGTATGATCCCTTATAGGCTGCATACTCTCTCCTTGCCTTTGTTTCACTATCCCCAACATTGTGGTTGCCTTCTCTTATTGAGTTTTTTTTAAGCAAGCATTTGCCATTATGATTGTGATATTCAAGATGGAAACTTGTTAGATTTGATAAACATGATGTTTTATTTCATTCTCATCCCTTTTTATAATATGAGGGTAGCAAGTTGGGCTCAACCCTTATGGGAGCCCATTTCACTCCACATGCTATAATATCAAATATAGATAATTTAGAAATGAGAATTTCACCTATACTTGCACAGTGAACAAACATGTTAGATAAAAATAGTGAAACTCAGAATATGATGGATATTGATGATAATCCTCTACTCTTTCTCTGATCTCTGTGATACTGCAAAACTTATTTCAATGCCTTATGAGTGTAAATTATATTTTTGTTGATGTATATGAAGTGAATATCGATCTCGAGCTCTAAGAAAACCTTTCTACTCTCTTACATGCATTTTAGAGCAATGGAGCAACCTTCTAGAGGACTTAGGAGCTAAAACAAGGATGCAACCACTCAACCTTGGGATTCTTCATTTAGGCAATGACGGATCCCTATTCCCTTCATATCCTTTTACTTTCCTTATTCAAATGTATAGTTTATTTCTTATATTGCATTGAAAGAGTTAAACCCACAGCTTGTGTGGGACACTATACATTTGTAATTATCAATAAAATATAGTTTTTAAAGAAAGATCTATTGATTTTCATTTCTTGTTGTAAGAATTTTCATAATGAACTGTAATTCACTTGATAATACTTCTATGCATATTAATATAACTTAGGAGAATGAATGTATACCTTTTATATTTTATTTACAAACACATACTCAACTCTACCTGATTGAGTTGGAAGCAAAATTGGGTAACATTTTTGGCAACATCTGTTAATTTTTTTCCTACTAAACATCTTGACTAGTTGCTTGAATCTATCCATTGGGCACAGAGTCAATAGAAACTTGATAAGACTTGTATTGTTGTAGCTCATCAAATAGTGTAAAACATCTTGAAAACTTATTCCATCTACCAAAACTCAAGCCAAACTGACTAACTATGCAAAACAACACTTAGAGGAAAAGAAACTACATCTAGAACTAATGTGTAGTAGCACTTATTGAATCAAAACTCCTAAAATAACAAGTACCAAGGATAACATACTTCAAAATAGAGTTTGAGGTGTATCCCATTAACTAAGATAGGTAGTAACTCACCATCCATTTTTGATAGCTAGAAAGCATTGTGCTCTTTACACTCTAGAATGGTGAATGGGACACTCCACATACTTTCAAAATTCATGTTTTTTCCAGGCCTGCTCTTTAGCTCATCCCATTTAAGCACAACGTCTCCTTTAAACATCCTTGGTGTTTCTATTTTTTCAAAAAAAAAAATTACTTGGAGTTGATGAAACTCCATTGTTTTCATGGCTTTATCTCTTGTTTCTTCCATCTCAATGAACTATGCATATCTGACTAGCATTGGATCTTCCTCTTCAAACATTTAAAGTTGGCTAACAATATCCAGAGCTGGAATCTCAATAGACAGGGGAAGCCTTTCCTCTTTCCCATATAACAACATATAAGGAGAGTTTCCAATAGACCTCTTTGGAGTTATTCTATCTTCCCAGAAGGCAGATTTCAACTTGCTATGCCAAGTTCTTTGGTTATCCTTCATTATTCTCTTGATAATCTTTATCAGGTTCTTGTTGGTTGATTCTACCAAACCATTACCTTGAGGATAATAGTTTGATGATGTATTCAAGTAAATACTATTTCTAACAGCCCAATCACTCACCCTCATTCCAAAAAAATCTAAGGCATTATCAAAATTAATTGACTCGGGCACACCAAATCTGGTTATCAAATCATCATAAAAATTTAGAAAAACACTTTCATTGGCTTCTTTTAAAGCCACAGCCTCACTCCATCTAGTAAAATAGTCAATTACAGTGAGGACCCATCTATGACCTGCACTAGAAGGTGGATTAATAGGTCCTATAAAATCAATGCCCCACCTCATAAAAGGTTGTTCCACTTGTATAAGTTACAAAGGAAGAGCCAACATCCTCTCCTTGCCTACAAACATGGCACACTTAACACATTTTCTTTCCCAAGCATGGGGATCTTTGAAGAGGCTTGGCCAATAATAACCAACCCTTATTATCTTCCAAGTTGTGGTCCTTGGAGAAAAATTTCCACCAGTTGTACCATCATGGAGCTTATGGAGTATTTTATTAATTTGATTACTATCAATGCACCTTAGTAATACCCCATTATGATCCTTTCTAAATAGTATACCATTAACAAGCACATAAGGAATTGACTATAACCTGAAGTGCCATCTCTTGCATCCAACTTGCACCCAATGCTAGTGCAGCAATCTAAAGTTCATCATTGGTGACAAAAACAACTTCCTTTTGAGTTTCTTGCTCAATTTCTAACCTAGTAGCAAGTTGTTCACATATTCCTTTACCCCTAACTAGCTTTGTGATCTTGATTTCAATTTCATACTCCATGAGTTTTGTGATCCAGCCTACTCTCTTCTCATTCAGATCTCTGCTCAAAAGAAATTCCTTGACGCTAGGAAGAGAAACCATTAGATGCATTTTATTATTAGAAATCAAATACCTAAATTTCTTCAAATTTCTAATAATAGCAAGTACATGGTTTTCAAAAAAAGTATATCTCTACTCATAGTCTTCTAAGCCCTGACTGAAAAAAGCTATGGGTTGTTCCAAATTGTCATCATTTTGTTGTACCAACATAGCAGAAATAGTATCTATGATACCAAAAGCATAAAGAATGAATTATTTTGCAAAGTTGGGGTTTACCAATGTGGGAGTTGTTGTTAATGCCTCCTTGATTTCTTCAAAACTATGTTTGGCCTCTCTGGTCCAACTGAAACATGCATTCTTTTTCAATATAGTAGTTAGTGGTTTCAAAATATTAGCTACATATTGTATAAATCTTCTCACAAAGTTAATTTTTCCAAGGAAGCTTTGCAACCCCTTTTTATGGTTGGGAAAAGGCAAGTCTAAGATAGCACTTACTCTCTCTAGATCAATGGTAATCCCCTATTTTGACACTATATGTCCAAACATCTTGCCTTTTTGGACAAAAAAGATAAATTTTTTGAGGTTGAGGGATATGCCATATTCCCTACATCTCTCAAATACTTGTTTCAAATGGGAAAGATTCTTATTTGCATTCTTAGAAAACACTATTATATCATCAAGGTAAATGAGCACTAGTTTATAAATTAGACCTTGAAATTCCATGTCCATTGCCCTTTGAAAGGTGGCACTAGTGTTGGATAGGAAAAATGGCATTCTCCTATAAGCCATTGTCCCCCATTTTGTGGTAAATGATGTTTTGTGTTTATCCTATTCCTTTACTAATACTTGGTTATAACCCGAATAACCATCAAGCAAAGAAAATCTCTCTGAACCAGCAACAAATTGAAGGATCTGCTCCATAGAGGGTAGTGGGTAGTGGTCTTTTAATAAGGCTCTATTGAGGTCTATAAAATCTACATAGAGCCTAATCTCTCCATTTTTCTTTCTAACCAAGACAAGGTTAGAGACCCATGATGTATGCTTGATTGGTAAAATGATGCTTCCCTCAATTAGCTTAGTCAACTCTTTTATCACAAGAGGCTCAAGTTTGGGATTTAAAGCCCTCTATTTCTACCTAACTAGCTTTGCATTTGGAGCAAGCTCTATGGTATGTTGGGTAATTTTAGGATCAAATAATTTTAAATTAGAACACTCCCATGCAAATACATCATGAAATTCTTGACAAAGTGCACTAAAGGCTTGTCTATCTTCTTGGGAATAGATCTTACCAATTTTAAGGAGCTTACCTTTAAATATTCCAAGCTCTTCATAATGCTCCTCTTTGATTTGTATGCTGGTTTTTCCTTTCTTAAGTTGATCATCAATGCTAAAAATGGATTCCAAGGTTATCACTCCCTTGGATAATTTGTTTGTCCTCAAGTGTATGATCAGATCATCATACTGTTGCTTGAGTTTCTCTTAATTTACCACTAAAAATTCATCTTCTTCAAGTAGCAAACTAAGTACCTACTCATCACTCTTGAAAAATTTCCAATGAATATTTTTGTTAGGAATAGATGGCCTTACAAAAACTTTAATATACTATTGCACCTTATATTTCTTAATATCATTAGGAATGTCAAATTGAGTGCCTATAGCAACTAGTCTACTAGCATGCTTATATTTAGTTCTAGGTACATAAATCATATTGAAGGCATCAAATTCTTCTATCATTTTCCACACCCTATGCCTATAAGACTTGAACACATCATTCTTAGTTACATGTAGACCTCTTACATGATTGACTAGTAACTCGTTGTCCCCAAATACTTGTAGGTAGCTAATGTTCCTTTTCCTTGCCCATTCCAAGCCCTAAATAAAACCCTCATATTTAGTAGTGTTTTTAGTATAGGAAAATGAAAAATGAAAAGCTAAATTGTACTTTTCACCTTGTGGGGATACAAGCATAGCACCCCCACCAACTCCATTTCTACTTCTTGAACCATCAAAGAACATTTTCCACACCTCATTCTACTACTCATGTTGTTGATCAACCTTGTTTTCAAGGTTTGGACTAACAAAATCTGGTTCATGCATCATATATACACCTAATCCTACCTCCTCAATATTCTTACTTCGATCATCCTCAAAATTTTATGCCACCCACTCATCTAAGAGGATATCAAGAATGCTCTCAGTTTGCTTATTCAGCTCTTGGGGTAGTAGCATGTTCACAATGATCAAAAATAGCACAATTGGCATTGATGGCACTTGGCACATAGGGCTCTATGTGCTATTAATTCAGACTTGATGGTGACTTTAGTTCCATACCTAATCCTAAACAACATATGAGACCAATCTAAGGACAAGTAACGACCTATTTTAGTAGTAAAGTCTCTTGACAAACAAAGGGAAAAATATGGTAGCAAGTCAATAACGAATATGTCTTGTGGAATGGAAAAGTTGGGGCATGCATGTAAAGTAAGACTCAAATCTTTAATGACCCATACAGTGTTAATGGTTTCCCATCAAGTTGAACTAAACACTTTTCAAGAGGTTGGTATTTCAATCCTAACCTATCAACAATCTGTTTGGGCATAACATAACTACTAGCCCCTAAATCAATCATGCAGTTATGAACCAATTTATCCCCTATGATCAAAGACACATAAAAGGGTGGAGGTTTGACTTCCTTACGTGGCATCCTAGTGTTGTTTTGAGGTGTATTGGTAAAAATAGCCTTATCTTGACTGAGTGGAACTCTGTTTGACACATTCAAATTAGATAATGAAGATTGTAATAAATCTCTTTGTCTTGGGATAGAAAAAGAATCCCACATAGACATATGACATTCATTTTCTTCATGTGCTCAATAATGTTAAAAGGTGAAGTGTTTACCTTTTGGTGGGTCCTTACAATAGCAAGGTCTTCTTCCAAGTAGGTTGATTAGGGCTAGTTCCCAAGTTGCTCTTTGGTAGTTCCTTGTGTTTTTCTTTGTATTATATGTGGCACTTGAAAGGTAGATGGACCAGCAACCTATTTTTCTACTCTAGGAGCTTGATTAGGCTCCTTATTTGTTGATTTTTCAATCTCAAAAGCTCTCTTCTTGGCTCTTGTATTAGTTTCTATTTGAGAATCATCTTGATTGACCCCAAAAAACTCCTCTCCTTGCCAATTCAAGAAAGTGGTATCACTTGGAGGTAGCTCCTGCTACTGTGGAGATTCAATATTAGCTACATTAGGTTGCATACTTGACACATTTTTCACCATCAAAGCTTGATTAATCACCCCATTTGAGCAAGTAGCCTGGCTATGGAGTTGATTGCAAGCGAAGTACCACTCATACTCATGTGCAAGGTTACTTTGAACAGGGATTAACTCCTTCATTGAACTAAGTGGATTTGGGTTGTATGCTTGAAAAGGCCTTGGATTAAGGTTTTTCCTTGCACCTTGGATATTCGCTTGATAAGGTAGCCTATTTTCCTCATAAGGCTTTTTTTGTGCTTGATTTTGAGGCTCATATGGATTGAAGCCTTGAAACTGCTACTTTTTAATATTCACTAACTCATTTCCAAATGGCTGAAGTAAACCCTTTATCTCTTGCAACTTAGGAGATTAGCCTGGGATAGCTTTTTCTTGACTAGAAGTAACAAGTAAAGGGTTTATTTGAGGTACTTTCATAGTCATAGGAGGTTGTATATTAGGGAAAATTGGCATGGGAACACTAGGGGCTATTTGTTGGCAACATAAGGGTAGACAACTAAGAGGGGGGGTGAATCGGTTGTCATAGAATTTCAAAATTATTAAACTTATTAACCCTTCTTCTCATATCTAATTAATAACAATGAAAGCTTAAATCATCAACACATTAGAAACACACATAACACCAAGATTTTTTTACGTGGAAACCCTGTTAGGGAAAAAAACACAGTGGAGGTCAGTCCACAAGATTATACCCTATTAAAAGTATAAAGAATGAAAATGGGGAATGCACATGTATTTAGGCACATTTCCTAGAGTTCATTGCTCAATTACAACAAGGCTTACTACCCAAAGGAAGACACACTATCTTACAGAAAGATTCAGATTACATCCACAAGGTTTTAAACTGATAAAATAGCATCTACCAATGCCTAATCACAATTCTGGTTAAGCACATGAACACTTCTTCACTCTTCTTCACTCTTCTTCACACTATGATCTTCCTTTGAATGATTTAGAACATTATTCATGCACACACACATTCAACACTCTTGAAATGAATTAAACAATCACTTATATATATCTACAACAATAAATTACATTGCTACATGTCGGCTTCAACAAAATAATCAAATGAATATAAACTGTCGGCTCAAATCAACAAAAAATATTAATTTGAATCAACCAACTCAGCCACAACTTAGTGAAGACCCAAAATAAAAATTTTGAACACAAAACACCTCAATTAATTACTCCTTGAAGATCCACAATACGCTACAATCATCCAGTAGGCCAAGAACATGAAAAACATGAACATGCAAGAGAAAATCATCGATCACGAACACAACGATCAATGCAGATGTGCAACATGGATAGAAAACAATCTAGAAACATCCACAAGCATCACAAATCACCAAAGAAGCATCCATAGCAACTAAACTAGCTAAAATCATATTATCTTAAATCAGGAACACCAACTGAGGCAACAAAAAAATTGTCAAAATACAAATCTTCATAACTCGATCAAATCTTCACATGGATCTCTAAAACTCAACATGGATAAACTAGATAGACTAAAAAAAAACCCTTTAGTCCACAACCACTGATCATCAATGTACTGAACTCATCAATAGACTAAACTTCACTTCAACACTATCAACCTACAACTCATTCCATTACAATTTTCTCAATATCCTCAACATATATAGCTTCTAATGCATTAATGCTAATAGTTTTGACATCAATGACAACCACATATCAGCAACACAACCACAACACTCAACAATCTCCCCCTTTGGCATTGATGGCAACACATGATGTGAAAACACCATTAACACAACTATCTCTTAGCACTTTCTCCCCCTTAGGTTTTGACTCTTTTCTCCTCAATTCCTTCACATGACTCTTCTCCCCACATAACTCTTCTCCCCCTTTGACATCAATGACAAAGATCTCTCTTTTCTCCACACAAACTTTGAACCACATATTTGAACATCTAAACATCTAAACATAACTACTCCCCCTGAGTAGCTACCACCACAACATCAATCCAGATCAAGATATGACTATGAAATGCACATATTGATGTAAAGAAATACATCTTAGTTCTTATTAGGAGGGGTAATCACCCCCAACTTCCCTCTGAGATACTCAAAAGTGTCCTTAGGCAATGAATTGGTAAAGATGTCTACAATTTGTTCCTTATTAGGCACATACTCCAATCTAACTTATTTTTCACTCACCTTCTCTCTCAAAAAGTGAAACTTGATAGATATATGTTTGGTCTTTGAATGTAGCACTAGATTCATAGAAATGTTAATAGCACTTGAATTATTATAGAATATAGCAATGGGTTCATCATACACAACTCTGATCCCTTTCAATATCTACTTCATCGACAATACTTGAGTACAATTATTAGTAGCAACAATGTATTCTTCCTTCATTTCTTCCACCCAATGTTCATATTTGCATGCTTCATTCACACTATTAGGCTTAGTCTTTGAAATCAGACAGTATTCTTCTACAATTTTTCTTCTAGTCTGAACACCTTTGGTCTTATCACCTATAATTTGATCTTCTAAATGATTTAGTCTTACATACCTTGGAGTCTTCTTAGGATGTTCTTCAACTTCATGCTCTTGTGTTCTTTCCTCTACAGTTCCACTAGTTTCTCCTTGATTTTTCTGATTCACCAAATTGATTTGCACTTGATTTGAAGTATGAGCTTTCTTTCCTTTGTTTGTATTATCATTTTGATCATTTGAATCATATCCATAGGTTTTGAATGGTATAACTATGTCTTCATCAACCTTAACATTTTCACTTTCAACCATTTTCCTCAATCTCTTATTGTAACACTAGTAGGCCTTGCTTTTAGTAGAATAACCAAGAAAGATACCTTCATCACTTATAGCATCAAACGTTCCTATATATTCACCTCTTTTGATATAACATTTTCTTCCAAAGTTTTTGAAATATCTAACACTAGGCTTATGTCCATACCATAGCTCATAATGGGTCTTACCAGTATCACCTTTGATTTGTACCCGGTTTAGTGTGTACATAGTAGTACTCATAGCTTCTCTCTAGTAGATATGAGGGACATTTCCTTCCAACATCATAGTTCTAGCACCTTCTTCAATTCTCTTGTTCTTCCTTTCCACAACTCCATTTTGTTGAGGGGTCCGCAGGGCAAATAATTGTCTCCTTATTCCATGCTTTTCACAAAAAGAATTAAACTCACCAGATGTGAATTCACTACCTCTATTTGATCTCAAATATTTAATCTTCATTCCTATCTCTATCTCAACCATAGCCTTAAAGATCTTGAACTTCTCCAAAGCTTCATATTTTTCCCTTAAGAAAGTAACCCATATCATTCTAGAATAGTCATCAATAAGCAACATGAAATACCTATATCCTTGTAGACTTCTTATTCTAGCAGGACCACACAAGTTAGTATTCACAAGATCCAACAATTCATTTGAACAATGCTATTTTCTCTTAAATGAAATTCTAGTTTGCTTTCCCAACTGACATTCCTTGCATATAGTATTAGTAGGCTTTACCAACTTAGGAAGATCTCTCACTGCCTTAGTAGAACTTATCTTGATAATGTTATCAAAGTTTACATCACACATTCTTCTATGCCACAACCATATTTCATCAACTTGAGAAATCAAACAACTTTTACTAGCATCACTCAGGTGAAAGATATTATCTTTTGTTTTTGTACCTGATGCAATGATATTTTTGGAGTTCCCCAATATTCTTCACTTTCCATCCTTGAACTAAAGATTGTAACCCTTATCAACCATCTGACCAACACTTAAGAGATTATGCTTCAAACCTTCCATATATAAGACATCATCAATATTATGCTTACCATCAAGAGAAATGCATCCTCTACCTCAGATCACACCAACTGTGTTATCACCAATTCTCACAACACCACCATCATACTTTTCCAAGCTCACAAACTTACTTTTATCACCTGTCATGTGATGAGAGCATCCACTTTCAATCACCCATTCATCTTTCTCTTCAACTCAAGCAACTAGGGCTTTCACCACATTTGTACAATTAGCAGAATTAGTAGACACGGGATTATTTTCCTTGATAGCAATAAATACCCATTCATCCTCACTTCCATTTCCTTTATCAGATTCATCATCTGTCACACCTTCATCAGTAGCATAATAGCACTTCTTTTGAAATCTAGGTTTGTCAGGTCTTGACTTAGGAACTATTTCTAGACACCTTGATGCAAAATGACTTATCTTACTACAAGAAAAACATTTAATAGGCAACTTCCCTTTATACTTACCTTGTCCTTTGTCTTCTCTTTTGATAATAAGCACTTCAAGCTCATTCAATTCTCTTTCTTCTTCTTCAATCTATCTCATTTTGTCCTCATACTTTACCTTTCTAGAAGAACTTTCTCATGGATCATATCTTTGCTTATCCCTTCTAGAAGTAGTAGCCTTAAATGTAGATTCTACCTTAGGAAGAGCATCACCAAATTCACTCAACTCAAAATTAGTAAGCTTACCAATCAACATCTCTTTGGTTAAATTTTTCACAGTTCGGATCTCCTCAATAGTTGTAGCTTTGGCTTTGTATGTAGCAAGAAAGGATCTAAGCACTTTAGCAATAACCTATAATTCTTCCAATGTTCCACCAACACATATGATACCACACACAATTCCATTCACTCTTTGCATGAAAGAAGTAATGTTCTCATCATCACCCATTCTCAATGATTCATATTTCCCTTTCAGACTTTGCAGGTTAGCAATCTTCACATGTGCATCACCTTCATACAAAGTTTCCAACTTTTTCCAAATCTCATAAGCAATCTTCAAATCCATAACATTTGTCATCTCAAAAGCAGTCAAAGCACTCAACAATCCTTCCTTGGCCTTGATATTGTACTCAACATCTCTAATCTCAACAGTAGTAGTAGGACCATTCTATGGGATCACATAGCTATTCTTTGTAATGTTCTAGTAGGGTTCACCAGTGCATCTCAGATGATACTCCATTTGAGTCTTCCATAGAGAATAATTCATTCCATCAAATCTCAGACTATCCTTCTTATAAGTCACCATCCTAGATCATGTCAAGCTATTAAACTTCTTCCAAGGAACCTACTCTAATACCAATTGTTGTCAACACAAGGGAAGACAATTGAGAGGGGGGGTGAATCAGTTTTCACAAAATTTAAAACTTATTAAACTTATTAACCTTTATTCTCATATCTAATTAATAACAATGAAATCTTAAATCATCAACACATCAGAAACACACATAACACCAAATTTTTTTATGTGGAAACCTTGTTAGGGGAAAAACCATGATGGAGGTTAGTCCACAAGATTATACCCTATTAAAAGTATAAAGAATGAAAATGGGGAATGCACATGCATTTAGGGAAACTTCCTAGAGCTCACTGCTCAATTACAACAAAGCTTACTACCCAAAGGAAGACACATTCTCTTTCAAAAATATTCGGATTACATCCGCAGGGTTTTGAACTGATAAAATAGCATATGCCAATCCCTGATCATAGTTCCAGTTAATCACATGAAAACTTCTTCACTCTTCTTCACACTCTTCTCTACCTTTGAATGATTTAGAACATTATTTACACACACACATTTAGCACTCTTCAAATGAAGTAAATAATTTCTTATATATATTTGCAACAAGAAATTACATCGCTACATGTCGGCTTCAACAAAATAATAAAATGAATATAAACTGTCGGCTCAAATCAACAACAATTATTAATGAAAATCAATCAAAGTTGGCCACAACTTAGCTAACACCCAAAAAAAATTCTTGAACACAAAAAACCTCAATTTATTACTCCCCAAAGATCCACAACACACTAAAATCATCTTGTCGGCCAAGAACATGAAAAACATGAACATGCAAGAGAAAATCATTGATCACGAGCACAACGATCAATGCAGATGTGCAACATGGATAGAGCATGATCTAGAAACATCTAAAAGCATCATGAATCACCATAGAAGCATACACAACAACTGAACTAACTGAAATCACATTATCTTAAATCAGGAACACCAACTGAGGCAACAGAAAAACTGTCAGAATACAAATCTTCATAACTCAATCAAATCTTCACATGGATCTCTAAAACTCAACATGGATAAACTAGATAGACTTAAAAACAAACCCTTTATTCCACAACCTCTGATCATCAATGTACTAAACTCACCGACAGACTGAACTTCACTTCAACACTGTCAACCTACAACTCATTCCATTACAATTTTCTCAATATCCTCGACATATACAACTACTAATACATTAATGCTAATAGTGTTGACATCAATGACAACCACATATCAGCAACACAACCACAACATTCAACACTATCCTTCTAGGTTGTATAAGGCTATTTTCATCTCTAATAGCTATTTCATAGGCCTATGGTAATGTGTTTCCACTCATAGACTATATCATGACAGAAATCTCACTATTCAAAGACCTCAAAAAATACAAAAATGCATATTCAAGTGAGGGCCTTATATTTAGTGGGATCCTATCCCAAGACTTTTGAAAACAAAAATTAAAATCTGACATGTGTTCATAAGGAGCCCTCGTAATGGTAGTGAGCTGCTCCACCAATGACAATTGATTAGATTTGTCTTTGAAGTGCTTACAAAGTGCCTCTCCAAGCTCATCCCATGTAGTAATTGAGTTAACAACTAAACTCCTAAACCACTGAAGATCCTTTCCCTTGAAAGATGTTTCCATCAATCTAATGGCTACATTTTCAGTAGTTATATGAAGTAATAAACATAAATTTGCTACATCTTTTGATGTGTTCAATAGGTGTAGTTTGGTCCTCTCTAGTGAAAAAAGGAATACTCTTAAGAGCTGCAATTGGGATATCATCATGTTGATCCAAGTTCAATGGATTTCCTCCATTAAACTACACAAAACATTGATTTCTCAACATTGGTGCAACAAAAAACTAACTTTTATAGAATGAGATAAAACTCTTACAGAAGGTGGAGTTGACTGTGTTTTTCTTAATGAAGTAGGAGCTCTTCTTGCATTTCTACCTTTCCTTTTTGGTGGAGACAACTGTAATTACTCAAATGAACGTGAACTTGTTGTCTGAATCATTCTCATAAGCTATTATAGCACTAGTTTTTACTTATTTCCACACTTTGAGTCACCGTATATGCTAATCTAACCTCTCAAAGGTTTGAAAACTACTGGTTGCATATCAAAACTAGAAATAAACATGTATTTCATGAACTTTATTCATTCGACAGTCCCACCAGGGTGCCAAAACCATTGTCTCCTAATATTGTGCCTCTAATAAGTTGCAAAACTTAGCATATTGGAGAAACATGGGAACTTTTCTAGGTTGTGGGTCACCTAAAGCAAAAAGAGAACCTCCATAGAAAGTTAGCTCTTATGGTACTCACCTAAATTATTTCTAATGATTTTTTAGGGGAAAGGGTAAGAGGGAAAAAAAATTGAAAAAACTGGAAAACTTAAGGTGATGCACCTAAACATTAACTAAAACCTACAAATAGCTTGCATACACAGTTAGTCAACTACAAGCTTGATATACACAACTCAATACAGATATGTCTTTGCATCAATACTTTGTAAGGAGGCTACAACGCATAATTCTAGAAGGAAAGAAACTTTCACAACTTGAATCACCTACAACACAAGACAACTTACAACCGCCAACTAGATATACTTTATGTTCAAAGATGCCACTAATGAGACACAAAAACTAGGAATGAGAAAATTTCACAATTCATTACATCAAATCATCCAAATGCATACAGTAAAACAAAAAATGAAGGACAAACTACTTTTATAGCATGAGATAAAACTCTCAGGAGGGTGGAGTTGACTATGTATTTCTTAATGAAGTTGGAGCTCTTTTTGCAGTTCTTCCTTGCCTTTTGGGTGGATACAACTGAAAATACTCAAAATATTTTGAACTCCTTGTCTGAATCCTTCTCATAAGCTATTACAACACTAGTTTTTTTTACTGATTTCTACACTCAGCGTCACCAGATATAATGATTTAACCTCTCAAAGGTTTGAAAACTATTGGTTGCATATCAAAACTAGCAATAAACATAAATTTCTTGAACTTTATTGATTCGGACAAATTCCTACCTCGTGGTGCTAAAAACTCATCTCCTAATAATGCTCCCCTACTAAGTTGCGGAACTTAGCATATTGGAGAAACATTGGAACTTTTCTAAGGTTGCGGGTCACCTAAAGCAGAAAAGAACCTCCAGAGAAAGTTGGCTCTTATGGTACTCACTTAAAACTAACTAAACTAATGATTTGCAGAGGAAAGGGTAAGAGGGAAAAATAAAATGAAAGACTAACTTCTAAAGGTGATGCACCAAAACACTAATTAAAACCTACAAACAGCTTGCATACATAATTAATCAACTACAAGATATATATACACAACTTAATATTGATATGCCTTTGCATCAATACTTTGTAAGGAGGCTACAACGCACAATCCTAGAAGGAAAGAAACTTTCACAACTTGAATCACCTACAACACAGCACAACTTACAACCTGCAACTACATATACTTTATGTTCAAAGATGCCACTAATGAGACACAAAAACTAGGAATGAGAAATTTCACAAATCATTGCATCAAATCAAATGCATACAGTAAAACAAAAAATTGAGAAGGTCAAACTGCTTTTATAGTATGAGATAAAATCCTTTACAAGAGGGTGGATGATCATTTTTTTCTTAATGAAGTAGGATCTCTCGCATTTAACTTTCCTTTTGGTGGAGACAACTACAAATACTCAAAATGAACCTAAACTTGTTGTCCAATCCTTTCCTCAAGCTATTATATATAATTAGTTTTTACTTTATTTCCACACTTTGAGTCACCAGATATGCTAATTTAACTCTCAAAGGTTTTGAAACTATTATTGCATATCAAACTAGAAATAAACATGTGGCTTTGAACTTTATTGATTCGACACCCCACCTGTGGTGCTAAAACCGTTGTCTCCTAATATTGTGCCCCCTACTAAGTTGCAAACTTAGCATATTGAGAAACATGGGAACCTTTTCTAGGTTGTGGGTCACCTAAAGCAAAAGAACCTCCATAGAAAGTTGGCTCTTATGGTACCTACCTAAATTATTTCTAATGATTTGTAGGGAAAGGGTAAGAGGGAAAAATAAACCTAAAAACTTGAAAACTTAAGGTGATGCACCTAAACATTAACTAAAACCTACAAATAGCTTGCATACACATTTAGTCAACTACAAGCTTGATATACACAACTCAATATAGATATGCCTTTGCATCAATACTTTGTAAGGAGGCTACAACGCATAATTCTAGAAGGAAAGAAACTTTCACAACTTGAATCACCTGCAACACAACACAACTTACAACAGCCAACTAGATATACTTTATGTTCAAAGATGCCACTAATGAGACACAAAAACTAGGAATGAGAAAATTTCACAAGTCATTACATCAAATCATCCAAATGCATACAGTAAAACAAAAAATGAAGGACAAACTACTTTTCTCTATTGATCTTCAAGGTATGAACTGCTATACATGTTCAAAGAGTTACAAAATACAATCTTTTTTTTGTAGGACTCCAAAAGTCACAAAGTAGACAAAAGATAATTATCAAAATTAATATCACAAATGAATAATGAAGTTACTTAGGCTTTTTCAATCAATTGCACCAAAATAGGAACAAGAAATCCTCTTGGTCATGTACAACCAAAAACCCTAAAAAAATATCTCCCAAACTCCCTCCAAAATGACTCCAAAGTGAAGAAAAGGTCAAACTATGACCTTACCCACCATAAAAGCTTCTAAAACTACTCCAAACCAAGTCAAAACAACCCTATATTCCCTCCAAATGTTGTTCAACCTCTTCCAATTTCCCTCTATATGCTTGCATAAACATAAATTTCAACCATATATCCCTTTGACTCATACTTAGAAACAAATGCATTATCTCCTTTTGCACAAAAAATAACATTAATTGAAATGGTTTATAAATTACCATTTCACCAATGCTTTACATTATATTTGGTGCAAAATAGAAAGGCATATGACTTGACCAACATGGGAGTCAATGCAAAAAATACAAGTCCTAAAGGACCCTTAGATACTTAGCATAATGCAAAGGGGAAATAAATTATATTGCAAAAGTTTAAAAAGAAAGGAAAAAATGCCTTAGGTCGTCAATCACTTAGGGTTGAAACCCTAAAAACAAAACCCAAGAAAACACTAGTATCATTTCATTTCACTCACAATGCACTCTTGTTGTGTTGTCATGGAAGACTAGGGTTTTACTAGAGAGTTATCTAAGATTGGAGGATTTTGTGTAAAATTTATTGAAGTTGAGCTAGGGTAAGCTTCTATCTGGAAAATAATGCATTTCCTTTCAATATCTATAAAAATATGTTGATTCAAGCTCACAATGTATAGGAAATGGTGAAAATGTTTAATTTCTATGTATTTCCTTCATCATTTTGCTCATGGTTTAAGATGAAAGCCTTCATTTCTTTGTGTCTTGCATTAGTTAGAAGCATTATGGATTTATTTTGTGCTCTCATTGAGGGCTTTGAATCTCCTTTCTTTCCTCTTTTCTGGGCTTTATTTTCATTTTGTAAATACGTGTCTAAAATTTCTCTTGTAATTACTTTTTTGAGAAAAATGAAAAGAAAAACCCTCCTCCAATGTAGGCACTCGGGGACTTTCTTCCATGTGAGCATTCTAGGTTTATTTTATTTTGTATTTTCTCTTTATTTATCTCCAACTTTTAATGAACCTGTTGTTCAGTCACAAGAAGCGTTCTCTGCCCATTTTATGTGTTCAAAAGTACTTGATTATAATCCATGCACCAGTTATGCCTCTTTAGGTCCCTACCATCCAAGTCATGTTTTGCATTTTACTAGCAATTTCAAGAGTGAGATCCTCAATGAATCCTCTAGTTCTCCATGTCATGCGATAAAATGTAATTTTATGCCTTGAATAAAACTGAATTGTGAATAGTGACTATTGAAATTTGAGTTTCAAGCTCCTCATGCAAGCCTTCAACCTAGGCAGATATAATGTAATCTGATGGTTGCTTTCTTGACTATACATTGTGGGAAAAACAAAATGCCTTAGGCTCTGTCTCTAAGATTAACACTTCAACAAAGCTTCATTTGTGTCTTTTGCACTTTAAAGAGTACTATCCCTTATAGGCTGCATACACTCTGCTTAACTCTGTTTCACTCTCCCCAACATGGCAATTGCCTTCTCTTACTGAGTTCTATTTTAGCAAACATTTGTCATTTATGATTGTGATATTCATCAACTCACTACCATAGGTGATGGATACTTGTTAGAGTTGATAAAAATGATGTTTTATTTCATTCTCATCCCTCTTTATAATATGAGGGAAGCATGTTGGGCTCAACCCTTGTGGGAGCCCATTTCACTCCACATGCTATAATATCAAATACAGATAATTCAACAATGAGAATTTCACCTATACATGCACAGTGAACAAACATGTTAGATAAAAATAGTGAAACTCAGAATATGATGGATATTCATGATAATCATCCGCTCTTTCTCTAATCTTGGTGATATTGTAAAACTCATTTCACTTCCTTATGAGAGTAAATTATATATTTTTTGATGTATATGAAGTGAATATCAATCCCAAGCTCTAACACAACCTTTCTACTCTCTTACAAGCATTCTAGAGCAATGGAGCAACCTTCTGGAGAACTCAAGAGCTGAAACAATGATGCAACTGCTCAACCTTGGGATTCATCATTTACGCAATCACGGATCCCTATTCCCTTCATATGCTTTTACTTTCCTTCTTCAAATGTATAGTTTATTTCTTATATTGCATTGAAAGAGTTAATCCCACAGCTTGTGTGGGACACTATACATTTGTAATTATCAATATAAGATGGTTTTTAAAGCAAGATCTATTGATTTTCATTTCTTCCTGTAAACATTTGCATAATGAACTGTAATTCACTTGATAATACTTTTGTACATATGAATATAACTTGGGAGAATGAATGTATACCTTTTATCTTTTATTTGCAAACACAAACTTAGCTCTACCTGATTGAGCTAGAAGCAAAATTAGGTAACAAGAACTTAAAAAGATATATGCAGATTTAGGAAAGAGAAATAGGGAAAAGGATAATAAATTACAAGTTTAATTACATCAACATATATCATCAATTTAGAAAAGGGAAGAAGATACACATCAATTGAACAAGAGAGGGATTAGAACAGTGATCACAAGGAACCCATCCAGTCTACCATAGTAGGTTGATAATTATTAAATATATATAAATAGATACTCAAGGGTTTTTTTCTCATTCATTATCTTACATCTATATAAATATTTCCATGCATAATGAAAGAATATTTAATGTGTGATTTCTTATGATAAAATAGAAGATATGTTTGACTATTTGAAACCCACCTTGTAGGAAGAGCCTGGGGTGTCAGTTGATAGGACTTTAAAAAAATTTAGTGGTTCTGTAATTGAATTTTAAAATTTTGGTCATTCATTGGTCTCCTAAGGGTTAGGGTTTTGTTCTCCAGTCACTAGGGTTCAATATTAGGGCTAAAACCCTAATAGTTTGAAAGCCTTGCTATTGTTCTAATTTTTATTGACATTTTTTCTTTTTCCTTGTCACTTAAGTCATAAATTAGTACATCGATATCATTGGTAGGTTGGCCCTTTCTTCTTAGCAAAATAATTTAGTGTCATGCGCTTTTTGATTTTTGCCTAAGTTTAATAATATGTAAGTCAAAATATTAATGCATTCACACTATGTTTTATCCTAGGGTCTGAAATTATTTAACTCATTATATTATGTGTCAACCTAGTAAAGTCTCCTTTTTAAGTTACAACTTAAGTCACATGCATTAATTTCCTTAAGGCTTGATCAGATTGGACCCATAGATTTAATCTTGACCATTACCTGCCAACCTACATCATTAAAATATTCATTGAAAATACTATGTGAGACAGTCAACATGTGGGCCATGTGTCCCATTTATTTGGTGGGTCTCAACATCTTCTATGGCAACGATGATGGTGGGCCCAAGATATAAGGGCTAGGAATGATTTTGATGATTAAATCCTGACTGTTCCCCACCAGCCCGTGAGGAATCTAGCTGAAAATGTTGATACCATTGGGAACACTGAGAAGTTGCCACATGGCATAATCTAAACCATTCAAAGGACTATTAGTAGGGTCAAATATTTTGTTAAATATTTTGGCAACCAAAGGGTATGTTAAAATTTGTGCTACTAAATTGCATTGAGTCTTCAGGTTCAAAAGGTGATCAAGATGTTTTAATCTTAGTCATTCATCTAGAAAAATGATAAGGACATGTTGAAAGGCTTGGGTGTAAGCCTGGTAGTTAAAGGTTGGATAAGTTGGAGTGTATGCATTTGATTTGGGTTTTTTCCTACTATCCTACACCCATTGATCACTATCCCAATAGACCTATGTAGGACAACAGGCTAATGGCACATGAACACTCTCAATGCTTGTAAGGTATGGTGGACCCATATTGACAACAATGAAGGGATTCCACGTGGCAGAATCTAACTGGCTAGATGTTAGAGTCAATATAAGTCAAATTTTTAAAATTACGTGACTCCATCTGAGCCATCCATCAATCCAACTCATTGGAAGATCAATGACTAACATTCAAAATTGTTAATAGGGTTCATGGAGTCATTTTTGTTTGTGCGGGTGAAAAATAATGGCGAATGTGATGTTCTACTATGGAACTAAAGTGTTTTCTTACCATACAAGGAGAATTGAAAGCATAATTTGATTCAAAAAATAATTTTAAATCATCTGGAGATCAACTGTAGTGTTTCTTGTGCTCTTCACATCCAAAATTAGGATTTCCAACTTTCAAGCACCTATAAGTAACATTGCCCTCTTTTTGTGCTAAATTTATAGCAAAATTGTATGCATTTGCTAGTTTTATGTGTCAATTTATTTTCTAAGGCTTCTTATAAGGTTTGGTGTTCATCTATTATTTCTCAATTACTTTGAAATTTCCTTATTTTCTTACATTTATCTCAAACCCTAGTTGCACCATCTTTAAATGCAATGGCACCCCCAAAATCCCAACCCTCTAATTCCACTTCCAAAAACTGATCCCTATTCCAAGACATACTAGACCAATTACCCAACTCCACAAATAATAAATATGATGGTCAAACAATCTTCCAAGGTCTTGGATGAAAACATTGCATTTTCAACTAACAACATGCCATAGAAAAAGAAAATTGCTTGATTTGGGAATAATTGATGACAAACTAGACTTAATGAGGCCTTGATTTAGTGTTGTGAGGTATTTTACATCCACATTGGGTCTTGGACCCTTGAAATGAATTAAACGATGTCTTGTAAAGGTGTTGTAAAGTGTTGTAAATCACTTTCATACTTTTCTAGACTCTTATTAAGCATTTAAGTCTAATATTATTTTAATTCAAAAGTTAGATTTTCCCTCTTCTTCTATAATTAAATAATTGTTTTAATTATTTAATTATCCTTCCCTCTATAATTAAATAATTATTTTTAATTATTTAATTATTTGTTTTCACCTTTCTTTTTAAATAAATAAAATTAATATTTTATTTATTTCTCTTATGTTTTCCACCTAAATTAAATAATTTGTATTATTTAATTTTCTCCAACAACCTCTTTTTATGTTTCAATCTTATCTTCCACCTCAAGTATTTATCTATCCATGTCTTTCTTCTCTCAATTAACCTCCACCCTTGATTAAGTTATTTTCTAATTTAATCTTGGCCCTTGATCATGATCCTTATTCTTAACTCTTTTCTATAAAAGGAGACCTTTAAACCCTAATTCATTATCCAATCATTCATAATTCATTCATCATTCATTAGCTATCTCAACTCAAACAATCTAGGGTTTAGCATTTTGAGTCTTCACAAGGAAGCATCTTCAAGAACATCATCAAGGCATTCAAGAGAAATATTCTTCATACATTGTTGCAACAATTAAAGACCCTTCATCATGGAAAGTTTCTCATTGCATTATTTCATGTTTCATGTTTCATTATCTTATTTCATCATTTTGGTTTAATTACCTAAATGGGGTTTGACCAAGGCAAACCCCCAATCCCTAACAATCAACATTTTCTCTCTCTTCTTTTGTGTGTTTCCAGATCTAGGTTCTTTGAAGACTTGTAAATAACTAAATATTAGGTTGCAAAATTGTTGAAGTCATCTCCAATTTTGCAAGGTCAAAACCTACACAAAAAGTCACCGATAGTGCTAAAAATCAAGGTTTCAGATTCGGACACCTGGAGGTGCAGATTGAGTAGACCGAAAGCTATAGATTCCATTTTTGATTTTTTAGAAAAGCCAAAGTGGACTAATTCACCCAAAGTGGTGAATGAGCCCCACTGTACCTATTTTTTGGAGATTTTTGTAGATTTCAATACCCATTTGGCTAAAACGGGCCCCAATGTAGTTTTTTAGAATTGGGAATGATTCACCCAGAATGGCGAATGAGTCCCACTAGGCCTAAAAATTAGCACTTTCAAAATTTTAGGGTCATTTCTAGTCCTCAACAAGTTCCCAGGTGCACACATTCACTTTTACAACTTTCTGTTTTGTTTTACTTGCATTTATATTCATCTTTCTAGGTGTTTTTACATTACATAATGTGTTTTCCAACAAGTTGCATTTCAATAGTTTCCATTTGATAATCAATACCTTTCATTATTTTTCTACATTTAAATCAGTTTATTTAGACATATTGCATCCATATCACATTAATCTTTGAATGTGAAAATTGCATTTTGGCCCATCTTTCTCCTTTTAGGTGAAAAACCCTAGAAGTGCTAGAAAGACCTTTGGAAGCCAAAATATTTTTCTACATTTTGGTGAACCTACATTTAGAATACCTTATTTTCTTATTTGGAGTCCATCATCATCCTAGAATTAGCTTGCATTAACTTTGCATTGTATTTTGTATTAGTTAATTTGCATTCTAGGCTTTCATATTTTTGCATTAGTTAAAGTGCATATAGGTTGCATTTTTGCATCTGAAATCATTGGAAAACATATGAAAACCACATTTGTACTTATGTTATACATAATACAACATAAAAATCATAAAAACCCATTGAAAATTCCTAAAAAAAATTGGAAAAAACCCCTACCGAGACTCATTCGCCACCTTGGGCGAATCAGTCCCTATACACATCTGAAACTACCTTTAATATCACTCAAAACCTTGTTTTTAAGCTTTTGTTTGTTGCCTTTGGTTAGTTGTTTCACTGGGTTGACTTTACGTTACATGCATTTCATTATATCTAGGTTAAATTGGTATATTTCGTGCATTGCTTAATTTCTAATTTGCATTCACAACATTTCATTTTTAGATCATTGCATAGTGTAATCAGTAAATTACCTTGTTTGAAATCTGAAAAATTGCATTTCATCCTATTTCTTTACATGGAATTTTAAGTTTGTATAGTTTCTATTACATTTAAATCATTAGAAATAAGCATTGTTTCCATTCATGGCAACTATGGATAGCATTAGATTGTTACAATTTTCATTTTCAGCATTAATAGTTCCTAGTTCATTTAGATTAGATTCATTAGCAAATGAAAACAAAAAATATCAAACGACCCAATTCAAAAGATGATTCAATTTAGAAAAATCATAGCATTCAAGCCCTTTAGTAGTGATGACTTAGACATTTTAGATGAATCCCTTAAAGACTTCATCTCTCCTAGATCATCCACTAAAGGTTTGACACAAGAGGATGAAAGCATTGATACTCATGATAATCATACTTTTTCTTCTCTCGATATCTCTCCCATTGGCGATGAAGGTATCTTGATGAAAGAAGACACAATCATTGAAGATCATGAAAGTCTTTCTTTGCTTCCTCCTCCTCCCCCTTGGAAAGAAAAAATTGAGATCATGGCCACTACTCCCACCACCTCCCCCAATTGTGAAAATTCTTTAATGCATAATGATACAATTGTGAATGATCATGACAAACATATTTTTGTGGAGGATATGATTGAGAGCTATAATGATCTTGAAAATAATGAAAGCATCGATACTCATGATAATCATACTTTTTTTCTCTCGATATCTCTCCCATTGGTGATGAAGGTATCTTGATGAAAGAAGACACAATCATTGAAGATCATGAAATTATTGCTTTGCTTCCTCCTCCTCCCCTTGGAAAACAAAATGAGATCATGGCCACTACTCCCACCACCTCCCCCAATTGTGAAAATTCTTTAATGCATAATGATACAATTGTGAATGATCATGACAAACATATTTTTGTGGAGGATATGATTGAGAGCTATAAAAATTCTCCCTCTCCCACTCAAGAGGACATTCTAGTACATGAGTATGTAAGTGTAGATAATCATGACAATCAAACCTCTTCTTCTCCTAATATCTTCTCTAGACATGAAGAAGATAGTCTGGTGTTAGAAGATATCCTCATTGAGACTCATAAGAATCTTATTCCTCCCTTTTCTGATACCCCTACCATTTGGGATGACTTATTTGAACAAAAAAGTTCAACAATTGGTAACCATGAAACTCCTAGTCATCCTTCCAATCTCTTTCCTAGCTATGAAAGTTTCTTAGCGCAAGAGAATAACAATGTTAACACACTCCATAATTCCACACCTTCCAATATCTCTTCTATTTGTGGGAATAGAGTGATAGAAGAATGTGAAAGTATATACAATCATGATATCATAGTTCCTCTTCTCCCAATATCTCTCCTACATGTGACAAAAGTATTTTGGAGCTAGAAGATACAACCATTGAGAATCATGACAATGTTGAAAGATCCTCTTCTATAATCTCTTCTACTTTGAAACACATTATGGCACAAGAGAATGAAATCATAAACACATCTATTAACATCCCTATCCCTAGTCTACAGTCATCTTCTAAATCCTCCCCTATTTGTGAGAATGTGTTTGTGAGCAATCATGACAATCACATTATTGGACAAATTGATGTAATCACAAATAATTATGATAACCATACTTGTTATTCTCCTAATGTCTCTTCTACTAGTGAAGAAGATATTTTGGGATTAGACAAACTATTCATAGAATGTCATGAGAATCTTCTTGCTGCCATTCCTAATGTTTCCCCCATCGAAGAATAGATAATTGAGCAAAAGGATCCAATCCTCGCAAAACAAGAATGTGATGATTTTTCTTCTCTTTTTGCCCCCTCTCCTTGTGATGAAGTTACTCTACACAACCTATTAATGGAATCTGATCAATATCTTGTTTGCTTCTCTCCTAAAAACTCTCCTGCTAGGCAAAATATCACATGTAAACCAAAAATCAACCTCACTCTGAAGCATCCTAAATTGCTTGATATAGATTTACCACCATCTTGGGAATGCTTTGAAAATTATGAAACCTTGAAGAAAAAGGATATAAAAATACAAAAGAAAATTCAAGATGCCACAAAGTTATTGGAAGAGGCTTTGAAAACCTTTGATTTCATACCTATATCCATGGGGAAATACATGATCATAACAAAAGAATCTAAACATGGTAGAGATAAGGAGGTAATGTCAAAAACATCCACTTCACCCACTTTAAAAGAAAATACAACATCCAAGACAAAATTTGAGGCAATAAAACAACAACCAAATCCAAAACAAGTGACAAAACTTTTTGGAAGACAATTTGGGAAAGGATGTGATGCTATAAAATAAGGTATCCATATACCTATAAAGCCTAAAATGCAAGAAAGGGCTAATGATCTTGGTTAGTGTCCTTCAAAACAAAAACCTTCATCCAATGTCCACACTATTACAAACAATTCTTCCAAGCAAATCTTAACCTTGATACATCCTAAACTGATAGACATCTCATTAAATATGTATCAAGCAGAAACTTTGTTTACTTATCGACATAAATAACATTAGTTTTTGCTCCTTGCCATAGTTGCATGTTTTACATTCATTGAAAGGAAGAACATATCATCATTCATTCCAGGCTCACCCTTGTCCTACACTAAGTGGGGGCAAGGGGTTAGGAAGCCTTATCCTTATATGTCACCTGTCGTTGTCTCTTTTGGCTAGTCGTTAACCTTTCATGTATATCTAAGAGCAAGCTTGGGATGTGGACGACATGTCTTAAGTTCACTTGCATCTGATGTACTTATTCATGATGTACCTCAATTTAGAAACATATGATTTGGCATAGGGCTTTCCAAGTTGGCTCTCACGTCTTCTTTCATTAATCCTTGGCTACTTTAAAGCAATTGCTCACAGTGATGGTGTAGCAACCACTTTAAAGTGGGGGCATACATAGACAAAATCTTTGTGCAAATTTCATTGTGATATTTTTATTTTTCTTTGGATGTGTCCTCTTCTTTTTGGTGTCATTGGGTTTGATGCCTTCCAAGACTGTATGATCAACTCAAGTGGCTTGATGTGAATGAGCCATCCCATGGATAACGATTTGACACCCTGACTTGTCCTCTCTTGGAGACATTAGGTATAATTCTCCCTAAGAAGAAGACCTTATATGAACAAAGCAAAATCCAATTTAGCAAAAAATCTTCACATATTCAAAAATATTTACAAAAAGCATTACATTGTGGTGCCTTATCAATATTATCAGGAGCATAAATTTGGTTTGATTAGTATAATGGGAATTTGACACACTAACATGAATTTCTCATTATACGATGGGAAGCCGACACACTGGCATGAATTTCTCACTAAACCACTTCTTTGTGGATTACTCACCCCGTAGACGACCTAATGTTCTATGGCCCTAGAGTGAGTGCATCTTTGATCCACATCATTTTTATTTCCTTTAGTTATTTCCATTGCATGATTATTTATCTTGATGGTTTGACTTAGGATCTTGGATCCTAGGGGCTTGATTTCCTTCTTGATCTTTTCCATTCTTTGCCATATGCATCTATACACTCAAATCTCTCTTGAATGTCTACTTTAGTGTGATTTTGAAGCAAGTTCATCCTCTCACTAAAGTGGGGGCTAAATGTACCATAGAAAAAGGCAACTTGCTTGATTTGGGAATAATTGATGACAAATTGGACTTAATGAGGCATTGATTTAGTGTTGTGAGGTATTTTACATATCCACATTAGGTCTTGGACCCTTGCAAATGAATTAAATGATGTCTTGTAAAGGTGTTGTAAAGTGTTGTAAATCACTTTCATACTTTTCTAGACTCTTATTAAGCATTTAAGTATAATATTATTATAATTCAAAAGTTATTTTTTCCCTCTTCTTCTATAATTAAATAATTATTTTAATTATTTAGTTATTCATTAGCCTTTTCCCTCCATAAATAAATTATTTATCCTTTCTTTATCTCCCCAATTAAATAATTATTTTAATTATTTAATTATCTCTTCCCTCTCTATTAAATAATTATTTTTAATTATTTAATGTTTAACACCCCACCTTTCCTCTAGAATTAAATAATTATTTTTAATTATTTAATTATTTGTTCTCACCTTTCTTTTTAAATAAATAAAATTAATATTTTATTTATTTCTCCTATGTTTTCCACCTAAATTAAATAATTTTTATTATTTAATTTTCTCCAACAACCTCTTTTTCTATGCCTATCTTATCTTCCACCTCAAGTATTTATCTATCTATGTATTTCTTCTCTCAATTAACCTTCACCCTTGATTAATTTATTTTCTAATTTAATCTTGGCCATTGATCATGATCCTTATTCTTAACTCTTTTCTATAAAAGGAGACCTTTAAACCCTAATCCATTATCCATTCATTCATTATCTGTCTCAACTCAAGCAAGTTAGGGTTTAGCATTTTGAGTCTTCACAAGGAAGCATCATCAAGGCATTCAAGAGCAATATTATTCATCCATTGTTGCAAAAATTTAAGACCCTTCAACATGGAAAGTTTCTCATTGCATTATTTCAAGTTTCACTATCTTATTTCATCATTTTGGTTTAATTACCTAAACAGGGTTTGACCAAGGAAAACCCCCAATCCCTAACAATCAACATTTTCTCTCTCTTCCTTTGTGTCTTTCTAGATATAGGTACTTTGAAGACTTGGAAATCATTGAAGATTAGATTGCAAACTTGTTGAAGTCATCTCCACTTTTGCAAGGTCAAAACCTACACAAAAAGTCACCAACATGGCTAAAAATCAAAGTTTTTGATCTGGACACCTAGAGGTGCAGATTGAGTAGACTAAAAGCTATAGATTCCTTATATATATATTGAATCATGCATATTTGAACTTAAGACCTCCAAGATGGGAGGCTTCACAGCTTACCGATGTGTCGTGACTTATGCCACATAGATTCCATTTTCGAGTTTTCAGAAAAGCCAAAGTGGACTAATTCACCTAGAGTGTCGAATGATTCCCACTATACCTATTTTCTAGAGATTTTTGTAGATTTGGATACCCATTTGGCTAAAACAGGCCCCGGTGTAGTTTTTCATAACTAGGATTGATTCACCCAAAATGGCGAATGAGTCCCACTAGGCATAAAAATTAGCACTTTCAGAATTTTAGGGTCATTTGTAGTCTTCAGCAAGTTCCCAGGTGCACACATTCAGTTTCACAACTTTCTATTTTGTTTTACTTGCATTTCTATTCATCTTTCTAGGTGTTTTTTTCATATCACAATGTGTTTTCAAACACTTCATATTTCTTAAGTTTTACATAAATAATCAGTTTATCTCTTTATTTTATTGCATTTAGGCATAATTTCATTGTACTTGCATTAGTTTGAGTGAACCACCATATTTTTTGGCCTATCTTCTTTTAGGTGAAAAACCCTACAAGTGTAAGAGAGCCATAGCACCCTAAAATTGATGGTTTTAGTTCCTAATGTATACCTTGACATTAACCTCCTGAAATCCATAGTAGCTAATTATGACCCTAATGTTCAAGTTGTTAGGATACATTCTAGTATAAAAATGATTGATATTACCCAGGAATGAATTATTGAAGTTTTTGATTTAAACTCTGATGCCAAGGATCTAATTGAAGAAACTGAAGGAAGAGTATGAAAAGATAAAAACAAATATTATGGTTTCAATATTGAAAAATTTCATGGGAAGAGGAAAGGGGGGAAGCAAGATCAAACTTAATCCATTTGATAAGGAGCCCTTCCCAATTAAAAATTTTGAATTCTATTTTCAGAGGAATTTCTACACTCTATGTTGGATTTTAGGGTTTGATCCTCCCACAAGGATTCCATCAACTTTCATGTACATGGAAACTAATATTCAACATGTAATTCTTTATAAATTGTATGATTTTGCAACCTATCTATCCAATGAGATCCACAAAGTCCTAGTAGCTCTCAAAACTAGTAAAATAGGAGTGAGGTTTTGGTGGTACTCCTTGCTAATACACATGTTCTTATTCAAGGGAACTAATTACTTTGGGCAAGATATGAAATTAGAGAGGAAGAGTGAAATAATGATGACCTCCATGTCCAAGCATGGACTCATCTTTTGGACAAGGATGAGCAAGACTGCAACATTTTTTTTCTTAAATGTGTTTTCTTCAAAATTGAGAAGATTCTTAGTGATGGATTCACCTATGATTCTAAAGAATTTACATGATTTTCTAAGACCTCAGGAGAGGAGGCCTCAATTAGGAATTGAGCATAATTGGGGAGATAACATCACACATCCTAATTGCACCATCATCCAAGTATATGGTACAAATTGTGCACCTCATGTATTTCCAAGAGATGTTCCATTGAGGATTGGTTTCTGTAGACACTTAAAAATGACCTAGGCTTGCAAGCTCTGTTTTTACCACTTTCATCCTAGCATAATTATGACATTTAATTATGTCCTTGGTCCACATTCAACAATTGATTAAATAATTCATGTCCTTTTATTCTTCATGATTATTAAATTAATAAATTTTATTTATTTACTAAATACATCATTAATTGTCTAAGTCTTCCCTTAATTAAATAAATTTTTTAATTTATTTAATTACCTTTCTTCATTCATTTCTTCCTAATTATTAAATAAATAAATTTTATTTATTTATTTAATATGTCACTAATTGCCATAATTAAATGAATTGATTAATTTATTTAATTATTAATCATACCTGCTAAATTAAATAATTATCTTTAATTATTTAATTGTTGAAATTAACATTTCTCTCATTTTAAATAAATTAATTATTTAAAATGATTTCACATTCTTAACTATTAGTTCATTTTAGTAAATAATCTGAAAATCAATTATTTATTATTTCACAAAATCCATATTTTGAATTAATTTAATTCAAAATGGTAATATTCCTCCAAAAATCAAGTAATCAAGCAGATTCTTGATTTTTCAAATCTGATCTTTAGTCCAACTCTTATCTTTTTTATTTTTTATTTTTTTTTCATTTATTCTCCACCGCCGATTCGATCTTCTTAGATGACATATCGACCACTCGTTTAAGGATTTTTCCCTAACCCTGATTAGGGATTGTCAAATTTAATCTCGTCCTCTGATTTTAGGTCTCTGTCGAAAGTCGATCTTGCCTATCCATTCAAAATTGCATTTTCTATAAAATGTTATTTTGCTCTCATTTTTAGATTACATACTGACACATTTAGACATTTTACAGAAATTGCAGCATTTATTGTCATATTCCATTAAGTTTTGGCATATTTAGGCATAGGAATTTTTAATAATTTTTTCATAGGCATTTAGATTCAAATCCTTCAAAGCTTGTGTAGGACTTCATCAAAGATTTCTCGCACATTCGGTCTGAGGGAAACAGGACAATCAACAAGTTAGAAGGTGCTACGAAGAGGAATCATGGAAGCTTCAACAATTATCTGGTATACCAGTTTCATTTATTTTAGTTTCCATTGTACTTTGTAGTTCTTTGGGTTTCTTAGTCTTTGTTGATTTGCTAACCTCTAATCTAACCTGAAGATTAACCCATAGATACATTGGTGAACCCGACTCTGTATTTTTTTATCATTTCCATATGTTTTTTTTTTCTCTGTCATTTTTTGTAGGTACAGGTACGGAGCGACGCATATGCCTTTTATCATGACTCATCTACTACATCATGACACATTCGAAGACTCAAACACCGCAAGCGCTCTGATGTGCTGCAATTGAATTCTAGAAAGCAACATCTCAACTCCCAAGCAACATTTGAAACACAGAGCGATGCATTCGCTCTGTCATGACGCATTTGTCTAGTAACATTTTTCTTATTTTTGGCATTCAAGTTTTTCTGATTTTCTATTCTTTTT
>VDFB02000015.1:340641030-341188205 GCA_007258455.2 Sequoia sempervirens
CAAAATACCAAAGTATCTTGGATTAGGGTTTTGATCTCCTGACAATGATGATCGATGTACCATTGGACTTTTGAGTGAGCGAGTGCATGCTTTGCAATGTGTCGAGACCGCTAAGGAAACCCTCACTGAAACTGACTCCCAAGAGTGGGAATTTGGTTCAAAATGATCCTTAAGTGACTGTTGTCTTGATGATTTGTTTGTCGAAACAGGGGAATTGACCTCTGAACAAAGGTTTTGGAAAAAATTTAAAATTGATCAAGCACCAAATAGTCAAATTCCCATTACCACTCCCCATGACATACAAGACCCGCCATCTGAATCCCTTTAGTTCAATCCATCTGAAGTACCAAACGACACTAACAACCATGAGTCTAAGTCCTTCACCCCTTATTTTGATAACGAATATGAGACTAGTGAAGGGGAATATTAGATAGAGTCTGATGTGGAGTTGGATGATAATAATCTCATCTACAATATCACGGAATCCATCTACATGCTTTCTGCATCCTCCCCTCAATTCACCAACATTGACGATGGCATTTCCCTAGTTTATCCTCAGCTAGTCAATTGGGACCAACAAGGCCCGCCAGTCCTGGACACTTTTCAGAATGATGAGGCAATTGCAGACTTTATGGGATTACGCGAGGGCATACACAGTGGTGATCACAAGTTAGGATTCGCCAATGACATAGATTGTACAGCCTACTTCAGTGAGACTGCTCTATCCTCCAATCGCAAAATTAAAATAAAAAATGAAACATCTTTAGGTGAAAACCGAAAGGAACCTTCTAATGACAAAAAAGTAAAAACAAAGGACGTATCTGCGGGTGAAAACCTCTCTAAGGTGCCCAAAGATGGAGGAATGGACTTTCTTCCCATATAACAAGAGAAATCAGCTATGCTTATAGAAGACACCATAGAAGACAACATAGCAACTACAGAAGATCCCAAAATGGTCCTCTTTGTTGCATCATTGACTAAAGAAGAGAAACCAGAATTTCACAAATTCTTTGCAGAATGTAAAATCAACTTCGCATGGTCCTATGCTGACATGCCAGGATTAGACCCAGAACTGGTTTTGCACCATCTGCCACTATTGCCTAATGCCAAACCAGTTAAACAGAAGTTGCGCAAAATGCATCCTCAAGTCACTCTATTGGTCAAGGCTAAGTTGAAGAAACTTCTAGACACCGGGTTCATATGGTCTATTGACTATGCTAAATGGATATCTAACCTGGTGCTAGTAACAAAGCCAAATGGGTTGATACATATTTGTAAAGATTTTAGAGACCTAAATAAGGCATGCCCAAAATATGACTTTCCTTTACCGAATATTGATATCATAGTTGACCTCACAGCATGATATGAGATGTTTTCCCTCATGGATGGTTTCTCTAGCTATAATCAGATTCGCATTGCCCCCGAAGACCAGCACAAAATGGCATTTACTTGCCTATGGGGTACATACTATTGGAATGTCATGCCATTCGGTCTCAAAAATGCAGACGCCACATATCAGCGGGCTATGACCACAATCTTTTATGACATGATGCATAAAATAATGGAAGATTATGTAGATGACCTATTGGCTAAATCAATAACAAGGAAAGATCATCTGAAGATGTTGGACACAATTTTTAAGAGACTGGAAGACGACAAAGTCCAATTGAACCCTAAGAAATGTGTCTTTGGTGTCACATCGGGTAAACTCTTGGGATACATAGTCTCTCGAAGATGCATTGAGGTCGATCCAACAAAATTAAAAGCCATCATAAACATGCCTCCACCCAGAGGAATCAGTGAACTCATAACCCTACAAGGAAGGGTACAAGCTATTCGGTGCTTCATAGCACAGTTGGCTAACAAGTGTCACCCATTCCAATATCTGTTGTGCAAGGGTATCCCCTTTGTGTGGACAGATAAATGTCAAGAAGCCTTTCAGCAAATAAAAGATTACCTACTGTCACCACCAATCCTCATGCCTCCCATTCATAGAAAACCATTGATCCTATACATATCTGCCACTAATTCAGCATTGGGGGCATTACTAGCATAAAATGACCAAGAGGAAAAAGAAAGAGTTGTATATTACATCAGTCAGACATTGGTTGGGTATGAACTAAACTATACATCAATTGAACGAGCTTGTCTAGCTGTGGTCTTTGCAACACAGAAGCTAAGACATTATATGTTAATCCATCAGATGCAACTAGTAGCAAAGATTGGCCCCCTCAAATATTTGTTAAGTTGGGCAGCATTAACAGGACGTCTGCAAAAATGGGTCATGATTCTGAGTGAATACGACATTCAATATGTAGAAAGAAAGGCAATAAAAGGACAATTCATAGCAGACCAGCTAGCGGATGCACCTTTACAAAGTGATCAACCATTAGTGGCATATTTTCTAGATGAGTCGATATTCCATACAGAACCTAAGTCACCTTGGTGACTCTACTTTGACGGATCGCGACTCTACTTTGACGGATCACACACAAATCATGACTCAGGGGCAAGGATATTGTTCATCACCCCTCAAGGAGACTCCATTCCTATGTCTTTTTGCATTGCCTTCCCATGCACAAACAAAGTGGTGGAATACGAGGCACTAGTTACAAGACTTAGAATGGCAATAAAATGGAAAATCAGAGCACTACATGTCTATGGGGATTCTTAGCTTGTCATCAACCAGGTTAATGATGACTATGACACAAAAGATGAGAAGTTGATGCCCTACAAATAGATGGTTGACAGTTTCTAAACATACTTTCATATGGTAACTTTTGAACAAGTTCTGAGAGCATAGAACAAGGCAGTAGATGCAATGGCTACAATAGGCTCTCTCCTCAACATTCCAAGCAATATGCCTCAGCTGGAATTCCTAATAGAACAATTATTGGTCCCTACCTATGACATTCTGAAGTTAGAAATGGTCTGCAAACTTGTTGGTCCCAACTCTCCCTAGTACCAAGATATTTATGACTACCTTAAGTCTCAAACCATTCCACCCAACCTGTCCAATAACCAAAGGAAGTCCTTCATCCGAAAAGCCGCAAGATATGCCATCATCGGTGACAACCTTTACTACTATAGCTTTGACAACACCCTCCTTAGATGTCTCGACACCAATGAAGCACATACAACCTTACAAAAAGTACATGACGATATATGTGGGTCTCATTCGAGTGGTCCTACCCTAGCCAAGAAAGTAACGATACTTGGGTAATATTGGCCGACTATTGAAAAGAATGCAATAGAATATGTCAGGACTTGTCGCCAATGCCAAATTCATAGTGACTTGATCCACGCTTCAGCACAGGAACTTCGGTTGGTCACCTCTCCTTGGCCCTTCACTCAATGGGGACTCGACCTCGTGGGTAAGATCCATCTGACCTCGTCCAATGGCCACAAATTCATCATCATCGCCACTGAGTATTTCACGAAGTGGATAGAAGCCATCCCGCTAACATACATAACCAAAAAACAAATCTCCAAATTCATTCTCAACTACATCATTTGTCGATATTGCCTTCCACAATCCATCATCACTAACAATGGACGTCCGTTCAAAAACCAAGATGTTCGTGATTTATGTGAGCGATTTCTTATCCAACACCATTTTTCATCTCCGTATTACCCACAAGGAAATGGTCAAGCTAAGGCATCAAATAAAACCATTGTTAAAATCCTCAAAAATACTATCAATGACATTGGCCGTGACTGGCATATACAACTCAACCCTGCTCTGTGGGCTTACATCACTAGCATTCGTACACCTATAGGAGTGACTCCTTTCACCCTAGTCTTTAGAACTAAGGCCATCTTGCCCATTGAGGTTGAAATTCCTTCGTTACAAGTCTCCCTGAAGGGTTTAACTAATGAGGAGTATAGATAATCGTGCCTGCACGAGCTGGAGATGCTAGAGGAAAGAAGGAAAAATTCCCTGAACCATCTACAAGCATATCAAAACTTTCTTTGTTGTAGTTACAACAAGAAGGTTATGGTCAAGAAGTTTAACATTGGCGACTTAGTCCTCATGCAGAACCCTAAGAACTAGGCTGATAGAGAAAAGCCGGGAAAGTTTGAACCAAACTAGTTAGGTCCTTACATCATTATATCTTCTTTTGGTTCTGGAGCCTATCAGTTGGTGACTCCAAAGGGAGAACAATTGATAGAGCCTATCAATAGTTTACATCTCTGAATGTTCTATGCATAGCATCAGGAGATCGAGTTAAAAACTATAAAAAACAAAAACAATGAAAAATGATAAAAAAATTGTTGCCTTGATGAAAACCTAGCAAACAAGTGTCTTGGAAGCACCAAAAAAATAAGAAAAATGACAAAAATAGTAAAGAAAAATGATTTGTCCAATGGTGAAAACCTAGCAGATAAGTGCTTTGGATAAGTACCATGGTGAAAACCTGGCAAACAGGCGCCATGCATAATCAATCATTGCTCTGCCATCTACTGTTACTTTTTCTATCATGGCCTAGGAGGAAATACATTTTCTGTCACCACCACATCATACCCTTCCTTTCATGGTTGATAAATGGTTGACATCAAGTCCTCTATACTATCTATCTGATACCCCACGCACATCCCTTTCACATCCTTTAAAATTGGCTAAGTCTTGGACCTGACTGGGAGAAAAAAATTTATCATGTAACTGTAGTGGATGTCATGCATGGTTTCTGAAGTTGCTAAAAAGTCCTAATAAAGACAAAAACATCGTAAAAATTCCTAAAAAAAGTCCTTAAAAAAGACAAACATCGTAAAAATTCCTAAAAAAAGACAAAAACATCATAAAAAGTCCTTAAAAAAGACAAAAACATCGTAAAAAGTCCTAAAAAAAAAAGAAGACAAAAACATCACATAAAGTCCTGAAAAAAGACAAAAACATGGCAAAAAGTCCTGAAAAAAGACCAAAAACATTGTAAAACGTCCTAAAGAAAGACCTAAAAACCAAAAAACGTCTTGAAGAAAAACCACAACAAAGGTCAACTGCTCGAAAACACAAAAATAGAGTCATTCTTGGTCAGGTCACTAAATTAGTCTTTGTCATTCGTTTGAACTACGTTGTCTCTATGCATTTGCTACATTGGCAAGACTCATATTCGAGTCCCCGAGACATTAGATTAGTCCTTTTAGGTTTGTGAAAATAAAATCATGACGCAATCTTTGGTCATCAAGACAAAGTCATTGGTCATGTTGAACTACGAGGTCTCGGAGTGCATAACGTAGGCAAGGCCATCTGTCGATGAGCCCCTAAGGCCGCACTAGGTCAGTACATTAGGGTTCATGGTATTACACTAACACACATGTGAAATGTCTTCAAGTCAAAGAGAATCTTTCCCAAATGGATAAACTCCTAAAGCGAATTATGGCAATCAATTATTTCAATATGATAATCTCATCAGCACAACAATCATATCATCATGACAATATCGGCATATAGTCAACACAAGCCAAACTCAACTCAACTTCGGTCAAACTCGGTCAAAACAAGCTAAATCATCATAACCTGTCAAACTGTCAACTCTTAGTTATCCTTCAGATGGGTCCTTCTGAAGAATAGCCTCTATCATTCATGCCTTATGATGTGTCCTTCCTAGGCATCGTCACTGTCATTCGACATTTTGAGGGATCCTCTTGACATCTTAGGATCACTCCTCTTGACATCAGTATTCTTCAGATGTGTCCTTCTGAAGAACCAACTCTGTCATTTATGCCTTAGGATGTGTCCTTCCTGAATTTGGCAATCTTCGGCATTCATCATCTTAGCATCGTCAAAACTTTGACACCCCAACATATTGACATCATCAAACTTGAAACCTTGACATCAGAACAATGGATATCTAGACGCACTTGGAAAACACTTGGCACTTGTCTTTTGGCTTTTTATCATGTTATTAGTTTTTCAACGAGATCCCAATAATAGGATTTAGAGAAGCAACGACATATCATGATGATTGACACGCATGATTACTAGTTTTTCAGTGAGGTCCTGATTCTAGGATTTAGAAAAACAACAATGTATCATGATAAGAGCTCTATTTTATATTTTGGAAATCATGCCACTAGTTTCTCAAGGATGTCTTGGAAACAGTATTTAGAGAAGCAACGATGTTTCATGAATTGTCCTTCTTGTCTTTTTCTGCTTGTGGTTGATTATGACAAAAAGACTAGTGCAATCACGCTCTTAGTTTGAGTCATGATCATTCTTTTCTGTGACTACTTGTCTTATGTGATGGTATGACCTTGCACACCTTGATCTATGTCATATCATGGTATTTGTTGGCCATTACAATAGTCTGCCCAATGATGATTAAGAGCAATAAATATTAAAGTCCTATGGTAAAGTTTTGAAGGATTTGGTCTAGGAACTAACATGCATCTCCTTTGGTCTAGTCATCTTGCTCTCGTCCATCTCACGACGATATCCTATGACATACAAAAACATAAGTGCATACATAATCATATAAACAATGCATTAGGTCCATACATACATCATCCATAGCATTAAATCATATAACATTTCATTGCATATCGCATTCACATTTGCATAAACACGGCATCCATTTAAGTAAATACATTATACATATCATTATCACCATCATCACAAAATATAAATAAGCATTGCATCATCATGGCATCATATCATAAGCAAGCATCATAGGACATATAAATAATACCACCATCCATCATAAATCAACATCATACATAAGGCATCACATCACATATATCATAATGCATGAATCAAAGAACATCACATAACACACATGTAGGCCACATCAAAACTGCATCATCATATAATATCATCTCAAAAATATACAATGTCACAAGATAAAGTCAACAAATATCCCAAAAATGGAGATAGCAAGCTCAATGATCTATACATAATGTGTCATAACAAAGAACCACATGTAGCAAGCATGCCCCTAGGATAAGCTCTCATCATCCCCTCATGGCAAAGAGTGTGGCGGCTATGGATCTGTGACTGGCGCTGAGATAGTGGGTGGACCTATAGTAGTCTCTATCTATGCAATCAATGACGACATCATCTCCACAGTAATAGACACCTATGACGTCACTGCAACCTGACTCTGGGATGTTGATGGATCTGCCACTAGTGGTTGCCTCTGTACTGATCTTTGCCCTAAACTAGTCGACCCATGACTGTGGCTCGAATGATGACTCGAGGCATGCATGTGTGAGTGGTGAGACCTATGCCTTGATGTGTTCCCTAAGGAGGTGGACCCTCCTACACTGGTATGGCTCCTACTACTGCTCCCACTCCCTGACCTCTGACCACTGCCTGTCCTCATCTATGAGCGTGACAGTGTAGGATCCCGTCGCTCAAATGGCACTTCCTGCTCATAGAGAGTCTTGTACTTCCCATATCGAGTGCTCACCCTATCAAACTCACAAGCAATATCCCTGAAAGGCACTGTACATAACGTTGCAAACTCGACACACCACTAAGCTGAGTCCTGCTGATGGATCACGGCCTGATCCCGCTCTACCTGACCTACCTCTAGCTCTGTCCATAATGCCCTGACCTCTGCCACACTCTCATCCAACCTCCTCTATAGATCCACCACCCTCTAGTCTGTCATGGCATCTTGGGGTAATGTCAATGAGGACAGTATCCCCTCCTCTCCCTCCAGCATCCTCCATCTGAGAAGTCTCTCAGCCTCATTCATGGCGTCGTCATCCTCATCATTGTCCTTTGTAGCATCCGCTCCACCGACTCCTTCATCCAGAGGCACATCCACATCTACATCCTCCTCTTGTTTGGCCTCCTCCTCCTGCCTCGGCTGCTCCTCCTCCTATCTCTCCTCCCCCACCACATCCTCCTCTTGTCTCTCTTCCTCTGCCACATCCTCCTCCTGTCTCTCCTCCTTTGTCGATGGCTCCTCCTATCTCTCCTCCTCCCCCTCCTACCTCGACTGCTCCTCCTCTCTCTCCCCCTCCTTGGCCACCTCTGGGATAGCATCTACTGCTACTCTCACCACATGTGGGTGCACCCTCCCACCCTATCTCTGACCATCTCTCCTCCGTCTTCGGTCACCTCCTCCATCATCCCCATCATCCCCACCCCGACCTCCATCCCTACCTCCATTTCGCCCTCTGTCCTGGCCTCCATCTCTCCCCCTGCCTCCATCCTTGCCTCCATCCCTCCCCTGGCCTCTGCCCCTATCACCATCTTTTCCTCCTTGCCTGGCCCTCAACACACATGGTATAACAGACCTCCTATCCACAGGTGTTGTCCCATCTAGATCTGTCAACAGCACTGGTCTATGTGTCTACCACCATAGGTAATAATTTTTTGTGGTCCTAGGAACGGAAATCCCACCTCTCCATCCCCACTATTGGGCTCCTAGCACACCAATCTGCTACTTGGTGAATGCTACTGGAATCCTTGGCCCCCAAGCTTCCTCTCTGGAGGACGGAGCATACTCGGTTGTCCCTATAGGTACACCCTGCTACTCTCTGAACTGTCTGAGGACACATTGTGGAAAATACATCTCGATGATCAACTGGCTCTACACTGTCCTGCCAATTAGGTACCGATACTGTCTGCATAGGTTGAGATGGTCCACCTCATTGTCCCACTGCTGGCAGTCTCTATAAGGCCTCTAGATGAATGACACCATCGTATCAATTTGATGCCACCACCAACCTGTCTCACCCATCCATGTTTGTTGTAGTGCACCAACATAGTAGTACACATAGGGCATCCCCTTGACCAACTATGGTCTTTGAATCAACAGATGAAATATCACTTTGTGCTTCTAGGCCCAAATCATCATCAGGGTGGTGCCACATGATATACTCTATGTCCTCCTGTAGAAAACCTCATGCAGCTGGTGGTAGAGTGTGCCCAATAAACAAGGGCCCTAGGAATACACTGTCCTATCTCGTCTCATCCCGACTAAGACATCTCCCCAGCCAATAGGGAACCCATGTTTTTGATGGTTAGGAATCAATATCCCGCTAATAGGTGTCACCAGGAATGCATCAAAATGAGCATAATGCTTTGCCATAAACTCCCAGCGGATCTCGTATCCCTGGATGTCGAGTCCTGCACCCTCATCTCGATAGTATGTTGTGAAGGTCTGCTAGCCATGGCGAGGGTCATAGATGATCCGCTCTCCTCAGATGGGAATGCATAGAATGTTGTAGACATCCTCAAGCATAATAGTCACCTCACCCTTTGGCAGGTGAAAGGAACATGTCTCTAAATGCCAACGCTTGCATAACGCAGTCAGCAGTCCCTCATTTGCTTGAATAGCGGGCATATAGGTGACATAGAACAAACCTAGCCACATCAAATGTCGTTGTTCTCGCGAGGTCAACTGAACAGCAAACCAAAAGGTCATCGGTATGCTCTCTCACGTGTATATCAGCACAAGTTGTCTCTGCACAAAGCCAAACAATGCGTCAGTACCTTCTAGTCAACTGTCAGTATCATCAAAAGCATTTCAAATTGGGAAAATATCAAAATCAGCCCTAGTCAAAGTCAACATCAAATGCATCGCATTGACTGCAATTGCATCACAAAATAATGAATGTGTCGTTTCGTACTTCAAATGTGTCACAACATGGCAATTGCATCGTTTGGTTGCTCAAATGTGTTACATCAGAGCACTTGTGTCATGATATATGACACTTGCGTTGTTCCATTCAAATCATCGCTTAAACACGCAATTGCATCTCAAAATGACGATTGTGGCATTCTAACTTTCGAATGCGGCTCAAAAAGAAAAATGCATCATAGTTTTTGGAAAATGCGTTGCAAACCCTCGGCCTACCCTAAACTACCCTTGCACTTGTGTCGCAACATATCAAATGTGTCGAACACGAAGTCAAATGCGGCTTACACACACGCATATGTGTCATAGCGCATTTGTTGTTCACCCTAAAACCCTACTTTTGGCATGCAAAAAGGGAAGATTACAAAGGGGGTTAGGGGTACATACCGATGGCTCTGAGCCCTCTGCCCACCTAAAGGTCTGCATGATCTCACCGCGGTGCTTTGTCACTGGAATCACCATCCTCGCTGCAATCCTTTTCGCTCTGAGCTCTCAAAATTTGCAAAGTGAATAGTGGAAATGAATTGACTTTTACCCCTTTGTCAACCTATTTATAAAGTCAAAATGGCATTTGTCAACTAGGTTATTACTGGAGGCTCATTTGACCAACTTTGACCACCCTGTTGGTTGTCTTAAACATGTCAGAATCTGAAACCGTCTGCACCATCATTTTATTGGTCATCAAATTGACTTATCGGAACCCTTTCCAAATTTTTCTACCACCGACCCAAAATTTGAAAAATTTCCCGAGGGGGCATTGATACTCTATACCTTCACTAGAGCATGGCTTTGACTTATTTTCTTTGTCACAATGCAACATGCTAAATTTTGACAAAGAGGGGCAAAATGTAGACACTTAAAAATGACCTAGGCCTGCAAGCTCTATTTTTACCACTTTCGTCCTAGCATAATTATGACATTTAATTATGCCTTTGGTCCACATTCGACTATTGATTAAATAATTCATAATTATTTAATTAAATCATGTCCTTTTATTCTTCATGATTATTAAATAAATAAATTTTATTTATTTATTAAATACATTATTAATTGTCTAAGTCTTCCCTTAATTTATTTAATTACCTTTCTTCATTCATTTCTTCCTCATTATTAAATAAATAAATTTTATTTATTTATTTAATATGTCACTAATTGTCATAATTAAATGAATTGATTAATTTATTTAATTATTAATCATACCTACTAAATTAAATAATTATCTTTAATTAATTAAAATGATGTCACATTCTTAACTGTCAGTTCATTTTAGTAAATAATCTGAAAATCGATTATTTATTATTTCACAAAATCTATATTTTGAATTAATTTAATTCAAAATGGTAATATTCCTCCAAAAATCAAGTAATCAGGCAAATTCTTGATTTTTCAAATCTGATCTTCAATCCAACTCTTATCTTTTTGATTTTCGAAAATCTTTTTTTTCAAATTAATTATTTCATTTATTCTCCACTGCCGATTTGATCTTCTTAGATGACATCTTGACCACTCGTTTAAGGATTTTTCCCTAACCCTAATTAGGGATTGTTAGATTTAATTGCATCCTCTAATTTTAGGTCTCTGTCAAAAGTCGATCTCGCCCATCCATTCAAAATAACATTTTCTGTAAAATGCTATTTTTCTCTCATTTTTAGATTACACACTAACACACTTAGACATTTTACAGAAATTGCAGCATTTATTGTCATATTCCATTAAGTTTTGGCATATTTAGGCATAGGCATTTTTAATCATTTTGTCATAGGCATTTAGATTCAAATCCTTCAAATCTTGTGTAGGACTTCATCAAAGATTGCTCGCACATTCAGTCTGAGGGCAACACGACAATCAACAAGTTAGAAGGTGCTACGAAGAGGAATCATGGAAGCTTCAGCAATTATCTGGTATACTTGTTTCATTTATTTTAGTTTCCATTGTACTTTGTAGTTCTTTGGGTTTCTTAGTCTTTGTTGATTTTCTAACCTCTAATCTAACCTGAAAATTAACCTATAGATACAGTTTCCTTGAAGTCATGTGGTAGTTGGGAAGGGTTCAAGATACCCACTTAGTTGGAATGAAGAAAGGAACTCTTTTTCCTGCAATATTGTTTCACAGATTTTGTCATGGTTAAGGATGGATGAAAGAAGATTCTCCCAAAGATTACACCTCTTGAAATGAAAAATTGCAACGCAAGAAATCATGATCCAAAGGGTTCCATGGTGGCCTTGAAGGATAGGATTAAGGGAGGAAAATTATACCATAACATCTACTTTCTTGAAAATATAATCAGAAATGTGTTTGCTTTGAAATTGGTTGAGGAAAGGAAGATGATATGGTTAGCCCTCATCAAATTGGAGAAGGAAAAAAAGGATAAGGATCCCACTTTTGGGAGAGTTTTCCCAAACATTGATGATGAAATTTTGAAAGTGGAAACAATACTGTAGAATTTTGATAGGGTGGTGGGGCACCTCAAGGTGGAAAGAGAAGTACAAGACAAAGGGAAGGCCCAAATAACTAAGTTAAAAGATAAGGGGAAATCCCCCATGCTTGAAGAAAGGCCAACATATTAGCCACGGAAAAGGCTATATGTATTTTCAAGGAGGAAGAGCATGGTGAGAAAGGAGAAAAAAATTGCTACCCCTACTCAATCAAAGGGGTCAAGAGCATCTTCTATTTCCCCTCAATTGCCACCATATCCACCATCTTCACCTCCAAGATCATCCACTCCACAAAGCATTGATTTGGATTCACCACCAAGAGAGCCCTCACCAAAAAGGATAAGGGTTCAATAATTTGGACTTGTGGATTATCCTTTTGATTCTGATGAAAAAATTACTATCACAACTGATGAAATGATGGAAGGTATACCCTCACCCCTAAGGGGGTTGAATCCACTAGTTCAAAGCCTCATATTGACTAAGTTGATCTTTCTGGGGTCAACAATGTTGATGACGTCAGAGAAAAGGCATGTAATGATTTTATGGATGATGATTATTTTGTCAAAACAAAGGTTTTTCAAGAATTTGTTTGGAGGGAAAGGAGGGATAAGTATGATGAAAAGGTAAAAATCAAGATGATTGAAAATCCATAGTTACCAAGGGAGATCATTGACTCAAGATTCCCTATAGAAATGAAAGAAAAATATAAGGACATAACACCAGCTCAAGCTAGAGAGCTAGTAAGGAAAAGTGGAGTGTTGCTACTGCTAGAGTAGAACTTGGAATCTACCATAGCATTTGATACAGTGAGGAGACTAGATTCTCCTATTTTTTCCACTAATGAAGAAGCAACAGTTGCTCTATATGGGTTGGAATTCAATGCACAATGGGATACATTAGCCATTTGGGCATTGTCCCCAAATACAAATAAAACAGAGGTTGTAGAACCAACAACAGACCTTAGAGGTGGATTGATTATCAAGAGAGTATCTGATACTTCAATTGTTGAGGCAGCCACATTGGTTGTGAATGTAGCCCAATTCACCAAGGCTACTATTGAACCTTTGCAAGAGCAATTTGACAAAAAGAATAAGGATTACAATGACTTAGTGGTTGTTTACAATAAAGATGAGTAGAAGATTGCAGAGCTACACTTGGATAACATGCTATTAGAAGAAAAATTGCAATCACTGCAATCAAGGCCATCACTACTGTCAAGGAAACTAGTGCCACAAGTGCAGGATAATATTCCCTCATCTCTGCCAGCTTCTCCAATGCAATCATCACCTCTTCCTACCCATTCTCCCCCTCCAAATTCTATGGAAATGGTGGTTTATGATTCAGATAATGTAGCAATTGAATATTTGGGCCCAAACACTTCAACAGAACCTCCTCCAAAAAGAGAAGCAACTAGAGAGGAGTGAATACAACAATTGGAGGTATTTGAATAAGTTTTTTCATTATATAATGACAACAATATTTGTATTGTTACAAAAGTTTTGGAGCATTGCTTATCTAAAGCAATAAAAAGAGTGAGAATTTTTCACTTTAATTATTCTTTGATGTTCCATTCAATAAGTATGTTTCAGAAGGATAAATCAATTTCTCTCTCATTAATTCAAACATGGATTTCCTAGATTGAGTGTATAGAAGAATATGGTTATCAGATCCACCCATGATTAGAATAAGCCACTGCAGATTGCTCCAACCTTCAAAGTAATAAAGGAAATAGTTGGATATTGAGGGTTGGTGGATCCATTGGAGAAAAGGGTTAGGGAATTGTTAAATTAGTTTGATGGGAGTGATATTGGCCTCTTGCCAGACATTCACAATAGTGAAGGAGCTATCAAGACTTATGAGCTATGGAGAGATCATATGGATGCAGTCATTGTTGTAGAGGCCACTCTAATTTGTGAGGAGGGATATGTTAAGATGACCATGCTAAAGGATAGTATGAACAAGTTGTCTAACATGAGTGTATTCCTTGAGGAGTTTGATGAGGATGCAAATCAAATAATGACCAAATATGGTCCTTATATAACCAAGCTAGATGAATTCATGGCCTTCAATTGGCCTATAGAAGAGGAATATACATGGGACAAAAGATATAAAAATATTCTTAATTTGTGATCATCTCCAGTGGTGATATGGCAACATTTTTGGTCTATTTGGCATATCTAATGGTCTCCAAAGTCTTCAAAGGCGTCAATAGGGATATTTTGTCATCTTGTGGAATAGGATTTTGTGTTCACTTACTAGCTCAACTTTCCCAGGTCCACAACAAGAAGAATGAAGAATTGAAGTGGCAAAGGTATTGAATAACTATTTTAGATATTTTTGGAAAGCATCATGGATGTAACAAATTTTGTAACTATCTTGCACTCAAAATATTCTCTCCACGATCTTGTAGTTACTCTTGTAATTTTTAAATGTAACTGTATGATTATGCTATTTCTAGATTTTGATTGTGTGTAAGTTTTTTCATCAATGTTTTGAATCACACTCCATGATCCATCATAATCTAGAAACAACATAATCACATTCAGATGGATTTTGGAAATCTCATGTCTTTAATGTAAGTGTAAGTCAAATCAAAATGTGACATGTGTAATGGCCTAAGGCTTGTTGCTCTCTTGTTTTATAAAAGGGAATTTAAGGCCATTTACACAGGTTGTTGTTGATTGATTTTGATGAGCTATTGTAATATAGAGTACATGTAAAAATTTCTTTATCTTTTATAGCTTTTGAAGTTTTGAGTCTTTGATTGTTAATGTTGTATAATAATCTATCATTTCTAGAATGAAAATAGAATATTTTCAAATCCAGTGTTCTCCATTGTATACTTCATATGAATCTTGAATGAAATGAATCAAAGATCATTCAATTCATCTTTGTTGTCTTTCCTCTAAATGTTTGTCCATTGTTAATGCACTTTTTCAAAGAATGAGTTAAATTTTCTTTAACATGAATGAAGGTTTATGTGAATGTATGCAAGAATAATTAAGTATTATTGGTTTATATTTCTGAGTTAAATGGTGTAATGCATCATTTAATAGCGTTGTTATGATAGATAGAATATTGTTATAGGTTTTCAATTGTAGGGTTTAAGACTTTATACCCTAGGACAAGGCACTGATCCATAAGTTTTGTCTGTGTTACATCTTCTGGTCTTTCACATCAACTACATTCAAAATCAAATTAAATCTTTACTTTCTTTTAGAATGTATGTTTTAAATAATGTTCTACCATATTCTTATATTTTAGACTGATAAATGTTGTAATATTTGCTAGATATTTAAGGTTTTCATCTATTAAATAGAACTTAGGATAATATATTCATTAAAGTTACAATGTATGAAATACAGTGGCACAAGAGTATCTAAAGATACATTGTAGGGATCAATCTCCTGGGTTTTGCAAAACCCAAAGGGTGGAGGGAAATTTTAGCAAACTTTCACCTATTTTTTTTCCAATCCCTCCATATAATTAACCATTAGAATTGGAAAATCCATAGATTATATATGAGATCAAATTGGGTATTTAAAAAACACAAACATATTGGTGACTCTATTAGGGACAAATCTAGTCTAATGTCTCTAGTTCTAGATCATACACAGTCAAAGTCATTAAAGTTCATTGTTCTTTGCAATATAAAGAACAAATTTTTATAAATTCTCATCATTAAGTCACATTTTCTTTTCCTAAGTCAAGGTTTTTGGTTTCATTATATTTCCTATTGGGTTGTGTTCAATTTATATCAATATTTGCAAAGTCTCTCAAAAAAATTCATATATTTTCAAATCCCCTTAAGTGGGTGGTGACTTTGAAGTCTCTCATGCCAGTGCATTATTAATTTCAAATAAAGGAGAGAGAGAGAGAGAGATTTGTAAGAGGCATTTAGATCCATGAGAGGAACTAAGAGTAATATGAAGAAGCATCTTGAACAAATGTTGGAAGGAGAGTTACCACACAACAAAAGGCATTCATGGAAAGAAAAGATGTAGAAACAAGTAGGTCTATTAATCCTCCTATAAAGAATTATGCAAATTTAAATGAAGCTAAACAAACTAATCTGTATGAATATGGTAATGCCCCCTAACAATGAAGAAAACCTTGTTACCAAAGATGCTACTACCACTAATCAGCAAACTACTACTAGTTAGCCTAGTCCTAGTCCTAAGGTCTCAAAAGAATATGATCCATGGAAGTTTTGGGATATAAATTTGATCCAAAACTAGCATCCATGAGGAAAAATCCTAGGGATACTTCTATTCATAATGATGATTTTGATTTTGACCCAAGAAGAAGATCTAGAAGTAGAACTCAACCTTTTTCACAAAGGAAAGTGTTGAACCTAACAAATTACACTCATAAGAATTATAATTTAGATTTCACTCTAGAAGATGTAGAGGATATTAATAAGGATATGACAACACTTCAGGAGGAATCCTTAAGTCTAGACAGGCTGAGTAGAAAACAAGCAAAAAAAGGGAGGAAAAACTAAGGGTTGCCATGTATGAAAGAGATCAGCTGAGGAGAAGGGTAGAAAGAATGAGACAAATGATAGATGAAGAGACCTATCCTACTACTCATTATCAACCTATTCTTACCCAAAATATGGAACATCTCAAGGTGAATTTCCCTATTGGAACAACTACTACAAGCACATATACAAGTTCCATTGTGAACACCATAATTTTTGAACCTTCCAATACCACCAAGAAATCCCAACCTATTGATATTGTAAAAATACTTGTAGTTCAATCTCAAGGAACAACCAAAACCACAAGTACAAATGTCACAACTAGTACTATCCCTACTTGAGTATAGTCCCTAGACTTGCAATTCTAAAACTATAATTAGCAAATGAGCAGTTGCAAAAGGAATTGGATAAGATGTAGATTATTGTTGCAAATGCAGAAATGGAGAGGAAAATTGCTTTCCTAAAGTTGTCAATTCCAGATCTCCAACCCTCTAGCTCTCAAAATCCATCTCATTCCACACCACAAACTACTAGTATGGACATGTCTTCCACATCCAATCACTCAATTCCTATCTCCCAGCCACAAAACTCTCAATGTGGTGGGAGTATTCCTTATGGAGGTGGAGGTGGAGGAAAGAATACCCAATCTAGAAATCAGAATATTATTGTTCAAGGTGGTGGTGGAGGTCAAGGTGGTGGTGGATCCCATATTGGTCAGGGAGATCAATTCACTAGAAGACCTATGCAGTTGGATAGATACAGGAAAATATACTTTCTTGGGATACCTGGTTATCTAAATCCTCTCCTAGATGACATAAGGAATGTGCTGGTCAAATTCTCTGGTAACACTTCTATAAGTGGAGAAGACCACCTAAGGTCATTTAACAATATGGTGGATGATTTTGAGGTGGAGAGTGAGGATGTAATGATGATTTTTTTTAATGCAACCGGTCACTGAAGATTTCAAAGATTGCTATAGAAGCTTGCCAATGGAAAGCATTGGGTCATGGGAGTAATTCAGAAGGGTATTCAGGGAGTAGTATGGTGATAAGATTGATCCCAAGTTCATGCTGAATGAATTTAACATTTATAAAGGTTCAAATGAAATGGTTTCTAAATTCAATACCAGATTTCAAAAAGCAATGTATAGGCTACCTACTAGTTTCAGGCCAAATTATCATGTATTCTTAGTTAATTATTGTAATGATTTTGACTCAAAGATGAGTTATCACTTAAGAGACAAGGACCTTCAAAATTTGAGGGATTCTTTCAATATTACATTAAATATTGAGTGTAATAGGAGAGCTTCTAGAAAGGTGGGAAGAAGAGATGATGTTAAAATCTTAAAGATTCCAAAACAAGATAAGGGATCAGTAGAGAAGTGACCTTCTACTAAAGATAAATTGGATAAGATATATAGGTTGGCCAAGCAAGAAAAGGGATTGGGAAATGACAAGCCCAAATTTCAAATAAATGAAATGCCTCCTATATTACATGATCAACCATACAACACCAATTGGCACAATGGAAATCCAATCTTAAACAACTAAAAGAACACACAAGGTAAAGTTCCCTCAAGCCCATTGCAAAATAATTATACTAACTTTGTTGATGAGGCCCCATGGTGCATTACTTGTCATTTGGAACATTCTTCTAATCAGTGTGTACTAGAAAAATATTTAGAATAAGAACAAAACACACCTGATGGTTATGACTCACCTCATGGAAATTATGAAGAGATAAATGTACTCATGAGTAGATCATTTTTTTGGTGAAGAATGTTCCTCTAATGAGGAATCACATGAAGTAGATGTTGAAAATCAAATATATAATTCAAATTCTTATCACCAAAAAAAAAATCTAATGAGGAGAATGAAAGTGATCATAATGTCTATACTTAAGAGATAGATGAGTTAAATGTCCTTTTAAGAAGACCATCAAATGAAGATATTGAGAGAATGACAGTTGTCATTGTTGCACAAGCTAGAAGTACTTACCATTTGAGGAACACAATTGTAAATGGTGACCAGGGTAACGATGGTAGTATCTTCATCAAAGAGAAAAGTGAAAAAAAGAAGAGAACTAAACCAGATGTTAAGGTGGATGAGCCCAAAGTGAAGGAAAATAAAAGAAACAAAATTTGGGCTAAGAAAAGTGAAGCAACAAAGGTTGATGATAGTCTTATGTCTTTAGCTATGAAAGAAAAGGATCGGAAGTAGAAAGTGGAAAAGGAAGGAAGGATGACCTCAAAAGGATTGAGGACAAGTGTGAAAAACAAAAGGATAGAGTTGGTGAACAAGGTATAGTACCCAGTGATTTGTCTAAGTATAATTATGTGGATATGTTTAAGCTACTATCTCAAGTTAAAGGCATAGACCCTTTGCTTGAGATTATGAGAATTGATGAACAAAAACAAAAGGTAGTCACCATTATCAATTGTGTGGCTACAACCTGTGATTAAAAAGGGTGGCTACTCAGCCTAAAGTGACTGGAAATGAATTAAACAATGAGGAAGTGGAAGGGGTAATAATTGATATCCCTCAAATCTACCTAGGTTCTACCATTACAGCTTGTCCAAACCAGTTAGATCCTTTTTATGTAACTTACTATTGATGGAAAATTGGTGAAGAACTGCATGATTGATTCATGAGCTTCATCAAATATTATGCTAGTAGAAATAATGAAAGAAATGGGATTGAAGATTAATAGTGCATATGGGAAGTGTTATGCCATGGACTCTAGAGAAGTTCCTGTCATTGGATTTATCAAAGAAATTTCATTTAAATTAGTTGCATTCCCTAATAAAGAATGCATTATGAGTATCACAATGGTGGACATTCCACCTAATTATGGGATGTTACAATCAAGGAATTGGAGTGCATCCATGGGAGGGAGTATGTAGTGTGGCATGACATATTCCACTTTTCCCATTGATGTCAAGGATACAAAACTCATTAGGGAGTCAAGAGCTCTACATATAATAGAATACCTTCCCCAAGAAGATAAGATTCATTTTTTGGACACTGTTATAGATAATTTCAAGATTGAATAGTTATAAGAAGAGGAATACAAAAAACCTGCACCTTTGTAAAATGAGGTTTTATAGAAAGAAAAAAATGATGAATTATGGACTATGTACTTTGATGGTGCTTGTTCAAAAGAAGGATCAGGTACAAGACTGATACTTATTTCTCCTAGTGGCAAGACATTTAAATTTTCATTTTCTTTCTTATTTATATGTACAAATAATGTGGCTGAGTATGAAGCATTATTGCTAGGGTTAAAGTTGGCTAAGAAGCATGGAATCAAGAAGTTGAGAGTCATTTGTTATTTCCCAAGTCAGGTCCAAATTTGCATCTAAGAACAAGAGGTTGAAAAAATATAGGAATTCTTTATGGGATTCAATTGAGCAATGTGATGCTTTCGACATTGACTGGTTAGAGAGGACTAAAAATCAGGTTGCAGATTTGTTGGCCAACATTGCTCTTAGACCAGATGACATAACCTTTGAGGGCATCTCTAAAGTTGAAGTGAAAACGAGACCATCGATCCCTAATAACATACAGAACTCGCAAGTCTTCAATGATGATGAAGGCATATTAATTTTTTTGAAATGTATAGATCAATATGAGAGTCAGGAGATTGATTTTGGAGCATTTTTCGAGGTGGTGGATGGAAAGGAAATTGTATTTGGTAATGAAATAGTTCAACTCAAGGCTAACAAGATCCCAAAGCATCTTGTAGCTTTAGAAATGGTTTTTGATGGCCTTGACAAAAGCAATGCCAAGCAAGCATCCACACACCAAGAAGATTTAGAGGATGAATCTAGGTACTAGAAAAATGTTCCAACAAAGGTTTATGTGGGAAAAAGGATGAAGCCTTTTAAGTTAAAGCAATGTTGATTGATTTACTCATAAATTATAGGAATGTTTTTGTCTATTCATATGATGACCTGAAGGTATACAAAGAGGACTTGTTTCAACATGTAATTCCTCTTAAATTAGACGTTAAGCCTTTTAGGAAAAAACAAATGCATATTAACCCTACTCTAGTACCTAAAATGTAGGTGGAACATATGAAGCTAAGAGATACAGGCATCATCAAGTCTATAAGACACTCATCTTGGGTGTCCAATCTTGTGGCAGTAAGAAAGAAAAATGGTGTTAGACTTTGTGTTGACTTCAGGAATCTTAATGTGTCATCATTAAAGGACAACTATCCTTTTCCCAACATGGAAGCCATGTTACAAAAGGAAATTGGCTGTGAGCTATTATCAATGATGGATGGATTTTCAAGATACAATAAAGTAAAGGTTAAGGAGTCCAAGCAGTACAAGACTACATTTACAACTCCTTGGGGCACCTATGTGTATGTCAAAATTCCTTTTGGCTTAACAAATGTTGGTGCCACTTTTCAGAGAGCTATGGGTATAGCTTTCTTTGATTTTATAGACATCTTCATGGTAATCTATCAAGATGACTTAACTACTCACTCCAAAAAAGAAGAAGAACATTGCATGCATTTGGAGAAGATTTTCATCAAAGCTTTAAAGTATGGGATATACCTCAATCCTAAAAAGTGTTCCTTTGGGGTTACTGAAGGAAAATTATTGGGACATATAGTGTCCAAAGAAGGAGTGAGGATTGATCCAGAGATAGTGGCTATAATTGACAAGATTCCTCAACCTAAATATGTGAAAGGTAATACAATCTTTCTTTGGTCAAGTGAATTTCTTAAGGAGATTTGTAACAAATTTTGCTGAAATCACTCGACCCATTTCAAAAATGTTGAAGAAGGATGAGAAGATAGCATGGAGTGAACAACCATCTAAAGCTTTTGTAAACATAAAAAAATTTATCAAGGAGGCACCAGTTTTGAAGTCTCTTGACTTCTCCAAGCCTTTTCAACTATTTAATTTTTCCTTCGTTCACACTATTACTGCAATGTTGTTGCAGAAAAATGATGAGGGGTATGAGTAGCCAATTTCCTTTTTTAGTAAATCATTACAAGTTACAGAGTTAAATTATTACATGACTGAAAAGCAGGCTTATGCTTTGGTGAAGGCAATAAAAAAATGAAAAACCTATCTAGTTGGAGCAACAATTATTGCATTCGTACCTTCAATTATTGTCAAAGATATTTTTACTCAACAAGAGGTTACTAGTAGAAGGTGCAGATGGATCAACTAGATCTAGGAGTTCAACATTAGAATTGAGATTATAAATATTGTTAGAGGAAAAGGATTGGAAAAACTAATGGTTGAGTCAAATTTAGAAGCCAATCAGATAAAAAATGTTGATGTTGTTGATATACATCCACTTTGTGATATGCAAACTTTTGGATGGTATAGGCATATTGTGAACTACCTACAAAAAATTTCATGCCCTGTGAAAAAAGGACACTCAAGCTCCAAGCCATAAAATATGTAATCATTGACAATGAAGTATGGTGGAGAAATGTGGATGGAGTATTGTTATAATGTGTAAATGGGAAACAAGCCCAAGAAATTATGTATGAAATGCATAGTGGTGTATGTGGTGGTTATTATATGGCAAAAACAACTACTCGTAAGGTTTTGAGGGTAGGGTTTTGGTGGCCAACACTTTTCAAGGATGCATAGAGATTGGTAAGGGCATGTGATGCATGCCAAAGGTTTGTTGGTAAGCTAATTTTTTTGGAAACTTATCTCTTAAACCAGTTGTAGTGTAGGCACCATTCCAACAATGGGGGGATTGACTTCATTGGTGATATTGTAGAGAAGTCAATTGGAGGAAATTCATGGATACTAGTAGCCATATAATACTTCACTAAATGGATAGAGGCCATTCACACAAAGAGGGCCACTAGTAAAGTGGTTACTACTTTTTGTTGAACAACATTTTGACCAGGTTTGGAGTACCTGAGAAATTGGTAAATGATAATTCCATGTGTTTTAGGTCAAAAGAATTTGTTGACTTATACAAAAAATATGGGATCTCATTCTCATATTCATCCCCTTATCACCCACAAGGAAATGGACAATTTGAGTACAATAACAAGAGTTTAATAAATATTATCAAAAGGGTGACAGAGAAGAACAAAAGGGCTTGGGACTCCAAGCTAAAGCAGGCTCTTTGAGTTGATAGAGTGACCATAAAGAAGGCAACAAGGTAGTCACCATATGAATTCATTTATGGGATTGAGGCTATGATGCCTACTAATAATATGCTACAAATGTATAAATTCATACCAAGAGTATGAAGATGACATCCCAAAATGCAAATAAGGATAAATGCTCTGATGGAACTTGGTAAGACAAGAAGAGAGGCACAACAAAAGAACATGAAGATGCAATTGCAAGCAAAGAGCCTACATGATAAGAAGTCTTCCTCTAGAAAGCTTGAGGTTGGTGATATGGTGTTAATGTGGAATGCAAGAGCACAAGAGAAAGGAAAGCATGATAATTTTTATTCTCTTTGGCTAGGACCATATTTGATCAACAACAAACATGGGGAAGATTCTTATTACTTACAGAATTTGATCAGAAAACTTCTTAAATTTCTAGTACATGGACAATTCTTGAAGCCATACTTCACTTGAGGTATGTTATTTTTTATGTACACTATATTTTTATGTATAGGTTTGTAAATAGGATTAGCTTTTCACCTTGTCTAGGTGTCCTCTATTTTTTTGAGTTTTTTCTATGTTTTGTGTGGTTTGCTCTACCAAGAAATTTTGGAATCTCACTTTATTCATGTTGAACAGATGTCCCTAACTAGAGCCATTCATAGGACTTTGAAAAAATTTAGTGGTTTTTTAATTGATTTCAAAAAAAAAATCATTCATTGGTCTCTTGAGGGTTAGGGTTTTGTTCTCTAGTCAGTAAGGTTCAATCTTAAGGCTAAAACCCTAATAGTTCAAAATCCCTAACATTGTTCTAATTTTTCATTGACATATGTTTTATTTTTCCTTACCACTTAAGTTATAACATAGGCAATTGAAATCATTGGTAGGTTGGCCCTTTCTTCCTAGAAATATAATTTGGTATGTGCTTTTTAATTTTTACCTAAGCTTAATAATACACGAGTCAAAATATTAATGCATTCACACTATGTTTTAGCCTTGGGTTTGAAATTATGTAAGTCATTATATTATGTGTCGACCTAGTTAAATCCCCATTTTAAGTTACAACTAAAGGCACGTGAATTAATTGTCTTTAGTCTTGATCAGATTTTCCCCACAGATTTAATCTTGACCATTGCCCGCCAACCTATATCATTAAAATATTCATTGAAAATATTGTGTGGGACAGTGGGTGTGTGCCATGTGTCCCATTTCTTTGGTGGGCCTTAACATCTTCCAAGGAAATGATCATGGTGGGCCCAAGATCTAAGGGCTAGGAATGATTCTAATGATTAAATCTTAATCGTTCCCTACCAACCCATGGGGAATCTATCTAAAGATGTTGATACCATGTGGGATAGTGAGCAGTTGCCACATGGCATAATTTGAACCATTCAAAGGACTATTGGCAGGGTGAAATATTTTATTAAATATTTTGGTGACCAAAAGGTATGTTAAAAGTCATAGTACTAAAGTGCATTAAGGCTTCAAGGTCAAAAGGTGATCAAGATGTTTTAATCTCAATCATTCATCTAGCAGAATGATAAGCACATGCTGAAAATTTTTGGAATAAGCCTGACAGTTAAAGGGTGGACAAGTTGGAGTGTATAGATTTGATCTAGGTTGTTGCCTGCCAACCTACAACCATCAATCACTATCCCACTAGACCCATGCAAGATAGTAGGTTAGCAACACATGGACACTCTCAATGCTTGTAAGGTATGGTGGAGCTTGTATTGACAACAAGGAAGGGATTCCACATGGTAGAATCTAACTACATGGATGTTGAAGTCAACATAAGTCAAATTTTCAAAATTATGCAACTCCATCTGAGCCATCCATCGATCCAACTCATTGGAAGATCAACATAAAACATTCAGAATTATTGATAGGGTTGATGGAGTTGTTCTGGTTTGTGTGAGAAAATAATAATGGCGGACATGATGTTCTATCGAATTAAAGGGTTTTCAAGCCATAAAATCATAATTGAAAGCGTAATTTGATTCACAAAATCATTTTAAAGCATTCGGAGATCGATTACATTGTTTCTAGTGCTCTTCACATCTAGAATTAGGAATTCCAACAATCAAGCACCTATAAGTAATATTTCCCCTTTTTGTGCTAAATTTCAAGTGAAATTGTATGTATTTTCTAGTTTTTTGTGTCAAATTGATTGCTAGGGATTCTTTTAAGGTTTGGTGTTCATCTATTATTTCTCAATTGCTTTGAATTCACCTTATTTTCCTCCATTTATCTCAAACCCTAGTTGTGCCTAGGAAAACCCAAGTTTGCATCGTCTTTCATTGTAATGGCACCCCCAAAATCCTAGCCCTCTGATTTTTCTTCCAAAAATGAGCCCTATTCCAAGACATACTAGAACAATTACCCAACTCCACAAATAATAAATATGATGGTCAAAAAATCTATCAAGGTCCATGAATAGAAGATGGCATTGTTGACCAACAACATGCCATTAAGGATGCTACACTACTAGTCATTAGATGGACTCTATTCAAAATATTGGTTTGCAAAAATATATAGTAGTGTCCCCACATAAAATGGATGGAGGTTATACATGGGAAAACTTGTTGTTCCCAATGTATACCTTGACATTGACCTCATGAAAGCCATAGCAGATAATTATGACCCCAATGTTTGGGTCATAGGGACACATTCTAGTATAAAAATGATTGATATTACCCAGGAAGGAATTATTGAAGTTTTTGATTTAAACCCTAATGCCAAGGAGACAATTGGTGAGAAGAAGCTAAAGGAAGAGTATGAAAACATAAAAACAACTTTCATGGTTTCAATATTGAAAAATTTCATGGGAAGAAGAAAGGGGGCAAGCAAGATCAAACTTAATCCATCTGATAAGGAGTCCTTCCCAATTGAAAATTTTAAATTCTATTTTTAGAGGAATTTCTACACTCTATGTCAAATTTTAGGGTTTGATCCTCCCACAAGGATACCAATAGCTTTCATGTACATGCAAGCTAATATTCAACATGTAATGCTCAACAAATTGTATTATTTTTCAACCTATCTATCCAATGAGATCCACAAAGTCCTGACAACTCTCAAAGCTGGTAAAACAGGAGTGAGGTTTTGGCGGTACTCCTTGCTAATACACATGTTCTTATACAAGGGAGTTGATTACTTTGGGCAAGATATGAAATTGGAGAGGAAGAGTGGAAACAATGAGGATCTCCCTTTCCAAGCATGGACTCGTCTTTTGGACAAGAATGAGCAAGACTCCAACTTTTTTGTTTTATCAAATGTATTTTCTTCAAAATTGAGAAGATTCTTGTTGATGGATCCACCTAGGATTCCAAAGGATTTACATGATTTTCTAAGACCTAAGGAGAGGAGGCCCAAATTAGGCATTGAGAATAATTATGGAGATACCATCCCATATTATGATTACACCATCCTCTGAGTATATGGAAAGTATAGTGCACCTCATGTATTTCCAAGAGATGTACCATTAAGGATTGGTTTCTAGTCATGTGGCAGTTGCCAAGGGTTGAAGATACCCACTTAGTTGGAATGAAGAACGAAACTCTTTTTCTTGCATATATTATTTTCTCAAATTTTATCATGGTTAAGGATGGATTGAAGAAGATTCTCCTAGAGAATACACCTCTTGAAATGAAAACTACATAGCAAGAAATCATGATCCAAAGGGTTCCATGGTGACCTTGAAGGATAGGATTAAGGGAGGAGAATTCTACCACAACTTCTACTTTCCTAAAGATATAATCAGAAATGTCTTTGATTTGAAATTGGTGGAGGAAAGGAAGATGAAATGGTTAGCTTTCATCAAATTGGAGAAGGAAAAAGAGCATAAGGATTGCACTTTTGGGGGAGTTTTCCCAGACATTGGTGATAAAATTTTGAAAGTGGAAACAATACTGGAGAATTATGATAGGGTGGTGGGGCACCTCAAAGAGGAAAGAGAAGTACAAGACAAAGGGAAGGCCCAAATAATTAAGGAATAAGATAAGGGGAAATCCCCCATGCTTGAAGAAAGGCCAACATATCAACCACCCAAAAGGCTATATGTATTTTCAAGGAGGAAGTGCATAGTAAGAAAGGAGAAAAAATTTGCTACCCCTACTCAATCATGTAAGGAAATCTTAGGTGCAAAAAAAACTCTCCTAACGTCAAAACCTCAGGGAAGAATGCAAAGGTGAATTTAAATTTTGCAATTATAGTTTAATTAAGATACTCAAGAAATAAATAATAGAATAGAGAAATGAACATACACAATTAGACACCAGATTTATGTGGGAAAACCCTTACAAGAGAAAAACCCACCACACCAAGAAAAGCCTCTTTGTATTACAATAAACAAAATTACATATAGAGAACAGACTTCAATTTCTGATGTCAATTTACAACAACATAATTACCTGATCAACCTTGTACAGAAATGCTCACAGAAACATCCAACGAACTTACATAGATCAATCTGTATTCAATCAAACAACACTATCATTCACCAAACTGTACACCATCATCTGCCATTGCCCAACATAGTCATTTTCCTCACAATCTGTTCATCTCCCTCACAGGTACGGTCGCAATAGTCCAACTGCTAGCAGTTCACATTTCGCTTCTCTGATTGGTCAAAAATATACCACGTAGGATAGACATTCGGTTAAGGCATTCAAACAGTATCGCATGTCAGTGAGACACTAGCCCATGTCTCCCTGATGCTACAATGACTGATCATAGAAGCATCAACAAGACCACCGCTATACATGAAACATAATACCGAACACAAATCCAGCTTGTGCAAAACTATCGGAAAGAGTTTCGCTATCGCTAAGAGTCTTATAGAACTTTATGTCATACCAATGTTCATACCCATTAGCGAGAGGAAAACCATCGATAAGATTTTTCACCGAAAACACCTATCTGTTGGCGAGAGCAATAGTCATCGGTAGGAGATCACACAAAAAACATACCCAGAAATTCATATTACTCCAACTAGTCTATTGGCAAGAGAAAAACCATCGGCAAGAGGTTACATCGAAGTTCATCGCGTGGAGATCCATCAACAATTCACAAACAATTCCATCGGCAAGAGGAACACTATCGCCAAGAGGTCATAACAATCACATAATAGTCGGCAAGAGAAAAGCTATCGCCAAGAGTTCATACCGAAAGCTAAACTGTCGGCGAGACCTCCACTATCACTTAGACTCTTATCGAGCCTTCATGTCACCCCGATGACATTCTTGTGAATAACCACCAGTGAGACATACTCTGTCGGAATGAGTTATTCTAAATGTTCAAGCCTCTCCCCAATGACTTCTGTCACCACGAGTCTCCCTGATAACCATTAGAAACCAACTCGTCGATAGGAGATCTGTCCGGGTAGAAAGAGTTAGAACTTTCACAGCGATCAAAATGTCTTGCCGATGACTCTCGTTGGCAAGACAGAAACAAAGTCTCAATGACTTGAGCACTTCAAATGTTTAGAACACAGCTGCTAGTCGGTAAGACTTTCAGAGGGTCTCACCAATTTTTCCCTTTCAAGAGTTTCATGCCAGTAAGCTTGAGGCACATTTTCCACAATCTCCCACTTGATGAAGATCTTACTGACACCTCCAGAGCACAACAAAACTATTGAAATTCGTGGGCACTAAGACCCATCGAACTGGCACACCACTTGAACTTGTTTGTGCTCACTGGCTCCATCAATGCATCTGCAACATTTTCTAGAGTATCCACTTTTTCTAAAGAGACCTTTCTATCCTCCACCATATCTCGTACAAAATGATACTGCACATCAATATGTTTCATTCTGGCATGGAAGGTAGGATTTTTTGCCAAACAAATAGCACTTTGACTATAACAGTAAATTGTAATTTTCCCTGCATCAAACCCAATGTTCGAACACAAACGTTTTAACCAGATTGCTTCTTTACAAGCATTTGTTGCTGCCATGTATTCTTCCTCTATAGTGGACAAAACGACTATAGCCTGCTACTTACTCATCCAACTAATTGCACCACCATTCATCACAAAAATATATCCACTAGAGGATCTTCTGTTGTCAATGTCCCCTACCCAATTAGAATCCACATAGCCTTGAATGTTGAGAGTCCTTTGTGATTCAACCAAATTCCCATGGTAAAACAAAGCATATTGTGGAGTGCCCTTCAGATATCTAAACACCCTTTTCACAACATCCCAATGTGTCCTTCTAGGATTTTCCATAAAATGACTAAGTACTCCCACTGCTTAGGCAATGTTTGGCATTGTACAGACCATTGCATACATTAAACTACCAACTGCACTAGCATAAGGCACTCTGGTCATGTTCTCTATCTCAATAGGATATTTTGGATAGTCTTCAATAGATAGCTTCGTTCCCTGCAAAACTGGAACAACTGGCTGCTTGCAATCAGTCATACAAAATCTCTCCAGAACAGTATTAATATACTTACTCTGACTGAACCAAAGTTTTCTACTCTTCTTATCCCTGGTTATTTCCATTCCCAGAATATACCTGCTTGCACCAAGATCTTTCATTTTGAACTTTGCAGACAGCTGAGATTTTATATCAGAAATCAGTAACTTACTATTGCCTATGAACAACATATCATCAACATAGAGAGCAATAATAAGAACTCGATCATTTTCAGCTTTGTAGTATACATAATGATTGAATTTCGATCTTACAAACCCCAATGACAAAACAAACATGTCAAAAATTTGGTACCACATTCTAGGAGATTGTTTTAATCCATACAGAGATTTTTTCAACTTGGAAACCAGTTTTTCCTTACCTTTTTCCACAAAATGCTCAAGCTGGGACATATAAATTTCTTCTTCAAGGTCACCATGAAGAAATTTTGTCTTCACATCCATCTGTTCAATCTCTAAGTCATATGCTGCTGCAAGTGACAAAAGAAATCTGATAGACGTCAGCTTAGCTATAGGAGAAAATATTTCTCCATAATCAATTCCCTCTACCTGGGAATAACCCTTCGCAACCAATCTCACCTTATACTTTTCCACACTGCCATCCAGACCTATTTTCTTTTTAAATACCCATTTGTAGCCAACAACTTTTATGCCTTTAGGCAAGGGCACCAAACTCCAAGTATCACTCTTTTCTAATGATTCCATTTCTTCATTCATGGCTTCCAACCAAGAGTTTGAATCAGACATTCTAAATGCCTCTTTCACAATCCTATGCTCATCAGTGCTAGAAATTAAAGCATAGGCACAAGTAGAATCTATCAAAGAAAACCCATACCTATCAAGTTGCTTTCTTTCACGTGTTGACCTCCTCATAGGCTGAGGCTGAGGTTGATCTTCTTCTTCAGAACTCTCAGAACTACTTGAGCTCTCCTTAGTTTTAGGTACATTTTGAATTTTAAATTCCTTTTTATCTAGTGTCGGAGGAATTTCAACTACATCCTTTTTATCTTTTGATTTTGTCTCTGACTACAGATCCAAAGTAGAAGGCTTTAGCTCATCATAAATAACACTTCTACTATATAGAACCTTCTCTGTATTAGAATTCCAAAGCTTTTATCCTTTTATGCCAACACTATAACCAATAAAAATACATTTAATAGCCTTGTTTTCCAATTTAGATCTTTTTTCATTCGGCACATATGCATATGCCTCATAGCCAAAGACACGAATGTGTCTCAGAGAGGACTTCTTTCCAAACCATGCTTTCAAAGGTTTTTTCTCAACAAGAGCGGAATTCAGAGAATGGTTTATTAAATAACATGTTGTTGCAACTGCCTTAGCCTAGAACTTCTCCTCCAAGCCAGCACTGCTCAACATACTTCGTGCTCTTTCCATACTATCGTGTTGAACCTTTATGCAACTCCATTTTGTTGCAGAGTGTAGGGTGTAGTTTTATGTCTTTTAATCCCATGATCTTTACAGTACCTTTCGAACTCAATAGAACAAAACTCACCACCATTGTCAGTCCTTAAACATTTTATTTTTCTTCCAGTCTGATTTTCCACAAGGTTTTTAAATTCCTTAAAACGACTGAACACTTATGCTTTACTTTTCAAAAAATAAACAAATGCTCTTCTTGAATAATCATCAATGAACGATACATAAAATCTTGATTTAGACAAAGAAGGAACATTTACTAGACCAAAAACATCATAATGAATGTAATCAAGTAAATCAGAAGATTTGTGAGGACTGGAGTAAAATGAAACACGATGTTTTTTACCATATATACAATGTTCACAAAACTCGAATTCGAGGTTACAATCATCAAGCCCTTCAACCAGGTTTTTATTCTTCAAGGTTTTTAAACCTTTTTCACCAATGTGGCCTAGCCTATGATGCCAAAGCATAGTATTTTCTATTGGAAGTTTAACTTCCATAGAGTTTGCACAATCAGGAACTTTTTACTCTTTTTCTCCATGAGTAGCCTTTTGTGACTTTATAGAGACACTATTACATTGCATAGCATGTGCATCCAGCTTATACAAGGTACCAATACGAGCACCCCTAGCTAGCACCATTGAGCCTCTAGTCATCTTGTAGCCATTTCTAGAGAATGTGACTTGCACTCCAATATCATTCAACTTACTAACAGAAAGTAAATTTTGAGCCAAGCCTAGTATATGCATTACATCATTGATTCCCTTCACTCTTCCATCAAGGAATTGAATTCTAACTCTTCCACGGCCAACTATTTCCAAAGATGAATCACTTTCCAAATACACCCTTCCACCATCGTATTGTTCATACTTAGTGAACCATTCTCTATGAGATGTCATGTGGAAAGATGCTCCAGAATCAATCAGCCAGACATCATCTAATGCCTGTGTAGCCAAGGCTACAATGAAAGCATTTGCATCACTCTGAGAAGAATCATTGTCAGAAGAATACTTCTTCTTTTTCTCCTCTTTACAATCCTTTCGGACATGACTAGGTTGCCCACAATTCCAACACTTCACCTTGTACTTCTTACCAGGAGACTTTGATATCCCCTATGATTTGGATTTAGACTTCTTGTCCTTCTTCTTGCCTTCTTCTTTCGATTTGCATCTAATAGCAAGAGCCTCCTTCGTCATCTCAGAATATTTTCTTCTCATCTCTTTTGATAACAAAGAAGAAACAATATCTTCCATCTTAAAAGAGGAAGTAGTAATCCCAATAGCCATCACCAAGTGATCCCAAGAATCTAGCAAAGAACATAACAACAGCATACAACGATCTTCTTCATCAATCTTCACACCCATAGATGCTAACTAAGCAATCAGCATGTTGAAAGCATTCAAATGATCAGCAACAAATGCTCCTTCTTGCATTTTCAAAGAGTACAACTTCTTCCTCAAGAACAACTTATTCACCAAGGACTTGCCCTAATAAATAGCTCCTAGTCATTTCCACAAAGAAGATGCAGTCTTTTCTTCATGAACATTTAGAAGAACAAAGTCTTCTAAATAGAGCCTTATCAGCCCCTTTGATTTTTGATCTGCAAGGTCTCAATCCTCTTGCTTCATGCTTGTAGGATTTGTTCCAGATACAGCAAGCCAATGATCATGATCAACCAATAGATCTTCCATTTTAATTTCCACAACTCAAAATTGTTGCCATTGAATTTCTCAATTTCAATCTTTCCTGATGTGCTTGCCATCTTAATCTATAATTCAAATTACCAGACTTCTACAAGACTCCCACTGAACAGAATTGACACAAAAAACCCAACGTACCCACAAGGATAACACAACTGGACAGGCTCTGATACCACTAGTAAGGAAAGCTTAGGTGCGCAACAAACTCTCCTAACATCAAAACCTCAGGGAAGAATGCAGAGGTGACTTTAAATTTTGTAATTATAGTTTAATTAAGATACTCAAGAAAGAAATAACAAAATAGAGAAATGCACATACACAATTAGACACCATATTTACGTGGGAAAACCCTTACGAGAGAAAAACCCACCACACCAAGAAAATCCTCTTTGTATTACAGTAAAAAAAATTACATACAGAGAACAGACTTCACTTTCTTATGTCAATTTACAACAACATAATTTCTTGATCAACCTTGTACAGAAATGCTCACAGGAACATCCAATGAACTTACACATATCAATTTGTATTCAATCAAACAACACTGTCACTCACCAAACTATACACCATCATCCGCCATTGCCCAACATAGTCATTTTCCTCACAATCTGTTCATCTCCCTCACAAGAATGGTCGCAACAGTCCAACTGCTAGTGGTTCACATTTTGCTTCTCTGATTGGTCGAAAACAAACCACGTAGGATAGACATTCGGTCAAGGTGTTCAAACAGTATTGCATGTCGGTGAGATACTAGCCCGCCCGTGTCTCCCCAATTCCACAATGCCCCATCATAGAAGCATCAACAAGACCACCGCTATTAACAAAACATCATACCGAACAGAAATCCAACTTGTGCAGAACTATCGACAAGATTTTTGCTATCGCTAAGAGTCTTATAGAACTTTATGTCATACCAATGTTCATACCCATCGGTGAGAGGAAAACCATCGACAAGAGTTCTCATTGAAAACACCTATCTATTAGCGAGAGCAATAGTCATCGGTCAGAGATCACATCGACAGCATACCCAACAGTTCATATTACTCTGACCAGTCTATCGGCAGGAACAAAACCATCGGCAAGAGGTTACACCGAAGTTCATCACATGGAGATCCATCAACAGTTCACAAACAATTTTGTCGGTGAGAGGAATGTTATTTCCAAGAGGTCATAACGATCACAAAATAGTCGGCAAGAGAAAAGCTATCGCCAAGAGTTCATACCAAAAGCTAAACTGTCAACGAGACCTCCACTGTCGCTTAGACTCTTATCGAGCCTTCATGTCACCCTGATGAAATTCTTGTGAATAACCGTTGGTGAGGCATACTCTGTCGGAATGAGTTATTCCGAATGTTCAAGCCTCTCCCCAATGACTTTTGTCACCACAAGTCTCCTCGATAACCATTAGAAACCAACCCGTCGGCAAGAGATTTGTCTAGGCGGAAAGAGTTAGAACTTTCACAACGATCAAAATTTCTTGTCGATGACTCCCATCGGCAAGATAGAAACAAATTCTCAGCAACCTTAGCACTTCAAATGTTTAGAACACATTTGCTAGTCGGTAAGACTTCCAGAGGGTCTCGCCGATTTTTCCCTTTCAGGAGTTTCATGCTAGTAAGCTTGAGGAACATTTTCCAACAAATCAAAGGGGTCAAGAGCATCTTCTCCTACCCCTCAATTGCCACAATTTCCACCATATTCACCTCCAATATCATCCACTCCACAAATCGTTGACTTGGATTCACCACCAAGAGAGCCCTCACCAAAAAGGAGAAGTGTTGAATCATCTTGACTTGTGGATTATCCTTTTGATTATGATGAAGAGATTACTATCACAGCTGATGAAATGATGCAAGGTATTCCCTCACCCCCAAGTGAGGTAAATTCACCAATTCAAAGCCTCAAATTGAGTAAGGTTGATCTGACTAGAGTCAACAATGTTGATGATTTCAATGAAAAGGTATGTAATTATTTTAAGGATGATGATTCTTTTGTCAAAACAAAGGCTTTTTAGGAATTTTTTTGGAGGGAAAGGAGGAATGAGTATGATGAAAAGGTAAAAATGAAGATGATTGAAAATCCAGAGTTACCAAGGGACGTCATTGACTCAAGATTCCTTGCAGAAATGAAAGAAAAATATAAGGACGTAATGCAAGCTAAGGGAAAAGAGATAGTAAGGAAAACTAGAGTGTTGCTACTGCTAGATTGGGGCTTGGCATCTTCCATAGCATTTGATACAATGAGGAGACGTGATTCTCCTATTTTTTCCAATGATGAAGAAGCAACAATTACTCTACACGAGTTAGCATTCAGTCCACAATGGGACACATTGGCCATTTGGGAATTGACCTCAAACACAAATAAACTAGAGGTTACAGAACCAACAACAAAACTTAGAGGTGGATTGATTTACAAGAGAGTATATGATACTTCAGTTGTTGAAGCAGCCACATTGGTTGTGAATGTAGCCTAATTCACCAAGGCTATTGTTGAATCTTTGGAAGGAAAATTGATGTAAAGAATAAGGATTATAATGACTTAGTGTTTGTTTACAATAAATATGAACAAAATATTGCAGAGCCACAACTAGAGAATGCACTATTAGAAGAAAAATTGTGATCATGGGTGCTGTCATAATAGTGCTTTACAATTCTTGAGAGGAACGAATTTTAGCTAAAATCACATATTTTTAGAAAATATAATGATTTAAGCCTTAAAAAGTTTTATTTTAAGGATTCCAATTGAAGAGGGTTTGATCAAATCACCTTAGATCAAACCCCCTTGGATAGAACCTCGCTAGTTTTAAACCATACCTATAAATGCGTCTCCTTTACACCTATCAAAATGCTGATAAAAAATCACTTTTGATTTAGATTTTGGGGAATCAAATGAATTCATTTAAAATTTATTTGAAATTATTATGGTATTCCTCAAAGTTATCCAATGAATATAATTTTAATATGTTTTGGTTTTGTTATGTATTTGTTTTTAAAGTTTTATTAAACATAGGTTTTTCATCGAAAATGAATTTCTTTGTTCTTCACGTGTGGAAAAATAGAAGATTATCAAAAAAAAATTGAAAAATATGAGTGCACTAGATATTGAAGTCCTTGATCCAACAAAAAATAAAATAAAATTTTGACATATACAAAAAAACCGTCCGTGGGTGAAATTGTAATTCATTTGACTTTGGAACTTGATTAAAGAAAAAATATTCAATAAAAACTATCTAACCAAGTGGAAGCACTAGATATCAAAGTTACAAATCTAAATTTGAAAGAATTAGAATTTTATCCTTCATGGAAAAAAGTTATGCATTATACGGTGTGCGTCACTTTTTAAAAATGTTGTTTTCTGAAAAAAATCTATTTTCGTGGGAGATGGAAAAAGAAGTGCAATTTGATTCCAAAAATTTTGAAAAAAATATTTTTAGATTCTACAGACAAAATTTGATGAGACTCTAGTTTGCACCATCTTCAAATTCCTCACAGTTTAGCCGCTATAGGTGCCTGAATGTGAAGATTTAGTTAAAAATAATAATTTCAGTGTCCAGTTTGGCCAAAAATTGTAAACCACTATTATGGGATTACCCTCATTGCAATCAAGGCCATCACTAATGATGTGGAAACTAGTGCCATAAGTGTAGGATAATGTTCCCTCATCTCCACCAACTTCTCCAATGAAATCACCACCTCTTCCTACCCATTCTCCCCCTCCAACTTCTATGGAAATGGTGGTTTATGATCTAGACAATGTACCAATTGTATATCTGGGCCCAAGCACTTCAACAACACCTTATCCAAAAAGAGAAGCAACTAGAGAGGAGTTGATACAACAATTGGAGGTATTTCAAGAATTATTTTCATTATATAATGACAACAATATTTTATTGTTACAAATATTTTGGTGCATTGCTTATCTAAAGCAATAAAAATAGTAAGAAGTGTTCACTCAAATTATTCTTTGATGTTTCATTCAATAAGTATGTTTGAGAAGGATAGAACAATTTCTCTCCCATTAATTCAAACATGGGTTCCCAAATTGAGTGTATTGAAGAATATGGTTATTGGATCCACCCATGAACAGAATAAGCCACTACAAATTTCTCCAACCTACAAAGCAGTGAAGGAAATATTTGAATATCAAGGGTTGGTGGATCCATTGGAAAAAAGGATTAGGGCATTGTTAAATTAGTTTGATGAGATTGATCTTGGCCTCCTACCAGACATTCTCAATAGTTAAGGAGTTTTCAGGACTTATGAGCAATGGAGAGCCCATATGGATGTATTCATTACTGTAGAGACCACTCTAATTTGTGAGGAGGGAGATGTTAACCTTCTAAAGGATAGTATGAACAAGTTGTTTGACACTAGTGCATTCCTTGAGGAAGTTGACAAGGATGCAAATCAAATAATGAACAAATATAGTCCTTATAGAACCAAGCTAGATGAATTCATGGCCTTCAATTGGCCTATAGAAGAGGACTATACAACATGGGATAATAGATATAATAATATTCCTGATTTGTGATCATCTCCAGTGGTGATATGACAAAATTTTTGGTCTATTTGGCATATCCAACGGTCTCCAAAGTCTTCAAAGGTGTCGGTAGGGCTATTTTATCATCTTGTGCAATAGGATTTTTTGTTTGCCTGCCAGCTCAACTTTCCCAAGTCCACAACAAGATGAATGAAGAATTTAAGTGACAAATGTATCAAATAACTATTTCAGATATTTTTGGAAATCATCATGAATGTAATAAATTTTGTAACTACCTTGCACTCAGAATATTCTCTCCATGAGCTCGCAGTTACTCTTATAATTTTGAAATGTAAGTGTATGTCAAATGAAAATGTGGCATGTGTAATGGCCTGAGGCTTATTGTTCCTTTTTTTATAAAAGGGAATTCAAGGCCATTTACATGGGTTTTTGTTGATTGATTTTGAGGAGCTATTGTAATACAAAGCACATAAAATTTTGTCTCTTTTATAGCTTTTGAATTTTTGAGTCTTTGATTGTTAATGTTTTATAATAGTACTATCATCTTTGGAATGAAAATGGAATATTTCCAAAGCAAGTTTTCTCCATTGTATACTTCATATGAATCATGAATAAAATGAATCAAAGATCATTCAATTCATTTTTGTTGTCTTTCATCTGAATTTTTGTTCATTGTTAATGCACTTGTTCAAAGAATGAGTTAAATTTTCTTTAACATGAATGAAGTTTTATGTGAATGTATGCAAGGATAATTAAGTATTATTGGTTTATATTTTTGAGTTAAGTGGTGTAATGCATCATTTAATAGCCCTATTATGATAGATAGAATGTGGTTATAGGTTTTCAATTGAAAGGTTTAGGACTCCATACCCTAGGACAAGGCACTGACCCATAAGTTGTGTTTATGTTACATCTTCTGGTCTTTCACAATAACTACATTGAAAATCAAATTAAATCTTTACTTTCTATTGGAATGTATGTTTTGAATAATGTTCTACCATATTATCATGTTTTAGACTGATAAATGTTGTAATATTTTCTAGATCTTTAAGGTTTTCATCTATTAAATAGAACTTAGGAGAATATATCTATTAAAGTTACAATGTATGAGATAAAGTGGCACAAGAGTATCTAAAGATATACTATAAGGATCACCCTCTTGAGTTTTGTAGAGCCCAAAGTGTAGAGGGAAATTTTAGCAAACTTACACCTGTTCATTAGCCAATCCCTTCATATAATCAACCCTTGGAATTGCAAAATCCATAGATTATATGTGAGATCAGATTGGATATATAGAAAACACCAACATAAGCAAAAGAGGTAAATGAGGTTAGTAGGTAGCCAACCAGAGGGCACTTACACAAAGATCCTAGTTACCCACTTATGGCCCCCACCCAACTCCACAAGGTGGAAAGTGTCTACAGGGTGTTGGGACATTGATGGAAAAAGTAGGTACAAGCTGCCAAGGGAGAGGGTTGTGGTATACACCCTTTTAGGCTTGGTGTAGAAAAGGCTTCAGGCGGACCCATCATGTCCCTTCTCCCAAACCCTAGCATGCTTGCATTAATGATAATCTAGGATGTGATGTAATTACCTAACTCTATTAATTAAATATATGTGCATATATTGTTCATGTGTTGATTGTAGGATTTAAACCTTAGATTGCATTATTAAAGAGATATTTATTTGGTAAGATGAACCCTAACCCTAATTTTCTATAATTTGTGATCAATAGGAAAATTCTAGTGAAAATCAAGAGAGGGGCATTAAATAATTAACCAAGTCCACACACAACAAGACCTAAATCCAACCTTGTGGAGCACCAAAACACAAACAACTTAGACTTAAGATAGATACTATAAATATAAGCACACTTCCAAATCCGTAAGACCAAAAACAAAACTATGGAGAAATGTGGAGAAAAACCATTTCTCCTAGATAACACTACTTACATAGTTCACACACGGGTGAACACAACTTTCTCTTCACAACAATCCAGAACAAAAAACTTTGGATCTAACACCTCTAAACACTTCTAAGAAACATATCCAATTCACACAAGTAGATCTTGAGCAATGAAGAAATGTAGAGAAAAACACTAAACACCACTATGTCACACTGAATACTCTTCACCACATTTTTTCCTCTTTTATTCATTTTTTTCTCAAAAGCACTTGGAAACCAAGCACCACAAACACATTCTCATCATTTGGAACACTTCTACAACATTTCAATCATAGAAGAGGTTGAACATCACCAACACGTGCTTATCAAATCATCTCCATAGGTTGACATCAACACAATAACAAAGATCTATTGACATCAATGACAACACAAACTTCCAACAGAAATGAGTCTTACATATAAAGTCAAGGATGATGAGGTAATAAAGTAGGATTAAAAGTTTTATTATCCCTCCAAAAGTGAAACACATGGGATACTTGAGAAAAGTGTGAGTACATATGTAGAGTCCATATGAGGTGAGACAAAAGGTAAAAAATCTCTCTTAGTGAGCTTAAGCATAGTATGAATAGGTCTACTAGGTAAAACTAAACTAGATAAGTAGAACTACTTTTCATACTAACACTTTTAAGGAGGTCCACTTAACAAAGGAGAAAACTAGAGATGTTTATCTCAACTAATTTTTATTATAATTTTACTTTTACTAACATCGATGAATCTCACACTATGAAAGAGATTATGGATATTGATGATGATGTGTTCTAGAAATCATGCATGGATGAAGAGGGCTACATTGAAAAATAATGATATTCGGTTCAATTGACAAAGAGAAGGAAGCCTATTGGTTGTAAATAGGTCTATAAGAAGTTTAGTTTAGATGGAAATGTTGAGAAGTACAAGGTGAGATTGATCATACATGGATGAAGAGGGCTACATTGAAAAATAATGATATTTGGTCCAATTGAAAAAGGGAAGGAAGCCTATTGGTTGTAAATAGTGTAAATACAATAAATTCTCTTGGCCTACAAGCAACACCCTTTTTACTAATTTTCACTCTTCTTCCCTAAATGATTAAATAATACCTTATTATTTAATTATTATCAATTTTCATATTCTACTATTAATTAAGTAATTTTATATTATTTAATTGATTCATTCTAATTCATCATTTCTAACTAATTAAATAAATCCTATTTATTTAATAATGTCTTGATTATCCTTATTCTCCCTAACTAATTAAATAAACATTATTTATTTAATTATGTCACTAACTTCACTTATTCTTCTATTTTAATTAAATAATTATCATGAATTATTTAATTACAAAAACCCTTCTTCTATTAAATAATTGTTATAAATTATTTAATTAAACCATTTTTCCACTTCTAAATTAAATAATTAAATTAATTATAATTTAATTCTCTAATATTCACTCAACATGATCCATTAATAAATAATTTTTTATTTATTAATTCAATCTTTACTTGCACATTCCTCCAATGATTAATTTATTAATAATTAATTAATTATCCTCTCACACATTGACTAATCAACCAATCCCATTGATTATTCAATCAAATCCATTGACTAATAAATCAATCCCATTCATTATTCAATCCCACTAATTGATCAACCAATCCCATTGATTAATCAATCAATTTCCACTAATTATCCAATCAATTCCCTTGATTGAATCAATCAAGCAAGTTAACTCTCCAATCTATTTCCTCTCAATGAATCTCGACCGTTGATCTTGATCTTTCATATTTGAATCTAGATCATTCATTTGAAACAACAATTTCTATAAAAGAAATCCTTCATAACACATTGATGGCTAACCATGAACTCTTAGACTTTGGCTTTTACATCATTGCAATCATCACATATACTTGAAGCTTATAGAGAAAGAGAAACATACCCAATTCTACAAGCAAAAGCATACAAAGAAGGAACAATGGAAGTCATCTATGGCAATATGGTGATGGTGAAGGTATCATTTTCTTTAAATCTAGTTTTATCTATTATTACATGTTTTTCATTGATTAGATTGGTTCTTATTGAGTTTAGGATTGCAGATTGTGGTTGTTTCCATTGTTTACTATTATCTCTATGACCCAAGGGTCGATTTTCTAGTTTACATTTTGGTGAACCTGATGTGAAACTCACATTTTTTAACATTTTTTGTATGGATTTAAGTTTTTCTGAAGCTATAGGAAGTGTGACACAACCACAAAAAATAGTGATGCAGTTGTCGAATAAAGCTACAAAATCGTGGGGTCTTGAACTACAGTCACCTGACTATTCAATGCAATCATTGATCTAAGTGATGCATTGTAGTTTGTTGTGTCATACCCGTCACTATTCTTTTTTGTTTATTTTCTAGGTTTTGACAGCTCGCAACATCTATGCCATTGTACACCATAATCAATGAACATAAAGTTGCAGTCACTTTCTAGGACACCACATCCAAGACTTCCTACAATACAAACACTTCTTTGTGTGACACATCTAAGCCTTCCTAAACCGCAAGTGATTGTTAAAAGTAGAAAGGTAAATTAATGATGACTACAATAATTGTTGGAAGAATGAAGAAGTATGGCTAACTATACAATTTTTGTTTTCATTGATGTCACCAGGTTATATGGGTTGTGACTGCAAGACTAAGTCATTGTTTGATCCTATATTTTGGTCAGGTATCTGAGTTTACATCCTCCAGTATTCTAGTGCGGTTGATAGTTGTTGCTTGCAATTTTGGGAAACAATTTATGGATATGGAAAGCATGTATGTTTGAAATCTCTCATGCTCAGGTGCTCGTATGGTGTATTGGCATTATTCTATTGATTGCATTTTTCTATTAAGCCCATCTCTGGCCGACCTCATGGATAATTGTTGGTATGGTGAATTAATTTTATGCGGATATGTGTGTGACCTATCCTAAGTCTATGTCAACATGATGCAGCGTGCTACATGTTTTGATTTATTGTTTGGAAAGATTTCGTGAAAGCTTGAAGTTGACAGTTGGTATTTTTTGGTAAATAAGGATCACATCTAATTAGGCTGACCTAATTGATGCTTGTGAATAGGTCAGATATATATGTCGGACAGTTTTGAAGATTGTAGAAAGAGAGCAAGGAATGACATTGATGTGAATGTGAAGAAGTGTGAAAATGATGAAGTGTGTTAAGTTAGTCTATTGAGCATCACTAGAACTGTATTAGCACTTGTTAGGTGCAATCTCATCAGTTCATTTTGGTTGTGAAATCAATTTTGTTTTATAATCCTTTTTGTAGGTAGTGAGCCTCCTTGTGTAAGTAGTGAGCTTTTGTATCCAGACAGTGAGCCCTATTTTGGGTAGTGAGCCCTTTGGCAATGAGCCTTATATATTCAATTTTTGGAATTACTTTATATTGTGAGTTAATCTTCATCGTGGTTTTTCCCTTATTAGGTTTTCCACATAAAATTTGTTGTTCATTGTGTCGATTTTTCTTTTTTTATCTGCATTTCATGTTCATAATTAATAATAGAATAGTGTGGTTGTGAAGTTGATAAGTGTTTGAAGTTTTGTGTTTCAATTTGGTGACAGCTGATTCACCCCCACTCTTAGTTGTCTTATGCCTTTTAACAATTGGTATTAGAGCTTTGGTTCCTTGGTGAAGAGCTTAACCGCTTGAGGAGGATCTTGAAGGTTGATCAAATGAATGATAAAGAAGAACTTCGGGTTGCACTTGAAGATCTTGATAAGGCTAAAAATGAAAACTGAGATTTGAAAGAAAATATAGATGAGGAAAATGAATGTGTCCAAAAATTGGAAGAGAAATTGAAGAAATTCAAAGAAAGACATAGAGAAGTGAGTGAGCAGTAGAAACAAGAGATCATCGGATTGAAAGAGCTAGTAGAAGAAAAGAAGAGAATTGAAGAATGTCTGAATACAATGGTGCAGAGCAAGATTGATGAATGCACTAGACTTGAACAAGAGGTAGTGAACTTGAAAGTAGAACTGGAGAAAGAAAAACTCTATGAAAACAATTTCAAATCTAGTTCCGACAAGCTTGATGAGTTGATTGTAGGACATAAACCAAATAAAGACAAAGGTGGCTTGGGAAGTGAAACAGTTGAAAGCTCAAAGAATAATCAAAAGACTCAAGACAAAGGGAAGCATGAAATCAATCCAAGAAACATTGCTAGAAAACCACCTGTGATACAGCCTAATGCTCAAAGGTATCCCTCTTTCAATGGTGTCTACTTTTCATGTAACAAATTTGGTCATAGGGCAACTGAGTGTAGAAGTAAAATGAATCATTTTTTTGGTTCCTTCTCTGGACAATGTTTTTCATGCAAGAAATTTGGACATAAAGTCACTAAATGTAGATCTCAAGTAAGAATGATTAGTCAAGTGATGATGAATAGGTTTAATGGAGGCAGAATGAATCAATCCTTTAATGGCTACAACTATACTTGTAACAAATTTGGACACAAAGAAAATCAATGTAGATTAGGGGTTAATGGAGGTCAGACAAATCAGAAAAGTGTTGTCTATTATAACTACAACAAACCCCAACATATCTCAAAAGTTTGCAGAAGTAAGAAGGGAAAGCAGTCTGCTCTGGTTGAGAAGAACGGACCAGTGAAGAAAACTAATAAAGATGAGGTGAATCAAGAGATGAATAAGAGATAGAGGAAGAAAGAAGAAGAGCCAAAGACAATTGATGTGTATGTGCCCTCATCCGGTGCAGACAATTCCTCCTAGAATTACACCTAGCATGGTCTTAGGGGGAGCATTAATAGAAAACTGTACAAACCCCCTAGATGTATGGCGTGACAGAATTTGGCACAAGGATATATTGTAAAGAATGAGTAAAAAAAGGTTATGGAAAAGAAACCGGAAGAAAAGTTGCAAGAATGTTCTTTTACAGATCAATTTAGGGTTTACAGTGCAGAGAAATAAGGGTTTTATCAGACTTTTGAAGTCTGCCACATTTAATGTGAATTAGGACAAACTGATGGTATATAAAGTAGAATTCATAAGTCTTTTTGATCACTTTTGCACTTGAAGAGTTTGAAAAATGACTTTGAGAAATCCTAAATCTATCTCGAAATGATTTGAAGCAATTCTAAGGCAATTTGAAAGAATTATTAAGGATAATCAAGAATTATTTCTCAATTTACAAAGGGGAAGAAGGGAAAAGGAAGAAGTTTCAATTGAGAAATAATGAATTCAAGAAAGATAAGCATGTCGATGGATAGAGGATCGAGTGGAAATATTCCACTAAATTTGAAGGGTGTTGAATTGGAAGAATTTGATCGTAGGAAGATGAAGGGAATGGAACTAGGGATGAAGACAAATGTATTGAAAAGCATAAAAACCCAAGGTATGGATTTATGAGGAGAATTTCCCTAGTTTGCAGAAAAAGAATCTATCTTGTTCTTGTTAAGTTGATTCAAGAACAACGACATCATGCTGGAAAAACCCTACCTAATCACAAAGGAGGCATTTGAAGCTAAATTACTAGTTTATGAAATGTTAAGGACCTCCCTAGGAAGACAACCATGAAATACAAAGATGTGGAAGAACTTATTGGTATTGACAAAGACCCTCAAGCTCTATTGATAAATACTATTGTTGATTATGTTGTAAGGTATGTTGTGTATGACATCTCTTATAAAATCTATTTCAGAAATCGTGAAGAGTTTGACTTCGACTATTGTTGTATATCTCGCACACATGATGGTTAAGGAAATCAAGCAGTTTGATTTGTGTAGCCTATTACCGGAAAACCTAATTGAGAATGTCAGAATGTCTTTGGTCGAGGGCTATCCTTTTCAGTTTGGGTCTTTGCTCATATGTTTGGTATTTTACTTTCTGAGCTCGCTACCGGGAAGAGAGAATGTTGAGTGGGAATTTGGCATCCCTATCAGAAAACAAGTTTTCAAGTATTTGGAATCGATGGAGGAAAATGTAAGTGTTTGCAAAACCTATTTCGCATCCCTGAAGATGAATATGTGCTTCGGTATGTCAATTCCTAGTCAATTTGAAGTGGGCTCCTCCTCCGGTAAGAAAGAATTGGAAGTTGTCATTGGTGAGTCCTCTCCGGAATCTAAAAGGAGAAAATCTATCACAAAAGATGTTATCACTATCTTGGAAGAAAAGAAGAATGAAGAAGAATTTTGTCTAGATCTGACTACTTTGGTCCAGAGGATATATGAATGATGTTAGATAAAGGTAATATGAAGAAGGTTGGTGAAATGTGGAGTGCATGCTCTCCAATCAAGAGACTTAAAATTGATGATGTAGTGGTTGATTATTTGTTCGATAGGGGTATTTCAGTTTCAGATGTGTCTGACTCATTACTAGATGATCTAGTAGAGGTTATTGAAGAAAGAACATTGTTGGAAGGACCCAAAGGTCATAAGTTTGAAGCTATGATTGAAAGAAGATGTGTGAAAGCCAAAAAAATATTATCTAAACACATTAATGACACAACGGAATGCATCAAAGAAATATCTAACATCTACAGGTATAGTCTTATGTGGCCGAGAGTTGTTGACAATTTTAGAAGCAGAATTGACACCATTGAATCTTAGATGAATTGTAATGGAAAGAGTTTTGATTTCTTCAAAGACAAGAATGGAAAACAGAGAATAAGAGTTGGTGAATTGCAAGTGGAGTTGTTGATTACTCAGAGGCAAAAAGAAGACTTGGTTAAAACCTTCTAGCCGGTTAAAGAAATTGTTGAGGTCTAGTTGGATCATCTCTCTGGAATACTCTCTGATGCAAAAGATTGTGAATGACAATGTATGTCTTTAGACCAGACATCCTCTTTTACACAGTTGTCTTTATTGGATGGTATGAGTGCAAGGATGAATTATGGTGTGCTTGCTTGGAAAAGGATTCTTCCAATCATAAGAGACAGGTACAAGAAAATCTTTCATGTAAAAAGTGTAATTTTCACTTAAATGTTTGAAATGGGGAGTTGGAATTCCTTTGTATATACAAATATTAACATGTACATACACATCCTATTTTTAGTCACCCTTTTCCATTGATGTCAAAGGGGGAGAGAGGAGTAAAAAGGGGAAAGAACAATGATGATAAGGGGAAAGAATGATTGTTTTGTAAATTTTGGCACATGTTACCATCAATGACAAAGGGGGGATTGTTGGAAGAATGAAGAATTATGGCTAACTATATAGTTTGTGTTGTCATTGATGTCACCACGTTATATGGGTTGTGACTACAAGACTAAGTCATTGTTTGATCTAGTATTTTGGTCCAGTATTTGAACCGATATACAATTTACATCCTCTAGAATTTTGGTCTACAATCCTCCACAGTTGATAGTTGTTGCTTGTGATTTTGGGAAACAGTTTATGGATATTGAAAGCATGTATGTTCAAAATCTCTCATGCTCAGGTGCTCGTATGGTGTATCGGCATTATTCTGTTGATTACATTTTGCTATTAAGCCCATCTCTGGCCAACCTCATGGATAATTGGTGGTATGGTGAATTAATTTTATGTGGATATGTGTGTGACCTATCCTAGGTCTATGCCGACACGATGTAGTGTGCTACATGTTTTGATTTATTGTTTGGAAAGATTTCATGAAAGCTTGAAGCTGACAGTTGGTATTTTTGGTAAATAAGGATCACATCTAATTAGGCTGACCTAATTGATGCTTGTGAATAGGTCAGATATATATGTCAGAAAGTTTTGAAGATTGTAGAAAGAGAGTGAGGAATGACATTGATACGAATGTGAAGAAGTGTGAAAATGATGAAGTGTGTTAAGTCAATCTATTGAGCATCACTAGAACTGTATCAGCACTTGTTAGGTGCAATCTCATCAGTTCATTTCGGTTGTGAAGCCAATTTTGTTTTGTAATCCTTTTTGTAGGCACTGAGCCTCCTTGTGTAAGCAATGAGCTTTTGTATCCGGATAGTGAGTCCTATTCTAGGCAGTGATCCCTTTGGCAGTGAGCCTTATATATTTGGTTTTTGGACTTTATATTGTGAGTTAATCATCACTGTAGTTTTTCCCTTATTGGGTTTTCCACACAAAATCTGGTGTTCATTATGTTGATTTTGCTTTTTTTTATTTGCATTTCATGTTCATACTTAATAACAAAATAGTGTGGTTGTGAAGTTGATAAGTGTTTGAAGTTTTGTGTTTGAATTTGGTGACAACTAATTCACCCCCTCCCCCACCCCCCCCTCTCTTAGTTGTCCTGCGCATTTTAACAGTAATGTTCTCTAATTTTTTATTAGTAGAGTAAGGTTTTCATGTTACTGATCCTTTTCTTTCATCTTGTGGCTTTTTTGGATTAGCTCACACATTTCAATTTTGGTGCTTAAAACAGACATGGTTTCACACATTTTCAATTTTGGTGCTTAAAATGGACATGGCTTTACACATTTCAATTTTTGTGCTTAAAAGGAACAACACCACAACCTCACACATTTAATTTTGGTGCTTAAAAAGAGAATGTCTAAGGCATATTATCTCCAACATCAAAATATCAGTTACAAGACACCTTCCCTTCAACTCTTCAACAACAAAATCACTCCAATATTTCTCTTTTTCACTTTTGGACGCCCCTTTGCTTCACATGAAAGATTTTCTACAAATCTTTTGGTGCTTAAAATGGACATGGCTTTACACATTTCAATTTTTGTGCTTAAAAAGAACACCACAACCTCACACATTTAATTTTGGTACTTGAAAAGAGAATGTCTAAGGCATATTATCTCCAACATCAAAATATCAGTTACAAGACACCTTCCCTTCAACTCTACAACAACAAAATCACTCCAATATTTCTCTTTTTCACTTTTGGATGCCCCTTTGCTTCACATGCAAGATTTTCTACAAATCTTTTGGTGCTTAAAATGGACATGGCTTTACACATTTCAATTTTTGTGCTTAAAAAGAACACCACAACCTCACACATTTAATTTTGGTACTTGAAAAGAGAATGTCTAAGGCATATTATCTCCAACATCAAAATATCAGTTACAAGACACCTTCCCTTCAACTCTACAACAACAAAATCACTCCAATATTTCTCTTTTTCACTTTTGGATGCCCCTTTGCTTCACATGCAAGATTTTCTACAAATCTTTTGGTGCTTAAAATGGACATGGCTTTACACATTTCAATTTTTGTGCTTAAAAAGAACACCACAACCTCACACATTTAATTTTGGTACTTGAAAAGAGAATGTCTAAGGCATATTATCTCCAACATCAAAATATCAGTTACAAGACACCTTCCCTTCAACTCTACAACAACAAAATCACTCCAATATTTCTCTTTTTCACTTTTGGATGCCCCTTTGCTTCACATGCAAGATTTTCTACAAATCTTTTGTTTTTCTTTACTTTCACCTGTTGAATCTTTCTCCAAGGCTAGAGGTGTGGGTTTTTTGTTGACTTCTAGGTTGCATTCTCACCTGATATTTGTCTATTGGGGATGGGAATCTTCCCTCATTAATTTTTCCCCTCACAAGCTCATTCCACTACCTCCTACACTAGATGCCTAGATTCTCCCACATTCAATTTTATAACAAACATTTAAATGCAAAATGAACATGCCGAGAATGGCCTCCACTTGCCTACCAAATCTTTCTCCACGACTAGGTGTGGGTTTTTGGTGACCTCCAAGTTGCATTCTCACCTGATATTTCTTAGGCATGGGAAGCTTGCCTCATCAATTAATTTTTCCCATTTTCCCCCTCACAAGCTCACTCCACTACCTCCTACACTAGACACCCAGATTTTCCCACATTCATTGTGAATTAAACCAAATGTAGATCAAAATGACTCCAAAAATGAGGAGGAATAAAATGTGAACTAAAATCGTGTTTGCATACACAATCGAAGCCAAAATTAAAAAATATATTTATTTTTTCAGTGTGCAAGATTTGTCTAGATAAAATGAGAGGAATAAAATGTGAACTAAAATCATGTTTGCAAACACAATCAAAGCCAAAAATTATTAGTATTATTTTGGTGTGCAAGATTGTCCATGTTGAACTTTTCTTTCATCGACTCAATATGATTGCATCAAAATGATTAATTGAAATTATAATGAAAATCGAAATTTTCATCCTCGTCTTGATTTGATTTGAAATGTTGTGAATTGTTGAATACTCTATATACTTTTTATCTTTTATTGATTAAAATGAAGATAGAATTCAAGATAAGGGTGGAAATTTCCATCATCGTCTACATTATTATAGCAGATGGACCACTAAATGTATCAAAAACTATCCCATCAAGACAATGAAAAATAATCTTTAAATATGATATGTTTGTTAGACAATCTAAGATATAAACACTTTGAAATTTTAATCAATAATTGTTTTGATAAAAAAACATGAGCATCTTATGGACCCCAGTCGTTAGGTGGTATGCGCCTTATTATATTTGCAATTCTATCACCTAACCAAATTTTTTTTTACATGATCAGCAAGACCTGCCAAAAACAGTCCAATAAAAAGGACGTGCCAAAAACTATATTTATTTATAAAAAAAAATTAATTATTTTTCATTCGCATTTTTCCATTTTTGATGTCGTTTTGATTCTCCCAAAAATTATTTGTCCCAAATTTCCTTTTACAGGCCTTTGTTTCTCACAGTCAGACATGACTCGGTAGGGTTTGAAAACTAAGAACTGATCAAAACGTTTAATCGCGAACATTCTCTGAAAATGATTTATTTATTTTGCCCAAAAAAAGGAAGAATAAACAGGTTTTGGCGGAGAATACACATAGAACGTAATGTTACACTATAAAGAATTTCAAAAGCCTTCCACAATCTATCATTTTACACAAATTTAACTGCTGCTTCAGCGGCATTTACATCCATAACCCCGAAGCTCTCACTGATACACCCACCCACCATTAAAATAAAGCAATTCTTACAGACAGAAGCCAGCAATCCTCATCATTATTAGCACAAATGGGAAACAAATACAGATCATAACAGGGCCAGAACAAAAGTTAGATTTGTGGATTGCTACGGAAGGATCCCAAGGCCTTAATGGCTGCTGCTCTCAAAATGTACTGATGGTATGCTGCTGCTGCTGCTGCTCCCAAAAATGGACCCACCCAGAAGATCCACTGCACCAGACAAACACATTAAAGTCTTTCGGTAAGCATTAATTCTACAGTATACTTTATACGGAAGCTTCTGGATTTAACTGTGTGCAGTAATTGAGGAGTTTTCATTTAAAATCATGGACTGTGGAAATTTAATGGCACCTAGTGTACTTTATATGTAAAGAGACATGGTACAGAGCAGCACTCAGTTTTTACCTGATCATCCCAGGGCTGTTGGTGGCCATAGATGACAGCTGCTCCAAAGCTCCTTGCAGGGTTGATGCCTGTCCCTGTGATGGGGATTGTTGCCAAATGCACCATGAATACAGCAAACCCAATTGGCAATGGAGCCAACACCTGAAAATTTTAGACATATCAGAAGCCTATTTCTGGTCCTCCATTAGCATCATTTTAGTCCTAATGAGTTTCCATGAGTGTCCTTGGTGGGACCTAAAACTGCAAGGGAAAAGAAAACTTACTGGAACATGGGAGTCTCGAGCACTGCGCTTGGGGTCTGTGGCAGAGAAGACAGTGTAAACCAAGACGAATGTACCGATGATCTCAGCACCCAACCCCACACCCTTTGTGTAGCCATGAGCAACAGTGTTGGCTCCACCTCCATATCTGTCATAGAAAGACTTCTGGAAGGCCTTCACCAGTCCACACCCACAGATGGCACCCAAGCACTGTGCTACCATGTACAGGACAGCTCTTGGGAAGGACACCTTTCTAGCCAAAAACAGCCCAAATGTGACTGCTGGGTTGATATGCCCACCTGCACAGATTCATCAAACAAATCCCATAAATCACAGAAGCAAATGAGGCACTTTAATTAATCAAAACATGGGTTTAATTTCTAGTGGGCTATTGGGCATAGTTTCTAGTGGGCTATTAGACATGACTTCTATTGGACCAAATTTCTATTAGGCTTCTAGACATGATTTCTACTGGGCTAGTCTAAAAGCATATTTTTCTGATTCCAGACCTGAGATGCCAGCAGTGCAATAAACCAACACAAAGATCATTCCACCAAAAGCCCAGGCAATGCCCAAGAGACCAACACTACCACAGTTAGCACTATTCCTCTTGTGCCCAATGACAGTTGCAACTGTTATGTATAAAAACAACAATGTTGCAATGAACTCTGCAATCAGTGCACGGTAGAAAGACCAGAGCTTGAACTCTGCAACATCAAAGAAAGCAGCAGGTGGTGGATCTGTGTAATCCTTGGCCGCTAAGCCCTGCTGCTCTACTTCTTTTCCTTCTTCCTTGGCCATTATCACTTCCAAGACAGTTCTACACTACCTTACAAATTGTTTTCCACAGTGGGAGTATAGCAAGGAGAGAGGCTGTCCGAGCTGTCCGAGCTCTAGCAGAAGCACTAATCAGGGATGTGCTAGGAAGTGTGTCATGTGAGCTATTTATTACCAAAAACAACCCTACTGACCACCCTCTCTGTCAAATCTGCCTGGCATAAACCGCACACCAACGGGCATCTAGCCTACTCAAGCACTTTACACTACTCTTTCTAGAGCCTACTATTCTCTTGCTACTCTTCAACGTTCGAAACAGCAGCTATAATAGATTAATCTGACCATGGTATTTTAGCAACGGGATAAGATTAGTATGTACTATGTAGACATTTTTGTTGGATTCTTCGTTATAAGATTAGTATGCAGACATTTTAATGAATATTTGTTACAAGATTAATATCTATTTTAATGGGATAATTCTCTACAAGATTTATTCAAAGAGAATAAGGTTGGAAAAACATGAAAGCTCATCATCAAATTTCATAATAATATTTACCAACCCTCCTCTTCTATTTCTATTCAAGTCTGTTATCTCATTTTCTGCATCAGGGAAATTCACCGGCTCAAGAAAAATTCACCACCAACATTCCCAAGGTGAATTGTTGACGATGAATTGCTTGTGGTGAATTTTCTTGAAGCCCTCATTTTCATTTGTCTCTCTATCTGTTTTTCATCCTGATGATGGATAATGGAATATGATCCAAAACGTTGATGTAAAAATTTGTACACAGTTTATACAGAGATTTTGTTCACTAACTATCATGGACTGTGGAACAAAATGTTATTAATCTTCACCAAATTTAAACTCTGCCACCTCATAGATTATTTTTGCTCATTGAAGTTTCCTCATGTTCATTTTAGTGGGATAAGATTAGTATGTAGACATTTCAGTTGGGTACTTCGCTACAAGATTAATATGTAGACATTTTAATCACATATTTCGTTACAAGATTAACATATAAATGGAATATTTCACTACAAAATTTCACAGCCTGAATTGCTGCAGAAACAACAAAGCAAGTTGTGGAGTGTTGATAAGACATCTTATCTGAACCATATTATAATAGTAATCTCACTTTGGCATTATTCGTTGGATCCTTACTATTAAAGTAGGTTACCAATTGCTATTAGCTTTAAGAACTTTACACTTTTCCCATACTTAAATTTCTTTTTACTAAAAAGCCTGTAACAAAAGGCTAGAATAAAATTTCACGGTGTCTTTATCTTGTAGCAGGTGGACCTTATGAGATTATTAGGCTGTAAGGCTGCCCCCTTCTGCTCAAACACTCATAGATCTCTACTAACGGTCAGAAGCTTTCTTCTACAGAATATCAGAATAAACGGGATAAGTTTCGCGGATGTCCGTTCTGCAACGTTAGTTGGCGGTTGTCCGGTTTAGTGGACTTACAACTGTCGTTTCCTGACATGATCGAGCTGGCAATTATTCTGCGGAGTGGGGCCCCATTAGCATTTTAGGTGGCCCATCAGCCAGGCTGCCCACGCAACGGCAACTGGCAACGGCTCCAACCCGTCTTAGCTGACTGCTGCGCCCCGCCACTTGTTACAAAGGAAATGAGTACAGTGGATCTTTTTATCTAATCCTAAATTTAAATATTATTTGAGGTCGTTGAAAATTTTCAGCACCGTCCATGGCCTCTGGGCATTATTCTCTTCCTAGTTGTTGCACATGTGCCCCCATTTTCGCCCGTGCTAGGTACTTCATATATTATATATTAGAATTTTGTTTTTTCTTTTTTTTAAAGAGGGGTGACCTGACCTTTATGAGTGGTCATCACGCTAACACTTTTTTTTTCTTTTTTTGGTCCTCAAGTGCTTTTATGTTGTGTTATTGTTATTTTATCATTTTAAATCGGATACTTCAACAAAAATTTTAAATATATCAAATTCAGTATTAACATTTGTAAGAGTAAGGATGAGAAGTGTATTCTTTATCACCTTTTATTTTGATTTGGTGTCTTTAACATAATGGTAAAACAATAAACTCTAACATAATTAAACTAGTAGTTGTGTGCAGTGATATGCAGCGATGAGCCGATAGGCAGAGGAGAAGTCCTTTTCAATTAGGAGTCGGATGCCAGAAGGGTTACAAATCGGGAAGGCTGACGAAAATTCCAACCAAAGTGCACACAATAAGCCTATTAGCTAATAACTAATTTTAGTTTAATTGGTTAAGATTGATAATTGATATACATGTACACTTTCTGAAATAAGAAAGAGAGATTATGAATTAGCTATTCATGTATGACTGAGAGGCTCTTTGTTGATGATTATGATTGGATGATTCAAATTGTGCTTGGAAAATTCTAATAGATGATTGATTGAGTTGTTAGTTGTCTTTATTATAATTAATGACTATGGAGTTGATCTACATGCCTGTAGACAATAACCTTGTGAAAAAAATTGAAATACTTGATGTTGATCACATGTTGGCAAACACCTTTAGGAGTTTGCTAGGTAAAGATCTTCTCCTTTGGTCAGGCCCTTGGATTCTAATTTAATAGTTTTGTAACAAGGATCAAAGATAATAAGAAAGCATGCAAGATGCCCCAATATATCACTAGGAGTAGATTATTATGTAAGTTAGTGATGCAATGAATGCTCTAGTTCTCCCTATGTGATTATGTTGGGTTTAGTTTTTGGCATGCAAATTTGACCTAAGTTGATGTATAAAATAAGGATCAAGAATAGTCCCTTGAGATATGTGCAAATGGAGTTAAGTTGGGTTCAAATAATTTGCCAAATTTTATGTAGAAACACATGTACACTAGAAATTATATTGGAGACAACCTCGTCAAAGTAAGTCCCAAAAAAAGGAGACCAATACAAGAAATGTGATTTTCACCTTTACATTTTGCCCCCATTTTGAATTGCATGTGAACAAATATGAAGATTCATGTCAAAGTAAAAAGAGAAATCAACATGAAAGTAAATATTTAGACACTCATAAAAAGATACAAATAAAAATGGTGATTAGGCACATTCTCCTCATAATGAGCAATCCGTCTTTAAACTTGCAAACACAAAAAGTTACCATGAGTGGAATTGAATTGAATTTAAAACAAGCACTAACATAATTGCTTGATAATGTCAATGATCAATATGTAAAAGTAGAAAAGGAAGGAAACATTATTATGCATGATAGGAGTCATAAAGAGCATAAAGTTATAATGTGGCATGAAGCCATGAGGTTGTCATGGAGGCATGAAACCTATAAATGCATCAACCAATGGTAGCATGAAGTCATAATGAGCATGAAGTTATGGTGGCTTGAAGCCTATGAAAGAGAATGGATTTGTAACTACCATCATAAATATCAAGGAAAATTACTGATAAAATAGGCCCCTCCAATTGGTTACATACAAAGGATGCAAGGAATGGAAAGAGAGAAGAAAAATATATGATCATGTAAAACTAAATAAGTATATATAACAAGTAACATAGATACATTATGTGACAAGAATGTAACATGATAATAAATATATGATATTTAAATAAAAAAGGTGTCCCCATTGTTGCCCCCAATGAAGGTCATAAGAAAGTGTTAAGATCCATAAGTTCTAGTTGAGAAACATGAAAGTATAGACACATAAGTTGTGTCATGATGATCATGGGTAAAGTGTAATCATCGTTAACATGTGAGCATGACATGATAAGAATATACATATGTAATCATAGTATCATAATAAATAAACATGATAAACATAAGTGAACATGTATATTCATTATAAGGTAGGATCATGTGAGAGTATAAATATCTAAACATCTATTAAAGCTTGATTTAATAATAAGATAAGAATGTAAACTTTTAAAATTGACAAAGTATAATAAGACAAGTGACATAAAAGAGATTCCTCCAAAGTGGGGAAACATAACACAGCATATCAAAGACATGAAACAAGACAAGACATAATATAGAAGGTGAAATGAGAATGAAAGAAAAGTGAGAATTGCACAAAATAAAGCTTAAATAAAATGTCAAAGTTAAAAAACGCATAATAAAAAATAATAATAATGAAAGAGGGGCATAACAAACATGGCTCAATCAAAAGGTCAAAGACAAAGAAAAACAAGCTATAATTTTGGTCAACATCATGCGAGTGGTTTCTAGTCATTCTATATTGTGTATTATCCCATATCCATATGGAAAGTATAATAAAATATAAATGCACAACATAAAAAGAAGTGAGAAAGAAACAAACAACACATTTTTTTAGTAATTTGTATCAACATGCACCACTAAAGGTATGTTTGCATCATCCATAGTTGAACTAAGAATAATGAAGGTATACAACATGAAAGTTCAATATAAAGATATAGATATATGAATAAATCCCAAATGCTCAAGGTATCAATTAATAATTTGGGAAGAATCTTCCCTAATAAATCATCATTCTCCCAATCATGATATAGAATAACCTCTATTTATTTCCTGTCATTTTCAAGGTAGATTTCATCACCATATGTTGATGAGTTTTTTTGCACATTCACAACACGACAAAGTAACATAGTACCTTGTCTCTTGAAAGGATATCTTACTTCAGAAAAATAACCCCAAGGCTTTGATTGTCAGGACTTGACTTTACATAAAACAACTCAGTGGTTAATGTTTTGTTGGTTTCACAAGGGGCCTTATGCTATTTAGCTATAACTCTAAAAATAAGGGTTTGTAAAATATGAAAACCAGTAAAAACCCTAGCAATATTTTTAGATCTGCAATCTATAAATGATCTCGATCATCAAATATAATAGTTTTAGTGATGCTTTTTCTTCCTAAACTAACCCATATTTTTAAATAAAATGCAATAGATATGGGTTTAGAGAACCTAAGGTAAATAATAATAATGGTTGATGTTACAGATAGACAAATCCCCATAAAACTATTTTTTGTTTAATCAGGGTTAAACCCATAATGTTGCAAGAATAGTGCAATCTTTAAAGGAAATCTTAATGATTTTCAAATTATAAAAATTCAAACATATATCCAATTTCTAGCACAACATGCATAAACAGTCACAGCTGAACCAATGCTATAACAGGCTTAGACTAACCATACAAAGTAGCCTACAATCAACAAATTACAAATAGTATGAGCAAAAAATTCATCAAATACCTTTAACACTTTGCCATCATTATAACTAAACTTGAACTAAAAGTAGAAGAAGGAACCATGCATATACTCAAAAGTAACAAGAAAGAAACACCAAAACTTTAATGTCTTTGCTTGTATTAACTTTTGTTATCACATAAAATTGCAGGTCTAGTGCAATTTCCTATAATATTACCTCACTTTAGCCTTATAAACTTGATAATGCAAAAATCTACCACCTTTTCCTTACCTTTCACGTGTTCATTTGTCGTTTTCCATCAGTGAGGGAATTTTTGTTGAGGACTCTCGCACGACATGTAGATGTTTGTGCATTGTGTTGGCATCCTGACAGGATTCTCGAGTCATTAGACGTTAGAGGCATTTCATTCTCTACCACCCTACAAATTGTAATTCCCCTACAAAACTTGACTGCCCAAAAACATCCTCTTACCTCCAAAAATACCTTTTGAACTACATTTTATCCATTTTATCAACTCTCTCTCAACTCATTCACTTATATTGACTCAACCTTTATTCTTGCTCCTCTCATTCTATGTTCTACACCATTGTTTTTGCTTCTACACCATTGTCTATTGCACATTTTCAAGATTCATACCATTGGTGTGATCATCTTGTTGTCTTCCTTCCTCAACTTCACCAAGAATATAGAAAGGAGGGTAACGCATTTGTTTACTTGCATTGTATTGTTTATAGAATAGCATCTAGATTATCTTTGTATTCTATATGTTGTGTCTATTTCCATTTCCTTGTCATTTTCTCTATACTATGGTCTATTGGTTGTCCATTGAGGTGGAAACACCAAAGTGGGGGTTTGACTAAGGCAAACTCCAAAACATAGCCACAACATTTTTTTGTTACCATGTGTGTAGGTATGCTTTGTGTTTGAGGAGCTTGTGGGAGGTTCGACCTTTTGTAAGTTTGGCCTTTTATCTTTTTCTCTTGTCATATTGTTATTATATAGTTTGTCTTTCAAGTTATAGTATTCTTCTTGTTGTTTTCTTTCATTTCATGCATTTATTCACACTATTAAACTGTTCAATTAAAACTCTCAAGTTGTTAACATGCCCTGTGAGTTTTAGTATGTGAGCTCTATTCTCCATTTGTATGAGATGACAACGTGCCTCTGAGAATATGGCATGACATGTTGGAATCTGACTCATGCGCTAGCATCCTCTGGCCAAGAGTCGATCAGCTTACAGTTTGAGACCTTTATGGTTTTTTCACTCGTTTCTCGAAAACCTCCATCAAAAAACATAAAAAAGCATAGCTTAGTTTTCCCTTCCTTTTCAACCTATTTAGTCTTTAGGTATTCTTGGGGTAGTTGATGGAAATTCGCTCCCTTTAGGATCTTCTATGTCCTAGAGACTTGGGAGTAACGAATCCCCTCCTCTAAATTTTGGTGAACTCGACATGAACTTTCTCCTTTTTATTTCTTTGTGTCAAAATTTTTTCCCTCAAGTCTTGGGTGTGTTATAGATTAGTGTGTTGTGAAGATTTTATTAGCTTCATGACCTAATCTAAAACCTCCAGATTTTTTATCAAAAGAATTCTTCGACACACAAGAATGGAATCTAAGAAGGTCATTTCTGGTCAAACTCGTCCCTCTTTCAAAGAATTGGTTTCAGGGTTTTCTACTAAATTTTCCAACCCATTTGGGGAAGTTGTTACTCATGTTTCTACTCCCCTTATTTCTCCTTCCACTTCTTCCATTGAGGAAGAAGTTTCTCTTGAGGTCCCTGTGGAGCATCTCCTTCCCCTAGACAAGAGACTTGGGGAGTTTGAGTGGTATTTGGAAAAAGATAGTAGTCACATCCAAGTTGCCACTATTCTTAATAGATTAAGAACCATGTTGGACAAGGATCAAAGAGGTATAGAACTTCTCTAATGTATCGCAAACATTGTGGATACCTGTGTCCCAACCTATAACTCTAACTTGGGTGAACATTACCCAAGTTGTTGGCTCTAAGACCATTGCAAAATAGTTGGAAGTCTTGATACCCGAAGTGTTAGTGTACATGGCTGAGGCAGGTCCTCCTGTCAACAATGCTTATGTGCTTGAGCAATCCCACACTATCAAAGTGAACAAGGTACCTTTGGGCTTCAATTTTTCTACCCTTAAGGTTTTTATTTCTAGTCTTGGTGTCAGAGGCTTTCCTGGTATGGGGACTGGTGGGTCTGGCTATGGTTCCTTTGGTCTTATTTTGTCTGTTGACCCTATCTTAAATGCTTTGTTACAAAAGATGAGATGAATGCAAAACCAACTAATGAACCTAGCCAGCTCTTCTTCATCTCAGTATATGTTCCATCCTTTCTCTTGCCATAGTCGCTTGTTTATCACCATCTTAAACACTCCTATCCCTCAGGGGATGCAGATTCCTAAGTTTAAGAAGTATAGTGGTCGTGGAGATCCTCAAATATGTGTTAGATTTCAATGCCATGTGCATTGAATTCTTCCACCACTATGCTTTGATGGCAAAGCTTTTTTTGTGTTCTCTTAAAGATGCAACCCTAGATTGGTATTGTTCTCTGCCAGATAACTCTATTTTCTCATTTGATCAACTAGTGAATCAATTCCCTAGACAATTCCAAGTTAATATTGGGCCAAAGATGGCATTCATTGATCTCGCCCAATGTAAGCAGGAAGAACATGAAAAGGTTGTTGATTTCATTTCTCGTTTTAGGTGTTGTTTTCTCATATTTCTTACCCCTTGCCTAATTTTGATTTCCAAAAGGTTTTCATTAGGAATCTACAAAGGTTGTTGCGAGAAAAGATTGTCTTAATGAAGTACCCTTCGTGCATTTGTGTGCAACATTGTGTGAGTATCAACAAACAGTTGCTCAATTCAAGGATTCTTCCTTGTGCTCCCATCTAGATAACTGGTCAGTAGTGTCAATTTTTGGTGATTCAAGAAAGAACAAGGCCATTGCAAACATGGTCTATGTTCATAAAGGCACAAGTATATGATTGAATAGAAATTTTACAAAGCTATTTGAATTCCATATCAATATTTTTTAAAATTTATTAAAGGACAAAATTATAACATTACCAAAAATTTGACCTCTCTCCAAGTTGTATTCACAATGGTATGGCGTGTAGTATTTTTGTCTATTCCATCAAGTACACAAACATGACATTGAGCAGTGTGTTTTCCCGCGTCATGAGATTTAGGATCACATCGATGAAGGGGCTATCTATCTTGACAAAAGGAAACAAAACTCCAACAAATTTGTAGCTAAGCCTAATAACCAATTACAAATTTACACAAATTTGTTCCCTTCCGATTCTGCTAACTTGGTTACACAACCTTCCTCATCTTTTAATATTGTTATGTTTGAGTATGTGAGTATGGTCTCATTCACCCCTATTTCTCCTATAGGGTGCATGAGTATGATTCCTAATATTACATTTACCTCACGTGATATTCCCTTGAACAAGGAGCCCTCTACGTTGTATGTTCCTGCTCGAATCAACAGTAACATCGTAACTAGTATTATAGTTGATATGTTGAGCCAAGTGAATTTTATCACAAAGGAGGCCTTGTTTATTAACAATTTGCACAAGGAAAAATATGATGAATCATAGGTCACCCTTTATACTCATAATGAGATTTCTATTGCACCTATGGGGTGTATTTCTTTGTCAATTTCAATTGGTCCTAAGTCTGTGGATGTTTCATTTATTGTGATATTGAAATCAAACTTATTCAGAGTGAGGCTAGGCATTCCATGGCTAGTCTTTGTGAATGTATTTGCTTCCATTATCCATAAATTTCTAAAGTATCCCCTTGAGGGTGTCAAGCGTGTTATTTAGGACATTGGATATAGGCCACTGGTAACACATTGGGGCTTCTCTCTCGACCATTTTTGGCCCATCCTAATCAGACCCCTCCCTCCTAGGGGAGATCTTTTGTATCAGGCTTATTGTAGGTATACGACTGGAGGCTCGATGGTGAAGGGTTTTTTTCCTCTATCACCTTATGTTGTGTCTTTGAAGGATTGTTTGCTTGTGCAACAACAAGTTTTGTCCTCTACCCCTCCAAAGAGGAAGGACACACTTGCTCTTGCCCTCAAGCCTTCTCCTAGTTCCTATATGGTGTTTTCTTCTACTTCTCATCCCTTGGTGGCATCCTTCATTCTTGTACTTGTCACAAGAAAGGGAAAGGTGCATGTTGTAGAGGTCAAAGCCTCAGATTTTCAAGCATCCTATTATTCTCACGATTCCATATCCCACCCTGTATGGGAGGGGGAGGTTTTTTCGTGAGGTTCCTCCTATGTCTTGGCCTCCACCTATTCTTTCACCTCCCTCTAGGGAAAGGCATGGGAATAGGTTCGGTACCAAGATGCCTCTTTTTGTTTCTAATTATGTATATTTTTCTCCTCTTGCTCCTCTTAAGGAGTCTCCCCTTCCATCGATAATAGTTGTGGAGGTCCCTCTTATGGTACAACAGGAGTCCCGACCTCCTCTTAGGTTGCTCCTTCAAGTTCCCATAGTTGACGTAATTGTCTTGCGTGTGAGCATAAGTGCCAATGAAAGACTTTAGCCAAGGAGCACACAACTTTGTAGCAGAGTGTTGGGGAGTTTGTTGTTCCAATTTTTATTGTTGTCTCTTTAGCGATTGCTTTTGCTTCTTCTTTTCCTTCTGCTTTAGTTCCCATTGCCTATGTGCTTCTTCTGACTTCATCAACAGACCTCGATGAACCTCACCCCAAAAGGGTGTAGGTGTTCATTTTTCTTGCAGTGAAACCTCTCCTTCTGACTTCTCTTCCAAATATTCCTCCTTTTTTGCAGCTTGTCGACATGCCTAATACAAAGGTGGTATCCTTTGTGGCTTCATCTTTATCTTCTTCTACCTTTGCTTCTTCTGTGGGAATTTCACATCCCCCATTGAAGAAAAAGCTTGAGGATGACCTTGTTTCGAGAGAGGGTCATAAGAAATCCTCATCTCCTATGGAGTCTAGTTTTGTTTTGGCTTGTTTCATCCTCGTGACAAAGGCAGCCCCCATATCCTCAAATTTTTTCACTACTTCTTTTGTTGAGGTTGGTCGTGACTCTCAGGTGTCTTTTCCTCCTCTCACTTTGTTGGCACATGGCACTCCTGAGAAGTGCATGTTGAAATCGATGGAGGATATCCTAACTTTGTCTTCATTTTCTGCCAAATCAATGACCTTCACTTCACAAGAGCTTGGTGACGAAGACCTCGAGGGGCATTCTTCCTTGGCTCTTATTGCAAGAGAGTTGGAGGGTACTACCCTTTCTAATATACATGAATAACACTTATTAATGCCAAAGTATCAAAACTAATTTTGCTAATTTTTATTAAGATTCTATGATTCTAAAAGTATCTTATCATAAATCTAGTAAGAAAGGACAAGTATTACTAAATACATTTTTTTCATTAATATAATATGAAAAGTTAAAAAATGTCATTTTTTATAGGTATTATTAGTAAGATATGATACAAGCACAAAAAATGACACCTATAATTGACATGATTAAATGGCATCAGTGGTTTATGTTTTTAATCTTTCAACATAGAAATTTGTTGTTGTCAAGGTGTCTTCCTAAGTGGAAAATATTAGTAGGTATAAATTACACTTGATAGTAGATAAATGTTTTGTTAGATGCACAAGACAACTTAGAGGGGGATGAATCAATTGTATACTTTAAAACATCAAAAACCCTCATTAACATTCAAATGTGCTTTAACCCTTAACGACCATTAAACCCTTATCATGCATTAGAAGAATATAAACATATGAAACAATAATGAAAACACATCCAAACACATAGGAACACCAGATTTACATGGAAAGCCCGAGAAGGGAAAAAATGTAGTGAGGATTAGCTCACTAATTTATGAAGTGCAACACCGAATGCAATAAGGCTCACTACCCAAAAAGATAAAGAAAGGATCACTGCCAAAGGACTCAATGCCTAGAAGAAAGAAGAATAGAAGAACGGGCGGCTCACTTCCAATTTGAACTATCAACAATGCATCTCTCATATGTTGAAGTACAGTTCCACTGAAGTACAAACAACTCATCAAATAGATTGAAATATAAACATCTTCTGCTCACTACATCTAGAAATCATAGATATTAAGGCTTGCACTCATATCATCACACTTGATCGCATTCATAATTTTTGCATCACACACTCTGCTCTTAATTTATACAACAATTTTCCTTGCATTTATACCATCCTCAACCTAAAACAATATCAATTAGGTTAGCCTTAAGCAAACCTATGCAACATCAAATAGGTCGACACCAAACACTTCCAAGGTATAAAGAAGTGAAGGAATACCATGCCACAAATTAACTGAGACCCAAATTTGTATTGAAACACTTCTGAACACTTCCACAAACAACAATCATCCACCATAATTAGTGCTAGTACACCAAGTTAGCCAAACCTGCACTAACACTAACAAGCGACTCCAAACACACCTCTCTAGGTATAAAAACATTTCATGGACCACACAATAACATTCCAAAACATCTTAGAATATTCACCACAACTACTACAACCACTGAAAACTCAAGAACACCTTCATTTTATGCAACCAAGCATACTGGCACATACATCCAACACACTAGAAAAATTTGTAGAACAACTCAACACCTAAAACTTCAAGGGAAGGTAGATACAAATAATATAAACATATTCTTAGGCTCACAACTCCAAAACCTTCACTACAGAGAAATGTAGAGAAATCTCATTTCTCTCATACACCCTGTTTCACCAAATAGACATACTATCAAACACATTTCCATTGTAGTACAATCCAAAGCCTAAAATTTTGGATATGACACTTTTGAACACCTTTGGTCATTATGCCCAAACCACATGAGGATATCTTTAATCAGGAAAAAATGTGGAGCAAAACACTGAACACCACTCTGTCACACTAAACTCTCTTTTACTCAAATTTTCTCAAAAGCACTTGGAAACCAAGTGAACCAACTTCATCAAAAAAATTACTAATATCTTGCAACACACCTACAACATTTGCAACATGCAACACTTTCCAACTACAACAATCTCCCCAAACACAAATCAAGCCAACAACCTCAACAACTATACTGAAGTAGGACACGAATGACAACACCAACATTGGGTTGACATCAGTACCAACAACTCTAGGCACATCATCAATACCATTAGTATTCCAACACTCTCTTTACACAAGGGGTTGACATCAATGACAACACCCAAGCAACTCACAAACAACTCAAGCTTCCAACATGATTTGATTTTATATTTAAATGAATGATATTTTATTTATAAATTAAATTAATTTTGATAAAATGATGGCCATGTGTACATTAAATTAACTTACTCATATATCATAGCATTGAATTTTAATGGTTACATGAGCTATTTGAATTGTTAAATCACTTTTAACTTTAATAATTTGTAAGGTCTATTGTACTATCCTTTTATAGATTATAATCTAGAAAATACATACTATGTTGATACTTGAAAATTGATGTTTTATTTACCAAATAATAAAGTGCACATCAAATTAATAAATTGCATGATAAAAAATATTCTATCATCAATTTCTCAAATATTCACATATGGATCAAATATCAAGTCAAATTACTAAATCAAGATTCGAAAATTACCAAAAGTTAAAATAAAAATCTAATAATTTAGAGAAAATTATTTATGAACATTATCAAAGTATAAAACATAATTATGAAAGATGTGATATATAGTGTATGTATCAATTGATGACAATCAAGTCAACGTGTATATAATGTGAACAACACATATACATGTACATAGAAGATGAATGTTAAAGATATATAGCATATATGCATCAAATATAAAATATAAAATCTATGATGAATCAGGACTTGATCTCTTAGTAGAGAGAACCTTACCATCCAAACTACACTCATGTGAATCTTGTAGCGCTAAACCATGTGTATTTATACAATAAATGTAAATAATAATATACATATATGTAAATTTAATATGTCAAATAAAATACAAATATATTATATCTAAATGTATAATAATGTATTTAAATAATTGGCTCACTTGAGGTCTCTCATGATTATCACAATTGTGAGAACGAGAAGTGGCACTCTAAGTAGACTATATCATGATATGTAAGAAAGATCGATAAAATTAGTAGGTGACTAACATACACGTTAAATAAAATTATTCAAAATAGATACATTAAATATTGCAATTGAAAAACCTATTTTATACTTTTATGTAACAAGAGGATCATTAGGTTGAGCCCAATATTCATAACCTAGCTCAAATGCTATATGTACACCATGAATAATCTAATCTAATATAGTGTATTCCTTTATATGGAAAATGAAATATTGATTGCAAAATTAGGCATAGTGTCACATGGTCCTACAACAACCAAGTATACTATCTATACTACTCGTATAAACTATTCAACATCACCAAAAGCATATGCAATGGTGGATCCTCTAGGAAGCTATGTAGCATGGTCAAACCCTATTGATACATCTATTGTTTCTTGTGTTTCCTCTACATACAAGAACAATGTAGTTGTGATCCCCCATTGTTGGACATGTGTAGGTACTAAGGTGAGTGGGATGTCATAGTGTAAGTTGACTATCTATTAAGAGCTAGGAAAATTAGATTCCTAACATGTGCTCTACCCATGCAATGCTTCAATATCACTAATACTTGTTAAGCATCTTGTGACAATGCAAAAAATGCTTGAATATGTGTCTTGTCTGAGGTAGATGACCCAAAACCTAAAGTGGACATGTGCTACCTTGACATTATAGCATCAACATAAAATTACCCATCCTATCAAATGACATATGATATATCTAATGTGTGATGGTACTCATACTCATAAATATACTTCCTTGAAGGATAAATGATTGGTTTTGTAGCTTCTATAAAATGTCTTTGTTGGTGCACATTAAGGTTAGGACCCACTAATTACCTCTTTTTCAAGGACAAGGCAAGTAGTTTTCTTGCTAATACTCAACTTGTTCACAATTTTCCCTCTGCCATGTCCAACATAAGAGTGAAAATATGTATGGCCTACACTCTTCCCTAAATGAACCTCAACATATAATTATATATAAAAGTACAATGACATCTCATCTTTTTGAGGCCACATGTGATGAACTACCAATCAATAAGGGTAAATTAGAGATGTCGTGGCATGGTCTTCACATGGGTACATGCCATTTGGTGACAAGGTAACCCCTAACCCAATGTCTACTTACATAAACTGGGATCATAGTCTAAACTTGGAGAGTGATGACTAAATCATCATTCTCAAAATATAGAATGGTGCCTCTAACACTATCTCATGTAATGATATATAAAATCTCTCAATATTTTTTTCATCATGAATTGCATGATAAATAGTATCAATCATATTCTAAATTCTAATCTAATAGATACAAGATTCTCTTGATAAGGATGCAAGTATTATTGACTATTTCATCCACTATCTAAATGCATCTTGTAGTCTTTGAATGATGCCCTCTCTATCCCTATCAAAATTATATCTGTTTTAACCAAAATTTCTATCAAAACTATATAAATTTAATTACTTATCATAAAATTTCTCAAAAAGCATGAAAAAAAAAAGGACGACTTGCCTATCTATCCACAAAAATACAAAGAGTAAAACAAAACCTAGAAAGCTTATGATAAAAAGAAGTGTATGATTAAATCTTCCAAGGCTTTTATATGATATCCAAGGTGGGATACTTTGTCATTTTGTAACGTTGCTATAATTACAAGCTTTTATATTTATTATTTTATTCACGTTGTGGTATAGAAGATTAGATCGGCCACCCAAAAAGGGCGAAACCCGCTTGGAAGTCGGCAAATGGAACGTGAAATAAAACAAAATGATGAGCTGTCAAGTAATGATTTGAGAGCGCATGCGTTATGTAATGATTGAATTCGATACCATCTCATCTCTTCATCATGGGCTTTACACGAATCCTTTGTCTTTGGTTCTCTTTCAAATTATTGAACTCTACTTAATCAACCAATATTTATATATCCAATGGATAGTGCACTTTTATATTAATTTAGTAAAAAGTATAAAATATGTTAGTTTTAAAATAAGTATAATAGTTTGGAGATGATATAGAGATCATAAAATCAAGGAGAAAGATCTTTTCTTTACAAGGAGGATTCATCTATAAAGATGCAACCAACATAAAATCATATTGTCAAGATGGAGGGAACATTTAGAATGGTGTTGATTTGTTTTTTGTTTCATTTGATTTCGAGTCATGTGGAGGTTTAAATGAAGGATCTAAAGAATATTTACATATGGGACTACTATTCATTACATTGTTTCAAATGTAAAAGGGAAAGGTAGTATTTTTTTTTTTTTTTCGTAAATTGGAGGAATCGATCAATTATCCGTCCCCCTATAAACTGCAATGCGCTTGGTAAACTTTCATGTGATTGGTGGCGCTAGCGCGACATGCCCTCCAGTACCACATGTTTGGGGGGAGACTAAACCTCGTGACCTCTTGCCTACAACAGGGTGCTTTAGCCAATCGAGCTAGGCCCCCCACCCCAGTAGTCTTTTTCCCTTAAATTTATTCATATGTAGTTTTTTTTGGTTATGTGATATGTGTTGCTCTACTATCATTCTAAAAGAGGATGATATTCAAAATCATCTTCAAAGTTGTGTTCAATTTGTTGAATAATTGTTTCTTGAAAGGACATGCGAATATAGCATCACAATGAAATATTAAAGAAGATGGAATACCATGGAAATGGAAATATATGGCCAAGGAGGGTTTGGGCTATGGTGACAAAGGTGTAGGGATGGACTAAGGCATAAGAGTGGACATATGGGTAAGTGTAGAAAGATGGGGGGTTAAAAAGGGGTCTTAAGTGGCCACTTTTTTTTTGTTTTTCTGAAATCAAGAAATACTGACCTTGGATGAGAAATTGAGGATAGTTACACTCAAAATTTTAAAATGCAACAAAAACAATGTTCATAGTGCTCTGAGTTTACTTTCTAAACTACTATTTTTTTAAAAAAATGGAAGATATTAAAGGGTTCAAAAAAGGGAGCCACAAAAATTGGTGTTGTTTTTGTCAAAAAAACATTACATAACATCTTTTGTGGCTCCCTCAAAATGTTAACTTTTTTTGGTATTTTTAAAATCACTTCAGTGAGAAATTAGCTAACATGTAGCTTATGCTCAATTTTTTTGATAATCTTTTAATGAATATTTGATTTTTTACTAATTTTCAAAGTGGATACATCCTGAAAAATAGAATGTTGGCTATGCTACCCCTATAATTTTTCAAAACTAATCAAAAATTATTTTTTTGATTGTGTAGAATGGAGTCTAGTTTATAAAAATATAATTCATTTGAAATTTCAATGAACGATTAAAAAATAATGTTAAAAATACCAAACACTGGTTTTTGACAAAAAAACGGACACACAAACAAAAGAAATTAAAGATGAAAACCATAACATTGCCAAAATGTGAAAAATTACATCGTTAAATAGCTAAGAGAGAGCCTAACATTATCCAAGTGTTCGATTTACTTGACCTTGAAACAAGTGCAAACCTGACGGTTAGCACAAATGAGATTATGTGAAATCTTGTAGAATATGCAAAATTTGGCTGTTGGAAAGGAACTCCAAGCCTTTGGGTTGGGAATCCAAAGCAAATCCAAGACTAAGGCTTAGGGATTCCTAAAGCAAGACATAACATAGCCGCATTATAATGTGCTCACATTATGTTTTGTATTGAAATTTGTTCCTTGTCAATGAATTTAAAAAAATGTGCCAAAATGCATTACCAAAATGCACCAAAAGCAAATGCTGCCAAAACGTGATAATTTTATAATGTGCTCATGTTTTTTGAATGTATTGACAAAACGTGAGGTCGTTATAACGCGCTCGCATTTTGGTCTACATTGAATGTTTTTCTATTCTTTTTTTTGCTTTCTTTTTGTTTTCTTAGGGAAACTATATACATGAAATAAACATTTACACATGAAAATTTAGTTTATTATACTTTAAGTTATATTTCATGTATATAGTTTCAGGATGTTTGAGAGTGGTTTCAAATCTGTAAGAGTTATAATACAAATTCTACTTTTTGGAAGATCTTATAATTTTTTAGACAGTCAAATTTCAGTAATCAAGAGATCAAATTTTGGTAATTAGTAAGTTGTATCATAAATTTCTCTCTCTCCCATTACGTATCCCTTATACTCTAGATCTCTCTCTCTCTTTCCCTCTCTCTCTGATCTCTCTCTCCTCCCCTCTATACTTTTCTCCCTCTCCCTCTCCCTCTCTCCCTCTTTCTATCTGTCTCTCTTTGTCTCTCTCTATCTCACCTATGTCTCCCTCCCTACCTCTTTCCCTCTCTACTCTCTCTATCTAGCTCTCTCTTACTCTCTCTCTATTCCTCCCCCTCTCCCCTTCTTTCTCTCTCTCACTCTCTCCTCTCTATCTCACTATTCTCTCTTTGTCTTTCTCACTTTCTTCATCTCTCTATCTCACCATTCTCTCTCTACTTCTCTTTATCTCACCCCTCCCTCTTTACCTCTTCCTCCCTCCCTCTCTCTCCCACCCTCCTCCCTCTCTCTCTCTCTCTCTCTTCTCTTTATCTCACTTCTCCTCCTCTCCTCCCTCCCACCTCTCTCTCTCTCTTCTCTCATTCCCTCTCTACTCTCTATCTATCTCATTTCCCTCTCTTTGTATCTCCCCTCTCCCTCTCTCTACCTACCTCTCTCTCCACTCTATCTCACCATTATCTCTCTCTCACAAACACTTCTATCTCCCTCCCTACCCTCCCTTCCCCCCTCTTTCTCTCTCATCCTCTTCTCTCTATCTAACCATTCTCTCTATGCATCTCTTTATCTCACCTATCCTTCTTTACCTCTCACTTGCTCCCCTCTCTCTCCCACCATACCTCCTTCCCTCTCTCTCTTCTCTTTATCTCACCTATCCCTCTCTACCTCTTCCTCCCTCCCACCTTCCTCTCTCTCTTTCTCATTCTCGCATTCCCTCTCTACTCTCTATCTCACAACTCTCTCTCTCTCTCACACACACACACACACACACACCTCTATCTTCTCCCTACCTCTCAAGCACCCTCCCTCCCTCCCTACCCTCTCTACTTCTCTCTATCTCTCTGCTCTCTACCTCTCCTTTCCTCTCTAGTTATCTTTATCTTCCCTCTCTTATCTCTACCTACCTTTCCCTTCATCACTCTCTCTTTATCTCACCTATGTCTCCCTCCTTACCTCTTTCCCTCTCTACTCTCTATCTCTCCTCTCTCTCCCTCTACCTATCTCTATCTTACTCCCTCTCTCCCACTCTCCCCCCTCTTTCTTTCTCACTCACTCTTCTATATCGCACCTCCCTATATCTCTACACATCCTTCCATCTCTAATTATATTTATATCCCCTTTCCCTCTCTTACATACCTCTACCTCCATCAATCTCTTTGTGTCACTCTCTATCTCACCTATGTCTCCCTCTTTACCTCTTTCCCTATCTCCCACACTCTCTCTCCATCTCTTCCCATCTTTCTCTCTAACTCTCTCCTCTCTATCTCACCATTCTCTCCATCCATCCCGCTCACTTCTCTCTATCCCATCACTCTCTCCCTCCCTCCCACCTCTCTCTCTCTCTCCCACCATGCCCCTAGTGTTTAGCGTTGAGGTTATAGTTCTATGTGTACAAGGTATAGAGATTAGGTTTAGGATATTAGGCATAGGGTTGATGGTATTGGGTTTAGGGTTTAAGGTACAAGGTTGAATGTAGGATTTAGATTTTAAGTATATGGTTGAGGGTATAAGGTTAATTTTATAAGGTATAGGGATTACGGTTTAAGATATTGGATATAGGATTTAGGTTAGAAAGTATAGGGTTAAGGGTTGAGAGTGTAGGGTTTAGGGTATAATTATAGGGTTGAGGGATGATGTTCAAGGTTTAGGGTATAAGGTTGAGGGTATATGGTATAGGTATGACATTTGAGGGTGTAGGGATTAGGGCTTAAGGAATAAGTTTGAGGGTTGAGGGACAGTGTTCAAGGTTGAGGGTATAGGGATTAGGGTTTAGGATATTCAATATAGGGTTGAGGGTTTAGGGTACAAGGTTGAATGTAGTGTTTAGGGTTTAAGTGTAGGGTTGAGGGTATAATTTTAAGTGTATAGGGTATAGGGATTAGGGTTTAGGATATTGGGTATAGGATTTAGGGTGTATGGTTTAGGGTATAAGGTATAGGGTTAAGGGTCGATAGTGTAGGGTTTAGGGTTTAAGTATAGGATTAAGGGATAATGTTTAGGGTTTAGGGTATACCTTTAAGGGTTTAGAGTATAGGGATGAGGGTTGAGGGTGTCGGGTTTAGGGTTTAAGGTATAGGTTTGAGGGTTAAGGGATAGTGTTTAGGGTTTAGGGTATAGGGATTAGGGTTTAGGATATTGGGTATAGGGTTGAGGCTATTGGGTTTAGGGTTGAGGGTTTAGGGTACAAGGTTGAATGTAGGTTTTAGGGTTTAAGTATAGGGTTGGGGGTTGAGGTTTAAGGGTATTAGGTTAAGTGTATGGGGTATAGGGATTAGGGTTTAGAATATTGGATATAGGATTTAGGGTATAAGGTATAGGGTTAAGGGTTGAGAGTGTAGGGTTTAGGGTTTAAGTATAGGGCTGAGGGATAATGTTTAGGGTATATGGTATAGGGATGAGGGTTGAGGGTGTAGATTTTAGGGTTTAAGGTATATGTTTGAGGGTTGAGGGATAGTGTTTAGGGTTGAGGGTCTAGGGTTAAGTATGTAGGGTATAGGGATTAGGGTTTAGGATATTTGGTATAGGGTTGAGGGTACTGGGTTAGGGTTTAAGTATAGGGTTGAGGGTTGAGGCTATAAGGTTAAGTTTATAGGGTATAGGGATTAGGTTTAAGATATTGGGTATAGGGTTCAGGGATTAGGGCATAGGGTATAAGGTATAGGGTTAAGGGTTGAGAGTGTAGGGTTTAGGGTTTAAGTATATGGTTGAGGGATAATGTTCAGGATTTATGGTATAAGGTTGAATTTATAGTGTCTAGGGATGAGGGTTGAGGGTGTAGGGTTTAGGGTTTAAGGTATAGGGTTGAGGGATAGTGTTCAAGGTTGGAGGTATAGGGTTAAGTGTATTGGGTATAAGGATCAGGGTTTAGAATATTGGGTATAGGGTTGGGGGTATTGGGTTTAGGATTGAGGGTTCAGGGTTTAGAGTACAAGGTTGAATGTACGTTTTAGGGTTAAAGTTTAGGGTTGAGGGATAATATTTAGGATTTAGGTTATAAGGTTGAGGGTATAGGGTATAGTGGTGAGGGTTGAGGGGTAGGGTTTAAGGTATAGGGTTGAGGATAAATGGATAGTGTTCAAGGTTGAGGGTATAGGGTTAAGTGTATAGAGTATTAGGTTGAGGGTATAGGGTTAAGTGTATAGGCTATAGGGATTAGGGTTTAGGATATTTGGTATAGGGTTGAGGGTATTCAATTTAGGGTACAATGTTGAATATAGGGTTGAGGGTTGAGGGTTGATGTTTGAGCATATAAGGTTAAGTGTATAGGGTATAGGGATTAGGGTTTAGGATATTGGGTATAGGATTTAGGGTGTAGGGTTTAAGGTGTAGGGTTTATGGTGTAAGGCATAGGGTCAAGGCTTGAGAGTGTAGGGTTTAGGGTTTAAGTATAGGGTTAAGGGATAATGTTTAGGGTTTAAGGTATAAGGTTGAGGGTATAGGGTATAGGGATGAGGGTTGAGGGTGTAGGGATTAGGGTTTAAGGTATAGGTCTGAGGGTTCATGCAAAGTGTTCAGGGTTGAGGGTATATGGATTAGGGTTTAAGTATAGGGTTTAGGGTTGAGGGTTGAGGGTTGAGAGTTGAGGGTATAAGGTTAAGTGTATAGGGTATAGGGATTAGGATTGAGGACATTGGGTATAGGGTTTAAGGTGTAGGGGTTAGGGTATAAGGTATAGGGTTAAGGGTTGAGAGTGTAGGGTTTAGGGTTTAAGTATAGGGTTGAGGGATAATATTCATGGTTTAGGGTATAAGGTTAAGTGTATAGGGTATAGGGATGAGGGTTGAGGGTTGATGGATAGTTTTCAAGATTGAGGGTATAGGGTTAAGTGTATTGGGTATAAGGATCAAGGTTTAGAATATTGGGTATAGGGTTGAGGGAATTGGGTTTAGGATTGAGGGTTTAGGGTTTAGAGTACAAGGTTTAATGTAGGTTTTATGGTTTAAGTTTAGGGTTGAGGGATAATGTTCATGGTTTAGGTTATAAGGTTGAGGGTATGGGGTATAGTGATGAGGGTTGAGGGTGTAGGGTTTATGGTTTAAGGTTGAGGGATAGTGTTCAAGGTTGAGAGTATATGGTTAAGTGCATAGGGTATAAGGTTGAGGTATAAGGTATAGGGATGAGGTTTGAGGGTTGAGGGATAGTGTTCAAGGTTGAGGGTATAGGGTTAAGTGTATAGGATATAAGGATTAGGGTTTAGGATATTTGGTATAGGGTTTAAGAGATTGAGAAAGAGGGAGAGATAATGGTGAGATATAGAGTAGAGAGGGAAGGAGAGAGAGAAAGATGGGGGAGAGAGAGGGATGAAGGAAGCGAGATGTAGAGATGGAGAGAGAGATATAGAGAAGTATATAAGGAAGGAGAGATAGAGAAGGAGAGGAGTGAGGGAGAAGTGTAGAGAGAGAGAGGTAATATATATAGAGAGAGGAGGAAGGGAAGGGAGGAGGGAGGGAGGGAGAGAGAAGTTGGATATAGAGAATGAGAGAGAGGGAGAGAGAGGAGGGAAGGAGGATAGAGAGATTGAGAGGGAGGGAGAGAGAGTGAGGTAGATAGGGCTATGTTAGATAAAGAGAAGTATAGAGGGAAGTTGGGTGGGAGGAAGGAAGAGAGAGTGAGAGCTAGGGAGGGAGAGGGGGAGAGCTAGGGAGAGAGAAAGAGAGGTGAGATATAGAGAAGGGTGAGATACCGAGAAGTAGAGAGGGAAGGAGAGAGAGAGGGACGAAGGTGGAGAGATTGAGAGAGAGGAGGGAGGTAGAGAGAGGTAGATAGGGATAGGTTAGATAGAGAGTAGAGAGTGAAGGTGTATGGGAGGAACAGAGAGAGATAGGGTTGAGGGTTGAGCGTTGAGGGTTGAGGGTTGAGGGTTGAGGGATAGTGTTCATGGTTCAGGGTATAGGGTTAAGTGTATAGGGTATATGGATTAGGGTTTAGGATATTGGGTATATGGTTGAGGGGATTGGGTTTAGGGTTGAGGTTTAAGGGTTTAGGGTTTAAGTATAGGGTTTAGGGTTGTGGGTTTATAGTTGAGGGATAATGTTCATAGTTGAGATTCAAGATTAAGTGTATATGGTGTATGATATAGGGTTGAGGGTATAAGGTATAGGGTTAAGGGTTGAGAGTGTAGAGTTTATGGTTTAAGTATAGGGTTGAGGGTATAAGGTTGAGGGATAATGTTTAGGGTTTAGGTTATAAGGTTAAGGGTATAGGGTATAATGATTAGGGTTGAGGGTTTATGGTTTAAGGTATAGGGTAGAAGGTTGAGGGATAGTGTTCAAGGTTGAGGGTACATGGTTGATTGTATAGGGTATAGGGATTAGGGTTTATAATAGTGGGTATAGGGTTGAGGGTATTGGGTTTAGGACTGAAGTTTTAGGGTACAAGATTGAATGTAGGGTTTATGGTTTAAGTTTATAGTTGATGGATAATGTTCATGGTTTAGATTATAAGGTTGAGTGTATAGGGTATAGGGATGATGGATGAGGGTGTAGGGTTTAGGGTATAGGGATTAAGATTTATGATATTTAGTATAGGGTTTGGGATATTGAGAGAGAGTGTGAGAAGGAGAGAGAGAGAGGGGGAGAAGTAGAGAGGGAAGGAGAGAGAGAGGTGATAGAGAGAAGTAGAGAGAAAAGGAGGAAGGTAGAGATATTGAGAGAGAGAAGGGAGGGAGGGAGAGAGAGGTAGAGAGGGATAGGTTAGATAGAGAGAAGTAGAGAGGGAAGGTGGGTGGGAGGAAGGAAGAGAGAGAAATGGGGAGACAGAGAATATTAGAGAGGGAAGGAGGGAGGGAGAGAGGGAGAAAGAGGTGATATATAGAGAGAGGAGGGAGGGATGGAGAGAGAGAATGGTGCTTGATAGAGATTTAAGAGGGAAGGAGAGAGTGGGATAGAAAGATGAGAGAGAGAGGAGGGAGGGAGGGAGGGAGAGAGAGAATGGTGCTCGATAGAGAGTAGAGAGGGAAGGTGATAGTGGGAGAGAAAGATGAGAGATAGAGAGGAGGAAGTTGGGGAGATTGAGAGGGAGAGAAAGGGAAGGATGGAGCGAGAGATAGAGATGGAGAGAGGGAGATAGAGAGGGATAAGTAGAGAGAATGGTGAGATAAAGAGTAGAGAGGAAAGGACAGAGTGAGAGAAAGATGGAGGGTTTTCCTAGGGTATATCTTGTGTTATCTTATGGCTTGTCTATTTGATCTATGCATTATGGTTACTTATATGCATGCTTATCTCTCATGGGTTTATGTAGGAAATGGATTAAGAATGTGGGTTGAATGCATTATTTCCTAACAAGTGGTATCAAAGCTTTCATGGTTGATGGGTTTTTGTTATAACCCTAGTTTGAGAGATTTTTAAAAATTTGAAGCCATAGCTATGCATGATAGATTTGAGACATCACAAGATCTGGAACACATGTTACAGGTGTTTGTTTATAGATTTGGGCTTTTGGGTTGTCAAGATTTGTTGGATTTATTGCAGATTTGAAGCTTTTAAAATTTGGGTCAAAGAGGGTTTCTTGGTTTGAGTTTTCATATGAGGGTTTTGTAGGGTAAATTTTATGCAGGGCCTCTTGAGACAAAACAGACCTCACCATTGGATCCAAGAACCCTGAGACATGAAAAATGACATAAAATTTGATCTATTTTGAAAAAGTTGAAAAAAAAGGGGAAAATTTCTTTTTTAGTCATACAGTCATTTGGCCACCCAATTTCGCCATGCACAGATTTTAAAAAAAAAATTAATAATGTTCCCATAGAAAAATTAAATCCAACAAAATAAAAAAAAATGTTAAAAATATTCATTAAAGAAAAGGGTGATTTTCATCCCATTGATGTGGTAAATTCCATATCAGGTGATTTTCCACTCACATAATTTTTTCTTTTAAAATAATAGTGTTCCTACAAAAATATTAAATCTTGCAAAATAAAAAAATAAAGGTTAAAAATATTCATTAAAAAAATTGTTTGAAAACCTTTTGAAAAATTTAACATAAAATAAAATAAAAAATATATAGGGGCCAGGGGGTCTGTAGACTTCCCCCTATACCCGCCTGCATAGCTTATAACATGTGTTGACAACGCTACAGGTAGTACTATAAGGTACTTCCAACAACCTATCGGCAAGGCTACGCCATTGATGGCTAGCCCTACCCCATGACGGGATATTAAAAATCAAAACCACCCAAAAAAAATTATTAAACAATTTTTAAATTATTTTAAATGTTGCCCAGACCTTAGATAATCATTAAACCATAATGCATAAATCGGTTGGGCCTAATGAAGGGACCGATGAATTTTCTAAAAGAGAAAAATTAAATTATTTTTAATGCGGATTTCAAATCCGTTGCGTGGGTGCCACCGACCGGCCACTACCGCAAGTGGTTCAACCCGGGCACCACCAATAGGCCCTCTTATAGCCAACTTGGGCATTTTTTAAAAACTTGCATAACTTTCACCTAAGAGTTCATATTTTTAACTTTTTATACTTGTTGGAAAGCTGGTTTTGAGCACTATGTAGTTGTACAAGTTTGACTTCCTGATTTTTACATTTTGATTACTCTTTTTGAGCCTAGAAGCCAAATGTTTTCCTTTTCACAATTTTGGTCATAAATTTTGTATACGAAATTGGATTTTCAATTTCAAAGAAGTGTTGGAGAGCATGCATATATATTTCATATTGGATCAGTCATATTATTAGTTTGAGATGTAGGCAATGTATGGTAGTTGTTTAATCACTTGTAGCTGCCTAATATTCAGGGTGTGATTGTGTGAGCATAAAATGAGTCAAGAGGTGAAACCTTGAGGGAGTACCTGTTTTATATGATATTTATGATGGTCCAACTAATTATTAGTTTGGTGCTTCTTGGTACAGGTTTATAAGTGTTTTTTAAAGTTGGACTTTGATGGTGACATGTACACAGGTTGTATTTGTTTTTGAGGACATGGGTTGACATGAGTTAAGACTTGGAGTCTCATATGGGTGATAGTTGAGTGTAGGTACAACATTGGCTATAGTTATGGTGTCATGGGCATGCAGGTACATTTATGAATTGTCATGACATGATCATGTATGTGGTTTTTTGGTGGTGATTTGGTTTGATTTTAGCAGGTTTTTCTTATCTCCTAGATGCTTATTTGGTTCCTTGACTATGGTGACTCATTTGTGGACATGTTTAGAAAATCAAATATGTGGTTGATTTAGTGTTTGAGCCTTGATGTCTACATGATTATCTTCTTTGTTATCTTGGTTCGTAGGTTACTCATGTGATGATGAGTTTGCATGTTTCAGTGGTTGGATCTACAAGTTATGCAACTTGTAGGTGTGTACAACCTATTGGGTTGTAGTGGGATGACTCATATGTGGACTGTCTATATCCACTAGGTTTAATTCATTATTGTTGCAAACTTTGTTAGTTGGCCTTGTATGTGGTCAATTATGCATTGATATGTTGTTTTGAGATGAGAAGATGGATGGTTAGAGTACTTGATTAGTTAGTTGATGGGACTTGTAGCATGTGGTTTAATCACAATGTCATGATAGCTTGGTACATTCATTGTCTATACACTTTTAGCGGGAGCTTTAGATAGTGATGACTTGGCAGTGTAGGATTGGTTTGTGATGGTTTGATGGTGGTTGTATGTATCTTCTTGGCTTGGAGATATTGGTTTCACTTGATGTCATTGAAATTTCAATTATGTGTGTAGATGGATGATTTTCATGGAGGATATGGTTGTCATGATGCCATGTGTAGCTCGATATCATGGTTCAATGGGGGTTGTTGGCAATGACATGGATGCATCATTGGTGATGGTCATATTCATGTGATTGGAGATGTGGTTTCTTAGTTTAGAGTGTTTTGATATTATGTCATGGTTTACTCTTGATACTAGTTTAGAGTTTTGGAATGGTATATGTGTTCTCTTGATACCATGATGTATGCATTGGTGCATGTGATCTCCTAGGAGGAGATGGTTAGATCATGTTGTCATGATAGGTTCCCGATTCAACAATTGGAGCTTTGAAATTGATCTTGGTGGTTCTCTTTGTATTGAGTACATAGATAATTTTCTTGATTACTTCATCATGGTGCTATGTTGCATTTGGAGTTTGGTATGTATTGATTGGTTATAGGTGCTCATGGATACTTGGAGATTTGGGTGATGGTTGGAGTTCTCTTGTGCTTAGAGACATTTTCTTGAGATGGTTACTCTTTGGAGTTTTCAATAGGAAGACCAAGGATATTTCACCTAGATATGGATGTGAGTTCACGATGGATTGATAGAGGTAATTTTTCTTGGAGTGAGTCATGATGGCAGCTTGGTTATCCTAGAGGAGTATTCTCATTCCCCACTCTTAGTCTACTTGGCAGTTTATCATTTGAGAGATATTTTCCCATTATTTCTTTCAGATGTGTTATGTTTCATGCTTTGATTTCTCATGGGATTAAGTAGAGTCATGGTGAATGATTTTGAAGACTTATTTGAGGATTAGTTAGCATGAGTTTATATTGCTTTATCTTTCATGGAAATGGATCTTGAGCTATGGTAATTAGTTCTAGAGGATTCATTTTGAGGGATGTTTGGAATGGTTATCTCCTTATATGTTTGAGTTCATGTTACCATTCATTGATGAGGAGTTTATGAGATGTTTTATGGGCTTATTTCTAGGTTCAGGAATGATTACTTTGAGTTTGATCTTCTTGGTTAGTGAGGCTTACATCCATGCTGACATTATTACATTGATTCATATGTTGGGTTTGATCTAAGAGATTGAATGTTTTTTTGGGTGTTGTTGAGGCTTCTCATTTGGGGTTGTTAGGAGATCATACTTGACATAACATTTTACTTTTTGAGGTGTTGGTAGAAGGACATGTTATGATTTACAAGTTTTCTCTCGTCATGGTTCCTTCCTAAAGGTTCATGTTCATATGATTTGGGGGTATGGTGGTGACATGTTATGAGAGATTATGCAACTATTTGGATTGCATGTGTGGATCATTGTTATTGTTCTTGGTACTTCATGTTTTTATTACTTATCACACCTTGATATAGTGTTGATTGGTAGACTTGATATGCTTTGACATTACCCATGTAGTGGGAGTTCTTGGATATGTATGTTCTTCATTGACAGGTTTAATAAAGGGAGCTTGTGATTGTAGCTTATGGGTTGCATATGTTGTTGGAATGAGTTTACTGATGTTGTTGATACCTAGGAGGTATGGATGGTTAGATGTATTAGTATGTGTTGTGGATGCTATTTTTTATCATGTGGGTTTTTACTTGACAACAACTTACTTAGAGCCTTTTTTATCACTTGGATTTGATGCTTGTGTTCTTGGATTGGTGCATCTTCACCTTGGCATGTTCCTTTTCTTTCATAGGTTACATGTTGGAGGATGAGAGAAGTTCTTGCTTGAGATGGTGGTCACTTTGTTCTTATTGCAGGTATCTTGATGGAGCATGAGAGCATGTTACAAATTCATGTGGTTACATGTATGGATATGATGATGCATTTCATGTATTGATCTCTTATGCAATGTATACAACAAGTGGGAGAATGTTGGGATATGGTGTTGTACACCATTTCATAATTTGATATATTATAATTTTGTAATTAAATAATTATTTAGTTGCACGATGCACCTAGATGGTGTGGTTAATCACACTAGGTAATTATTTGGGGACCACTTTATGTTGTATTGTAACATTGTATTATTATTTAATGTGTGGGAGACATGTGATAATAATTTAATATTGGGGAAATATTTAAAAAGTGAAAACTTAGTACCCAATATTAAATAAGTGATTGGTGGTTTTGTGTTCACATGGTTTTACAACACATGGTTTTATCTTACCACTTGGTTGTATTTGTGTGAGCTTGAATATATAAAAACAAGCACATGTTTAGTGTTTAAGGTTGGTTGGGTGAGTGGGATGTCATTATTGAGTCTTTCTAAGGAGTTCATATGTAAAGCATGACATGGGATGTGTGGATTCATGCTTGGACACATGAGGATACATTGAGAGGCTTGATGCTTTAGAGGTATTCATTGTAACTCTTCTATTATTTTATTGTTGAATAATATGATGGAGTATAGATGCTTTTGGAGGCTAGGTTTTTCCCTCTTGAGGGTATTCCTAAAGTATATCTTGTATTATCTTGTGGCTTTTCTATTTGATCTATGCATTATGGTTACTTGTATGTATGTTTATCTCTCATGGGGTTATGTAGGAAATGGATTAAGAATGTGGTTGAATGCATTATTTCCTAACATAATGCACATGAATATTGTAGATGAGTGTTTATTCTGTAAGTTTTAAATGAATGGATGTGAGGATATACACACATTAAGTTGGTTTTTCTAAACTACTCATGGATGGTTCAAATTTAATCAATTTAGATTAGGTAGGTAAAGGTAACTTTTGAAGTCTCTATGTCAAATTTTAGAGAGTTGCACCTACCTACTATTATATGATACAATTTCCCAAGAGGGTAATATGTAAGTAGCTAAAAATGGATAGGCATGTATGGAAATATTACTATGACTCAACACTACAACTCATGACCCTAAATGGCATGAAAATAAGAAAATAAAATTCAACTTATAATTCAATGGTGAAAGATGTGTATTCACCCTCCCAAAGTCTCATATCTAAGTGAACTCTAATATATTTGCAATTCTTTCCTTTGTAAAAGTACTTATTTTTTATTTTGTTTATGAGTTTTCCCTTAATTCATCAATTTGCCATAGTGAACATTTTGTGTACCCTAATGAAATTTTGGATGCTCTAATGAATCATCACCATCAATAGAGGCTAATAGGTATCTTTAGAGTTCATACATGATTTTTGTCATACAAACATAAAACTCAACTTTAGACAAATTTAAACTCAACCTAACCACCATTGAGTTAGTGATCTATAATAGTTCTCTTTCCTACATTTCTAAACATAAACATAACTATTTTCTAATATATATGGTCAATTTTTAGTCATCGTGAGGGACCCATATTTCTTGAATAGTTGATCTAGCACCCACATTTTGTCTATGATGACCTAAAATCTTCAAAGTTTCTAACTATAATTCATCATATAATCTCTATATTTTTTCTTTATCACTATTCATTTTGAGATTTTTTAGTTCTAATGCTCTAACATTGGAACTAATTCTAGAAGTTAACTTGACAAGGGTATAGAAAAGCTAGGTTACAAAGAACAACCAATGCAAAAGTTAATCCTTATCTTAGATAATTTTAGTCCTCAATATCTATTCCTAGCTTATATTTAATTTTTAGTTCTATAAATAGATTAGGGGTAAGTGCACAAAGTTGTGGGAGAAAAAAGTGGCTAAAATTCAATCAAAGAAAAAAATGGGATAACATGAGCATGCTATAATGTACTTACATGATAATTTTCTTAAAAATGAAGGTGATTAGTGCACTCTCTTTTCTAAATTTACATGTATGTAGTATAATGTGTTTGTATTTTTTTTACAATTACTTTGGAGTCATATGGGCTTAAGCTTGGATTTGACTTGGATACACAAGACAAAGGGTTGAACCTACATGTAATGTTCCCAAATCAATGTTTTGCATAAAACATAAAAACATGCGAATGTTGAGCATGTTCTCCTTCAAGTTTGTAAATTTTAATATATTATTTTGAATAATGTCACCATGATGTCAAGCTCTCCCTTACCTTTCTAACAATGTAATTTTATCTACAATTCAATAAATATTAAGTTTTTGATCTTCAATTACTTTTGCTAGCTTCTTCATTGTTTGTCAAAAACACTTATTATTTTTTTGATGTCATTTTTTATCCTCTCATCCAAATTTTTTAAAAAATATATTTTTATGTTCTATACTTCACTCTATATACACACTAAAAAAAATTGATTATTTTTCTCAAAATTAAAGGGAAGAACACTTTGAAAATAAGTAAAAAATATGATATTCATTAAAAATTAACAAAATAAGTTTGTATAACTACATAATGTTAGCTAAATTTCCACTAAAAATATTTACAAATTACTTTTTAAAAGTCAAGATTTTAGGTGAAGCACTCCTAACTCTGTCAAATTTTTCTATCAATAATAAGACCACTTTGTGTGTTCATCCTATTTGACCACCTTAATCTCCGCCATTTTTTAAAATATTTTTTTAGAAATTAGTTTTTGAACACTTAAAATCTTGTTTTGATCACATATTAATTAATTTAGTATGGATGTCTTGAGCTACTCATCAAGATTTGATTTTTTTCTAATTTAAAGAAAAAAAGTAGTCACTTTTGACACACTTTTGGCCCCTCATTTCTGTTCAATTAGCATTATATCTTTTGTTATTTTTATTTGAAACAAATGTTCAAAGGTTGAAAGTTTTGTATGGTAGGGTAAAATTTAGAGTTAGTTATAGTTTCATTTCCTTTCTTTTCCACTTCAAAGCCCATAAGAAAATATCATAAGGGGAAAAGATCCTAAGCAAGTACAAAACTAGTTTCAAAGTCCCATTGTTCATTAAATAAAAGATTATTTTATTTTATTTTCACATTGGAAATTTAAGAAATGAGGTTCATAATGATTTGACTTGATTGTTTCTTTCCTCTCCTATTTGTTAGAAAACTTTATCATCAAAAGGAAATGTCCTACAATGATTGTTTTTTTAAAAGGAAATTAATTAATTATTTATTATGTTGGTTTGTGAAAATGGAAAGAAAAGTACCATTGTTTACAATGATTCATTAATTATTTCAAAAAGTTAGAAAAAATATTCCATCTACTCTTCTAGAATTGATTTATTAAAAGCATTTACATTCATGGAAAAAGGAAGAGAAAAATACAAAAAAGAAAGGGGCTATTTTTTCCATAATAATATTAATTTGTTAACATTTAGAATATTTAAAAGATTAGAAGAATTTCAAAACCATTATTTAATTGAGTTCCATTCAACATAGTCCAAAATATCTAAAAATATAATTAAAAATATAAAAAAAGACAAAATCATTAATAGATAGGTATAATTGAAATCCATTCAAAAAAGCAATATTTCAAACTTAGCAGGGCACTTTAGCATTCAAGCATTTAATTTTAGAAGCTTGGACATAATGACAAACACCAAGAGTAATTAATTTTCATTTCAACCAAAATTATTAAGTAGACTTCAAAATCTCCATGTCTACTTCATAGGCCACATCAAGCATTTCATGCTTATTTTCCATATATTGAGGTTAGATTTAAATGAATAAATCTTGGTAGAGTTGAGAGAAACCTTACCCACACCAATGGTTGTCACCATCCAAGAACAAGTAGTTATATGTAAATAAATCTAATGGAAAAATGTTCATTTAGAAATAATCCTCATACAAAACCTCATTGATGATATAGATCATTGAATCACACATATAGATGTCTTCCAAAGAAAAAGAAGACCCTAAGTCATTATTGAGGTAAGCACATATTAAACACTCCATATACTCCTTAAATATGAAGAAGCTATTCCACCTCAATAATTATCATTAGACCTTATTTCGCTTCATGATCAGAAATAAGTCAATCATCCAATCAACATGAACAAGTAAACTGGGTACTCTCCCTCTGCCTCCCCATGGGGATGAGGTTATTGTGTTTGGGATGAACTTTGCTATTTCTAACTTAGCCAGCGATAGGGTTCTCTCTTCCATGGAGAATGCAGTAGTGGGTAGGTTCCTCTCTTTTATACCTACTGTGGACATGGTCAAGAAATGGGTTGTGGTTAAGTGGTGACTTAAGGGAAGTGTGGAGATTTGCACTATCTTTGGTGGGATTTTCCTTTTCAAGTTCACGACACCTAATGATCTCATATATGTTATTTACTCAGGATCTTGGGTATATGGTAAACACAATTTGGCTTTATGTCACTAGAAGTTAGGATTTAACCTAGATGTTGACCTCAACAAGTTGGCCACGGTATGGATTCACCTTCTCGTATTACCATTGGAATACTAGGATGAATCACTATTGAAGAGCATTGGTGACTCTTTGGGACACTTCATCACCTCTGACTCCATTACTAGATCGAAATCTAGGTTAGTGTTTGCCCGATTTTTTGTAAATGTTTGTGTGAACAAATCTCTGCCTAACTTTGTTAAGCTCTGCTACAAATTTGGGTCTTGGATCCAAGTTGTGTGCTACGAAAATGTTGTGGTATTCTGTCAAAAGTGTGCCAAGCCTAGGCACCTTATTACTGACTGCAAGTCATCTTTTAATAAGGATCCTAACAAAGGAGTCTCTGTTACTCCTTCTGGTCCTTCCTCTGGAAGTATTGTCATGTCCAAAGATGATGTTGCTTCTTTGACAATAGCCTCTGACGTTCCTAGCTCTGTGTCTCCTTTTCTTGAGTTAGTGGCCAACAAAGAACCCCCTCTTCCTGGTGATACTTGTCTTGGGTCTATGACTAGGATATTTTCAACCGAGGGTCTTGCAAATCTATCCTTAATTGAAAATGTGGCTTGTGTTAATAAATTGGAAGTATAGAATCCTACTTTGGTTTTTGAGGATGGGGTACTTACTGGTGGTGCATTGTTAGAGGTGACTTCTGCTAGCACTACTGAGATTGCTGGTGAAGAGGGTGAAATGTGGAAAAATCTAGGCTTGGGAGAGGCATCTACTTTCATCCTGGAGGATTCATCTTAGGTGTCAGCTGCAAATAAGGAGAATTGGATAACCCCAAAGAAAAGAGGAAGGAAGAAGAAGGTTGATGTGGGTGGTGACTCAAAGCTAGGAAGGTCTAGCCATAGATCCATGCATCTGCGTGAAACCACAAATGAGATTTCCTTGGGAAAATAGAAGACATTGGATGTGTCTTCTAGAAAAGGTAAAAATTGAAGGTAATGTCTTGGAATATGCATGTGATGAATAGCTCCCATAAGCAGCTTGTTTTAAAGAACTATGTTCTTGAACTTAAGTTAGATGTCCTCCTACAAGAAACTAAAATGAAGAAAGCTAATTTTGATAATGTTGCTAAGTATGTCTGGCTTGAGGCATCCTACTTTTACAGTGATGTTGAAGGGGACTCTGGAGGTCTTGCAGTGCTTTGGAACCATTCTAGACTGAATAACACTGAACTTTTCTACTGTCAAAATAGCGTTGGTGCCTCTTTTAATTTCCCTGGAGGCTCTTGGTCGCTTATAAATGTTTATGTGCCCAACCAAAGGAATGATAGGGTTTCTCTTTGGTTGTCTCTTGTTGATAGGATAAATAACAACAATAGGTTGTGATGGCTGGTGGCTAGAGACTTCAAATCCCCCTTATTCCCTTATGAGAAAAGTGGTGGTTTGATTGACTATTATGATAATATGGCTGATATGACAAAAATTTTGAGCTCTACGGGCCTGATTGATATAGACTTGTCGGGCCAAGCTTTTACCTAGTCCAATAGACGTATGGGAAAAGATCTGATTCAAGTTCAGTTGGATCACTTCCTATGTTCTAGTAACTGGTCTGGCCTACTTAGGGCCACTCTGAGGGCTTTACCTAGGACTGTTTCTTATCACAATCCTTTACTGCTAACCTCGTGCAATTAGTTTGCTATTGGACCTTATCCCTTCCACTTTGAAATCATGTGGAATTCCCACCCTAATTTCAAAATAATTTTTTTTGAATGGTGGAATATCCCAATCCATGTGTCCCCCATGTTCCAAATCTTTTTTAAGCGAAAGCACATTAAATTTATGGTGAAGGGTTGGAATAAAAGGGTCTTTGGGTATGTTTTCCAATAGAAGAAAATCACTGGGGATAAGTTGAAAATGATTCAAAAAAGAATGGAGGAGGGTGATATTAGTCTCTCCACTTGCAACTAGGAGAAAGTGATCCAGGGTGAGTGGGAACAAATTCTTAAGAGGAGATCTTCTAGAAACAAGAAGCCAGGGTGCAATGGCTCGAAGGAGATAGAAATACCTCTTTCTTTCATATTTCAACAATCAAACATAAGAGGAGAAACTAGATAAACAAGTTGCACAATGCTCAGGGAGAGGTTGTCTGCTCGCCATCCCTTATTGGCTTTGTGGCTGCAGACTACTTTCATAAGGCTTATGCAACTCTTGTTGAAGCTCCTAACCCAACCCTTGATAGTCTGTTGCTAGACTCACTTCTGAATTTAATTTGTCAGATTGACAATATGGGGATTCTCAGTGCTGTCATGCCCGAGGAAGTTAAGTTGGCTACTTTTAGTATGGGGGCATTCAAAGCTCTTGGCCCTGATGGTTTCCCTCCGACTTTCTTTCAGACCTTCTGGGAGATTATTGCTGAGGACCTAGTTCTAGCTGCTTGTGACTTCTTCAAGTTGGGTAAGATTCTTAAGCAACTAAATCACACCTTTATTGCTCTTATTCCTAAGATAGTTGATTCCCAACATATGTCTAACTTTCGCCCTGTCAGCCTATGCAATACTTTTTATAAAATTCTCTCCGAAATTTTGGTCAATCACATCAAACCACTCTTGGATAAAATTATCAACCCAACTCAGAAAGGTTTTGTGCCTGGTAGGCATATTCTCGATGCTACCATCACAACACATGAACTAATCCCATCTATGGATAGGTGCAACTACGCTAGTATGGCCCTTAAGCTTGACATCTCCAAGGCTTATGATAAGGTGATCTGGAATTTTGTCCCTAAAGTCCTTGCTAAGTTTGGTTTTAATCAATCTATGATCAATCTTATTATGGAATGTGTAACTACTGTTAAGCACTCTATTTTGGTTAATGGTTCTCCTTTCAGGTTCTTTCATGATGGGAAAGGTATTAGACAGGGAGACCCCTTATCTCCCTATTTGTTTATAATGGTGGTGGCTGTTCTAAGCAGGAACTTCTCAAGTATGTTGTTAGAGGGGTCTATAAAAGGAATTAAGGTAGCTTCTACCCTTGATTCGACTGGATTCAACAATTTGTGGATGATACTTTCCTATTTGGGAAAGCCTCAGTGTTGGAAGCCAAGAAATGGAAAAATTGTCTCAACAACTACACCAATTGTTCTGGACAATGCATTAACTACAAAAAAATCACAATTTACTTCTTTAACAACACTCCTAACCTGCAATTTTGGGTTACTATAGTTCTGGGCTATCAGAGTGGTTCTCTTCCTTCAATGTATCTTGGGTTACCCCTAACTATCAAAGATGTTACTATGGAGTTTTGGAATTCTATCCTAGAGAGGATTCAACGTAAGCTTGCTGGGTGGAAAGGCTCTTTACTTAGCCATGCTGATAAGCTTCAAATTCTTACTGCAGTGCTTCAAGGTATCCTTGTCTTTTTCCTATCCTGGTTTAAGATGCTTAGATATATTGCTGAAAATTTTGAGAAGATCCAAAGGTCTTTCCTCTAGTCAAGTACTGAGGAGAAAAAGAAGCTCACTTTGGTTAAGTGGGATTAGGTTTTCCAATTGAAAAGTGGTGGTGGTCTTGGGACAAAAACTATTTCATATTCTAATAAAACTCTCATGGCCAAAGTGGGTTGGAATCATCTGAGGGATAGAAGGATTGGTGTGAGATAATGAATGCTAAATACCTTATGAGCTAACCTCTGATTGACTACCCATCAGAGGCCCACCCTCCGAGGTCCTTGGTTTGGAAGGGGATTTGTAGCCTATAGGATTTTTTGAGGAATGTGATTAAATGGAAGATAGGTAATGGTAATAAAATCAGATTCTAGGAAAACACTTGGTTACTAGACTTTCCTCTAGATTATTCTAAGTTCAGATTCCTCAAGGGTCAGTCTCAACAACTGTTTGGTATATATATTAGTGATTACCTAATTGGGCCCCTGAGAGCTAGGAAATGGACTGATATTAGCATTTTTTTTCCTTTATCACCAAATCTATGTATTCTTGCCAAGACTTTATAGGAGTTTCTTGCTCTCACTAGATTACCCCCTTCCCACCATGGGGATGAGTTCTTCTAGATCCATGATCACCAGGGTGATCTTACTGTGAAATATGCTTACAGACAGCTGACCAATCAGGGGGTGGCCAATATTCTATGGAAGAAGGTTTGGAATAGATACATGATACCAAAAGTTAATTTCTTCTAGTGGACTGTTTGTCATAACAAAATCCTTACACAAGATAATCTAAGGATAAGAGGGTTCCAGATCCCCAACAATTTTTTTTTTGTGTAAACGCAATGAAGAATCGGTTAATCATCTGTTGTTACACTGCCCCTTTGCTATGGAGGTGTGGGGGTCGGTGTTTAAAAGATTAGGGATTCATTGGATTATGAGTAAGGATATCACATCCTTTATTTTGAGTTGGTTTGGACCCTTTTCCCATCCTTTAATTGTTGAAATTTGGAACCAAATTCCTCCCATTTTATGCTAGTGCTTATGGAAAGAGAGGAATAATAGGATATTAAAGAAGACTGAGATGAACCCGAAAGAGGTGTTTGGTATTGGTGTTTAGCTCATTGAGGAAAATATCTCTCTTTTCAAAGGGAAAACCATGGATATAGGTCTGGCTGAGATGGAAATAAACATAGCTAAAGCTTGGCATCAGGACTTGGATGCCAATTCTTATGAGAACTCCAAAATTCTTGCCCGAAGAGCCACTGTTTGGAAACATCCTGACAGAGGCTGGTTCAAACTAAACTTTAATGGGGTGGCTAAGGGAAACCCAGGCAGAGCAAGTATAAGAGGTGTGATTCGTGACCACAAAGGAAAGTTAGTGGTTGGTTATCCTGGGGGGATTGGTCTTCACTCTTCTATGATAGTGGAATCTCATGCGCTATTAAAGAGATTATAGATAGTTGTTTCCCTGAGGATTGAAAACCTACACATTGAAGGGGACTCCAAGTCCATTATTGATGCTATTAATTGTGATAGGCTGCTAGGATGGAATACTAAGTATATTCTTCTTGATATTAGGTTTCTTGTGTCTAAACTAAAATTAAATGTGGCTAGTCATATCTATAGAGAGGGGAACCAAGTTGTTGACACCCTAGCAAATTTTAGCACACATTGGAAACTGTCCAAATGTTGACTTAAGCATACTTCCGCCTAATATTTAGATTATTATAGTGAAGGAACAAAGCCCTTACTTGACCCATGATGATAACACCGCATATGCTTAGCTAGTTTTCTAGGGGACCCACTTGCTTATTCATTGGGCTTAGTGGTCTTATTGTGGTGATGAGATGGATGATGAGCTATATCGAAGGGATGGACATCAAGTTGATTTTTTCAAATTATAAGATGAAGCCCATGTTGAAAAAAGAAATCATGAGTTGCTGCAGAAAGTACCGATTGATTAATTCTAAGCTGGACCGTACTTGTCGTAACCGCCTTATGGGGATATACTTAAATTCTTGAATTTTCAAATTCATGTTTTTTGATTTTGATGTGACTTGTAATTATGAGACTAAGCTCCTCTTTGGCTTATATTTTTTGCTATTTTGGTTTCACGCCTTATAGCTTCTTTCTACGAGTTAACTAATGTTGGTCAACCCCTAAATGCTATGGAATTGGAGATTTCTAATTATGGCCCTGTGACTATTCTGCCTAGAATTTATTTCTTTTGTGATGTGGAAGGAAATCCTTCCCTGCCTTTCATGTCCTTTTTACTTAGCTGGTTGTGCGATGTGATTCCAATTAATGGTTCCGCTAAGATTGTTTTAGGGAATTATTCTGCTCATGCGTGTGATCTATCTGTTGGGTTGATTACCAAAAATTGTTGCTCTTGGCTTAAATGCTTTATTGCATGGGGATTTTTCCACATTGCTATTGTCTCTAACCTTCTTTGTTTTTAGAATTCTTGGTTATATAATGTGCAGAGTGACATCATGGGGGGTGACATAATGTAGACGAAGTTGGATAATTGCAATGAATTCTACAAGGATCCTCTAGTTTGTCCCAACCCAAATTTGTCGACCTAGTTTGTCAATTCGTGGAAGAATCGTCATGTTACCATTGGTCGCATCTCCTTCACGGTGGATGAGGAAGTTATTATGTAGGCAACGAGCCTCTAGAGCACTGGAATGAAGCATCCTAAACATTCTAAGACCCAGAACAATGAGAGTATGAATAATTTTTTTGTGGGGGAGGACGTGCTAGTGCACAACTAGTCTGGGTTTGAACGAGAGGCTATTCCATAGCTGTGGAACTAGGTGTGTCTTGCTCTAATAAAGTATGTTACACTGGAAGGAAGGTACAAGACTTATTAAACTACTATCATTTTCCCTTGTTAAATCATCTTAGGCATAAGGTTCTTCTGAGCTTTCCCTTTTTCCTACTTATAGACCTTGAAAATTTGGTTGAAAAATGTATTGATTCAATTGTTGCTAGTCCCAATGAACCTACTCCTCTACCTCTTCATCATGGTCTTATCCTAAGACTCTACCATTTTCATTTGGCTTTATGCCCTTTGAAACCTATTTTAGTCGTTTATATTGAGGAAATTGAGCCCCCCATTGTGCCCAACTTGTCCTCAGCTGAATCTAAAGGCCCTATCAAAAAGAGTCACCCGACCCCTGCTGATCCTCAAAAACCCAAACCTGCTACTAAAAAGTCAAGGGTATTGATGGTGCTTCCCAAACCAATGCAACAGTTAGTTTGTGTGACTTAAAGTCTACCCCTACTAAGACTCTTGCTAAGCTTTCCATGAAGAAGAAAGGTAAGGAGGAGAAGGTGCCTCCAAGTAAAGGGAAGAATGTTGTGAGCAAAGACTCCTTGGGTGATACAGTGGTTTGCAGAGACTGTGGTTATTAGTTGCAATGCCATTGTTAGGCACTCTAGTAGGCTAGCAAAGAATAAGAAAAAAGTGGAAATTAGAAACTTGGACACTGAAGAGGAGTTGTTTGACAACAAAGACACTAGAGTGGAAGAGGTGTTGGAGGATGAGGAAGATGAAAAAACCAGAGGTCCCTCTTTTGTTCCTGAAAAAGGAAAAGCTCAGGAGGATATTTTGACCTCCCACTCATCGGAGCCACTAGAGATTGAGCAAAATGATCCTATCTACACTATGGGCGGTAGGGAGGATCTTGGTGTGCTGAAAGAAAGATTGGACATCCTAGACAAAAAAATTCTATGGGTTGACCCACTTCACGGTCAAGACACTTCATTGTGTCACTAGCACCCTGTTGGCTGCCATGAAGGACGACCTAGGAATGAATATGATTGAGGACTACCAAGAGTGGGTCGGGGATGATATGGTTCAGCTGTTGTCTAAGAACTGGGAGAAGCTTGGCTAGTATGTTGCTGGTTTGTTGTTGGTCTGTGTGTGTTGTTAGTCTCCATTTGGTTTTGATTAGGTGATTTTTTGGTGTAGTGTTTTGTTTTTTGCTTTTTTGATTTGTACTTTCTGGCCCTTGTGGCTTTCTATATAGGGTACAACACCCTGTAAATGTTTCTTACATTATCAAAAACATGAACAATCTTGTATGAGTTAATTCTAGATCATACAAACAATGGTAAAGCAAAGAAATGATAAAAAACAAAAAGAAATAATCCTTTTATATCTTTTTGAGTTAGGTATATAATGGCTATAAAATTATATATATATATTATTTTAGCATACATGACTTGCTTAGCTCACATGTATGTTAAAGTGGGGAGAGAATATAGAGATGAAAAGTATTTAGTTAGTACTCTTCCCTCTTTTCTTGCATCCATTTTTAGTGCCTTCAATTTAATAAGTCATACAATGACAATTATGACCATTTGGCACATAAACAACTCAAATTCCACTTGCTCAACTTTTAGTATATTTATACCAAAACATCTTCCAACTCAATCCTAGGTGTTTGATTACCTTGGATGCCACCACAACTATAGTAGTGTGCATATTAGCATCCACAATGATCAAAAAGTTTTTTTTTTAATATTTACTTTGCAATCTCATCCATTCTTGTGTCTAAGAAATATATATATTTTATTGCTATTAAAAGGAAGAAGTTACTAAAGTAAGGATAGAAATGCAACAACACATGGTAGTATGTAGCAAGACACATGATATGTACAATAGGAAATCATTATTAGTTACAAAAAGCTCCATTACTATACTTTCCTTAGTTGTACACAATTTTCACCTAGTATTCAATCTCTCCAAATTTCTCAAGTCATCCAACCTCTAAACATTGTCATGTAATCTCTCCATTAAAAGAGCTTTGTTGTTGAACCTCCCTAGGACAAACCTCCAAAAGTGCCTAGAAAACCACTCCCTTCACTATCAAACTCATAGAAGATGCCAGTGCAACAAAGACATGAGATTAAATCCATACAAACACCATTACACTAGATCAAATCAGACCACAAACAAGTTCACTATCTTAACATAGAGTCTATAGAAAAAAAAATCATATACAAGATTTAGATTCCTCAAACTAATTTCAATAAGAATATTAGAATAAACATAATTACATTGAATATAAAAGAACTATCATTTATCCCTTCTTTTGTTATTTGTCCCATTTACTTTCTACTAAATTTTAAATTATTTTTTTATTAAACTAAATCAAATAAAAATTATAAACAACCGCTACAAGAAGAAGTACAAATTAAACTTTACTTAATGAAGAAAGATAAAAGTAAGCAAACCAGACAACATCTTATTTATTTATTTATTTATATTGGATTAAGTACAAATTAAACTTTAGTTAATGAAAAAGATAAAAATAAGCAAACCATACAACATCTATATTATTTATTTATTTTTATTGGATTAAGAAAGCAAAGAATTAAAAGAAGTAAACAGAGAAGGCTACAGACCAACCATTATTCTTTTCAGTTGTACAAGTTGGGGAGCAACCATTATCAGAGTTCCAATTCCCACCATCCAAAGACTTTAATGTGCCAATATCAACTCCACTATCAAATACAAAATTAGATTAATTTTAATAATACTTACTCTACAAGCCAATTAACATTTGATGTATCTGTCTCTGTCAAGCACAATTGTTTGCATTTTTGGGCATATTATAATGTTTGTGAAAATACCCATTGTCAACTATTCCAGGGACAGCCCCTAAAACTAGGTCTGAAATATGTGTTGTAAGATAAGCCCTGTAATAAAATATAGTACAATGGGTTGTGACTCAATGGCTAAGAATCTACTAGACGTACCAGTCGGCAAATACAACATGTAGATAAAACAAAATAGTGAGTGACAATGTATGGGAGCATCCATTACAGTAACAGGTGAAGGTACATGATGTGATCATTGGATAGGATAGATAGGGGAGAAGACCCAGTTGCTACCACCCATTGAATAACCGCCACCTCCATGCTCACTCCACCCCCCAAAAAAAAATTAACTTTGATCCACTAAAAAACTTTTTATTAACAAATAGAAAATTACAACACCAATAGAAAATTACAACAACACCAATAGCTGCTCATAACAGAATGAGTCACTCACCAATCAAAGTACACAGCTAAACATGCCTTTGCGTTTATAAAAGAAGTCAACTTGCACATAAAAAGGCTTATTTACAATTTCATTTAAATCATTTACTGTTACAATTACCCCCACTTGCAAATGTTTGTCCCTCACTACATTTTATATTTACAAGTATACATGCATAGCTACTGGTGCTTTAGATGACACAATCACAATCTCCTTTGAACTATATGGGATTTGAAATGCACAGTCTTTCACACACTCCCTGGCAACTATATGTATTTATTTCATTTCCTGTAGGTACCTGCACAATTAAATATAGGTGTAAGGCTCCCCAAATAAACATCAAATCCAAATGTAATGTAGAATTCAGTCATATCATCTTTAAAAACCTACGTAACTTGCAGCTTCAAATTCAAATGCTTAAACAAATTCAAATTTCAAACACAACAACCAAATTGAATGCATTCAATTGTTAGATTCGAATTCCTAAATAAGAGGGGGAAAGTAGCCAGCAGCATTCACAATTGCATGTTACTCTCTGCAAAGTTGAAAGCAATGACAAAGATTTTTTGCACATTCCTCTGATATCCAAAGTCTCAGGTAGGTACTTATAGTTATTTTCATTTATGCAGTGTCTTCTTACTTTATACATTCTACCATTTGTTAAAATTTTTCTACTTTCCATTGCACATACAATAGGATAGCATACATATATTTGTCATTTTACATTACGTGTCTCTTGTTCATTTAGCAAATCAATGTATATGTGTGTATCCTTTGCCTATCCATTGAAAATGCAAACAATGGTACCTATATTTATATTTGTGTGTTTTTGCTCATTTGTCATTTACTTCAGTGTTTATATCAGGGTTTATAGTTGTTATTTATTTTTTCTTATATGTGTACCTATTTATATTTGTTTATTTTGGTCATTTGTCAGGGTTGGTCATTTATCAGGGTTTAATATGTATATGTGTGTGTGTGTGCGTGTATATATATATATATATGAATTTAATATGTGTATTATGTATTTAAAAACATATACACATATATAAAAATACATATATACATGTATATATGTACGTATATATATAGACAAACACATATATATTTAATTACGTTTCATTTGGCTGTCCAATACAATAGCCTAGCATTTGTTTATATTTTTCTACTTCCCATTGCACATACAACATGCTACCATACATATATTTGTCATTTTACATTCTGTGTCTCTTGTTCATTCAACAAATCGATGTATATGTCTATCCTTTGCCTATCCTTTTAAAATGCAAACAATGGTACTGGCTAATCATTTTCTTCTGCATCTTTCACGACCCATGAAGGATTTATTCGATGATTGAAAAATTATTACTGCTTGTTTATGAAATAAATCATTCCTCTTACATTCCTTTTCCCACATTGAAGTTATGTATGTATGTATGTAGGTATGTATGCAGCTTCATACATACATACATATATAATTATATGTATATATGTATGTATGTATGTAGATACATACATACGTGTATATATGTATGTATGTATCTGCATACATACATACATACATACCCTAAAAAAAATGTGAATTTGGTTTTCTTTTGTGCTTAAATTATTAAATACGACCTGGTAAAGTCTATTGTCTCATGATTTTGTCTCTAGAAATGATTAGGAATTTCGTGGGTTTGAACACAGGTCTATAAAAAACCCAGGTCACTTTGGGCATAAATCGACAAACCCATTAAAAATAAATATGTATTTGTCAAAACCCTTGCATGGTTTTTTCCAAATTCGTGTGCTTAATGAATTAATCTCATGAAACCCTTGCCTGGAATATTCTGCATCTATCTGAAAATGCACTTCTATATTCCTGCCAGTGAGGAATTATTATTATGAAACCCTTGGTTAATTTCTTCTGCTCTTTTTTCAAAACCCAAGTCTATACTGTGCTTTGAACATTGATATATACATACATATATCTATGTATATATAGATATATATATGTATATGTACAGATATATATATATATGTATATGTACAGATATATGCATACATGTAACTATGTAATTATATGTATCCACAGATACATGTATACATATATTTATACAAATACATATAAATACATCTATATCTACATATATATGTAAACCCAAATTAAATGATGCAAAAGAATGGGATACCCAACAAAAAAACATTAGTCATATGCTTTAATCAGACCCTAATTGGGGTGTAATGTGTTTGGTGTCTGGTCCTTTAGTAAGGAGATTAATATGTAGGAGTGATTTTTAATGGGCACCAAAATGATTTTATAAGGTGCTAACCTGAATTAGACCCATTGAATTTTGAGCAGATTTGAATGATAAAATAGATCTGTTTTCTATTTTGCAAAGTTTATACCTATGTTTTGTACTTATATTTGTGTTTTGCAATGTTGATACATTGTTTTTCTGACACTTGATCACTTACAATGTACAAGATCATTGACAATCATGGCACCAAGGCACAAGAGGAAAATATCGGGTGTGAGGCGCTTGAATAGAGTACCTCATGTAGTGACATTCAATGTTCCAGATGTTGATGAAGAGCCAGCAGTGAACATGGACGAGGAAGTGATTTCTGAAAATGCAGAACAAACTAATGAAAATGATGGTTTGGAACCTACTGTTCATAATACTGACGTAGAAATGGAACTGCCATCTGCTGACCAAGTGACAACCCCATATCGGTGCATGAAAAGTTGGTCTATGGATGACATGGAAAAAGCCATTGCAGATGTTGCAGACCATCGAATGTCAATCAGAGGTTCAGTGATCAAATGGGGAATCTCACCTAGCAGTTTGTGGTCATGGTTCAATGGTGTGACATCCACAAAAAAGAGGGGGCCACCAACAATCCTGACTGATGAAGAAGAAGCTGAAATTGTGCAATGGTGTAAAGATATGGCTAATATTGGCCATGGCCTTCAAGTGTCACAACTTAAGTCAACGGTGGCCCACATGGTTGGAGTGAGGCCTAACCCATTCACAAATGGGATACCAGGGAGGTCATGGTGGGTTGGATTTCGTCAAAGGCATCCTGATCTGACAATTCGAACACCCGAAGGAGTGGACACAGATCGAGCTATAATGTTGTGGCCTAAAATAGTTTCTTCATTCTATGATAACTTGTAGGAGTTGTACAACAAACATAATTATGGGCCCAACGACATATGGAACTGCGATGAAACAGGTGTGCAAGCTAGCAGAAATTGTGCAATGAGAATTATTGCAAAAATAGGGACGAAATGTGTTCCACAATTAATTGCTAAAAGCAGAGAATGGATCACTGTTCTAGCTTGTGTTAGTGCAGTAGGTCAAGCTATACCTAGTTACTATTTGTTCAAGTCCAAAAGGAACATTAGAAACTATATTGTTAATTGTGAGCCAAGAGCATGCATGGCAATCCAAGAGCATGCTTGGATGACCAAAGAATTATTTGTGGAATGGTTAAAACACTTCGCAAAAAATGTCCCAGGAGGTGTGTCACCAACCAACAGAAAGATTCTAATCTTTGATGGTCATGGCAGCCATGTGGCATTCAAAACGGTCAAAGAAGCAAAGGCAATGGAAATAGATTTGCTCACACTTCCAGCACATTGCAGCCACAAATTGCAGCCCCTTGATGTTAGTGTGTTCTCACTATTTAAGAACTACTTCAAACAGCAAAGGACTATATGGCTCTCTGCAAATCCTCAACTTGACATTGGAAGGGAAGAGTTGGCAACACTTGCCAGCAAAGCTTTTGCACAAGCTTTGACTCCTAATAACATTGCAAGTGGTTTTAGAAAAATAGGAATTTGGCCATTAGATCGACATGCACTTGACTTGGATATGGGGCCAAGCCAAGCTTTCGTGGTTGAAGAGGAAGGAATGACATCGGGAGCGGAAATTGAGGGTGATACAGCTGATGAAGAGGCATAGTTCATGGCAGCTGAGACTTGTTTGAGGATAGCAGGTTGGAATGAGGAACAGATTGGACAGTTTGTGGATACCTTTTCTACAAACATTCCCCCAAATCCAGAAAACTTTGAGGGAACAAAAATTCAACAAGAACCAGCAGTTCGATCATGTAATCAAGCAGCTGAAAATGAAGAGTCTGAATCTGCCATCTGAATTTCAAGATGCAACTTTGAACATAGGGGTGCATCTCAATTTCGCTTAAGTGGATGAAGGGTTGTCCGTGCCATCACCACCGAATGTTGATCCTGAAGATGTCATCCATTACTTCACAACTGGGAGAAATTGGGAGGCTGAAAATGATGAAGAGGATGGACTCAATGGTAATGACTCAAGTGATGAAGAGGCTGACTATGTGCCATGCACACAAGTCAATGATCAACAACTAGTAGGCAGCAGAAGCACTTTTTTACAACTCCCAATGCAACAAGTGCACCAATCATCTAATAGAGATCACAATGGGGTCCTACGCCTTAGTAGGCAGTCTCAAATTTTGACATCAGATGATTTCTTCAATTTGATGAATGAACAAGAGGCACAGAAGCAAAGAAACCAAGAATTGCAGCAAACGAAAAGGGAGCAAATGGCTGAAAGGAAGGCAGAAAGAGAAGCAATCCTCGCACAGAGGGAGACAAACAGATTGGAGCATGCTGCAAAAAAATAGAAAATTGTAGAGGAGAAATTGAGGCAGCGATATGAAAAGGAGCTTCAAAGGGAGCAAGCAAAGATTGCTAGATAGTTGAAGGAAAACCAAAAGCAGGCAGAAAGAGCAGAAAGAAATAGAAGTAAGAGTACTCCTACAACTCCTCTTCCAAGTCAACATCCAATTTTAAGGGACATGATTAACATTTTATCTCCAGCCTTTGCAGCTCTTAGTAGCGTACAAAATGGCTCTTCTGAAGGTTGCTCTCCACAATTACAGCTAACTCCAGAGGCAAATCATGCATTGCTTGCTTGTATAGCAAGTGCCATACAGAACAATCTGCAGTCCTTAACATCTTCTCTAGTTGACGCGGAGTCAGTTGACCCCCAAGGACACACCACTTCATAATCAGATCTGTGGATGTCTGATTAGGATTTTTTGTTGTCAACTTTTTGACCTCGAAGTGTGCTAGAGTGTTTTTTGTAAAACTAAATGCTAGTCTATTGTATTGGACAACCAAAGGATACTAGTTTGTTGTATTGGATAGCATTTGGATACTAGTGTCTAATTTTGTAGAACTAAATGGTAGTCTATTCTCAACTTATCTAATTCGATGTGTTCCAATGTGTTTTTTGTATATATGAAGACTCCTTGTCTTCTTTCCAAGTTAATGATCTATGCTTTTGTGATTCGAAATCAGTTTTGTCTTTGTTATATTCATCTATCATTGATGTGATTTAAAAATATAACTCACTAGTCTATTCAAGTTCTATGTTTTCTAAATAATGCATTTGGTAAAGGTTGAAAACATTATAATTCAAACTTTCTAACTGTAAGTGTAAGTGGAAATCAATCTAATTCTAAATTGTAAGTTTACAATGAATAAGTAAATCCCACCATAAATCAAATCCCATTGTTCAGGTTCATGAATGAACATCATCAGAAAAAAGAACATCATAAATGAACACAATGTCTAGCAGGTCATAGCCAAAGTAAACTCTTCAAAGACTTGACCTGAAATCTCATCATGCAAATTGACTTGCTCTTTACAACCTCCCTAGTTGTGTATACATGCATACATATATATAAATATATATATGTATGTACGTACATACATACATACATACATACATACATACATACATACATACATACATACATAGATACATAGATACATATATATGTATACACAACTAAGTATATGCATACATATAATTATACATCTATATGCAACATATCCATAAATTAATCTATTTGAAATTATAAATGTTTGAACACATACACTTGGAAATTAATCTAATTGTAAATTGTAAATGTAAGTTTACAATGAATAATAAAAATGAACATTATAAATGAACACAATGTCTATCGGGTCACAGCCAAAGTAAAGTCTTGAAAGACTTTACCTGATATGTAATCTTACAAATTGACATGCTCTTCACAACCTCCTAGCCATTTGACATGCCTGCCACAACAAACAAATATAATACAACAAACAAACATGGACAATAGTTATTGAAATTAATAAAAAAATATACTAGTTAGTAAAAAATATAGAACAATAATTGAAACTTAGAACAATTTGAACAAAAAATCCTTAATTATTTGGTGTGTTGATAAACACAATTACCAAACTGCCCACCATGAACATCGTTACACCACCTCTCCTTGTTCTCCCATGCCTGCAAGAAAAGATTTACAACCACGGGTAGTCACAACCGAGGCTAGTAACATACAAACATCATATGACCTTTGAAATAATGCATGTACAACAACACATAATTAATCAAGTTCAATTGCGAATATAGTAGTAGAGGAGAAAAATTGTGAATGCCACTGGCTGCTATCCCTCTTATTTAGAAATTTGAATCTGACAATTGAATGCATTCAATTTGATTGTTGTGTTTCAAATATGAATTTGTTATAGCATTTGAATTTGTAGCTACCAGTTACGTAGGTTTTTAGAGATGATATGACTGAATTCTGCACTATATTTGGATTTGATGTTCATTTGGGAAGCCTTATATATCTATGATTTTTTGTAGGTTTGCATGCATGCATAGAGTCATACAAACATAAGCATACATGCAAACATTCATAGAAACATAAGCATACATGCATGTATTCATATAAACATATACATACATATAAATTGCAGAAAATTAGTAATATACATTGCAAAGCAGAAAAGACACCTAAATGTGTCACTTTTAACATCTAATTAAAACTCTTTTATCATTCAAATCCACTCAAAAGTGAATGGGTCTAATTCACATTAACACCTTATAGAATCATTTTGGTGCCCATTAAAAATCACTCCTACATATTAATCTCCTTACTAAAGCACCAGACACTAAACACATTACACCCCAATTAATCTTCATTTGGGGTCCGATTGATGCATATGACTAATGTTTTTTTGTGGGTATCCATCCTATTCATTCGCTTTACCGTGCGCTGTCTTTGTAGCTGCACATACATACATACATACATACATACATACATACACACACACACACACACATATATATGTATGTATGTGCATACATACATACATACATACATACATACATACATGTATATATGCACATACATACACACACACATACATATATGTATGTGTGTATGTGTGTATGTACATATATACATATATATATGTATGTATGTGCATACATAATGTATATAGACATACATGTATGTATGTATGTATGTATGCATGTACATACATACATATATACATATATATATATATATAAATGTATGTATGTATGTATGTGCATCCACACATAGATACATGCATACATATATGCAACACATGGCGAAAATAAGTGTAAGAGGAATGATTTATTTCATAAACAAGCAGTAATAATTTTGACATCATCGAATAAACCCTTAATGGGTCATGAAAGATGTAGAAGAAAATGAATAACCAGTACCATTGTTTGCATTTTGAAAGGATAAGCAAATGATACACACATATACATCGATTTGTTGAATGAACAAGAGACACAGAATATAAAATGACAAATATATGTATGGTAGCATACTGTATGTGCAATGGAAAGTAGAAAAATATAAACAAATGCTAGAATGTATAAAGTAAGAAGACACTGCATAAATGAAAATAACTATAAGTACCTACCTGAGACTTGGGATATTAGAGGAATGTGCAGAGGATGCTTGTCGTTGCTTTCAATACATACATACATATATACATGTATGTATGTATGTGCACATACATACATATATATATGTATGTATGTATGTATGTATGTATGTACACATACATACATACATACATACATACATACATTTTTTTAATATGAAAGATGCAGAAGAAAATGATTAACCAGTACCATTGTTTGCATATTTAAAGGAGAAAGATGTTAGATGTTACCTGAGGCCTGCTGTAAGTGCAAAGGAAAGTATGGTATGTATGTATATACCATACATATATGTATGGTCTGTATGTATGTATACATACAGAACATACATATATACATACATACATGTATGTATATATGTATGTCTATATGTGTACATACATACATGTATGTATGTATGTACACATATAGACATACATATATACACACATGTATGTATGTATATATGTATGTTCTGTATGTATACATACATACAGACCATACATATATGTATGGTATGTATATGTATATGTATGTTTGTATGTGTACATACATACAGACCATACATATATGTATGGTATGTATGTACACATACATACATACATATATGCATATATGCATGTATGTATGTGTACATACATACCATGTATATATGTATGTACATACATACATATATGCATATATGTATGTATGTACACATACATACATACATATATGCATATATGTATGCATATATATACATGTATGTATGTACACATACATACACATACATACCATACGTATATGTATGTATGTATCTATTAGGCTTTTCAAAAATATGCACAAGAAATTAACCAAGGGTTTCATAATAATAATTCCTCACTCATAGGAATACAGTAGTGCATTTTCAGATAGATGCAGAATATTCCAGGCAAGGGTTTCATGAGATTAATTCCTTAAGCACACGAGTTTGGAAAAAACCAAGCTAGGAATGCAGAAGTGCATTTTCAGATAGATGCAGAATATTCCAGGAAAGGGTTTCATGAGATTAATTCCTTAAGCAAACGAATTTGGAAAAATCCAAGCAAGGGTTTTCACGAATTCGTTTTGAGATAGATGCAGAATATTCCAAACAAGGGTTTCATGAGATTAATTCATTAAGCACATGAATTTGGAAAAAACCAAGCTAGGAATGCAGAAGTGCGTTTTCAAATAGATGCAGAATATTCCAGGCAAGGGTTTCATGAGATTAATTCATTAAGCACACGAATTTGGAAAAAATCATGCAAGGGTTTTGACAAAAACATATTTATTTTTAGTGGGTTTGTCGATTTATGCCCAAAGTGACATGGGTTTTTTATAGACATGTGTTCAAACCCACGAAATTCCTGATCATTTCCGGAGACAAAATCATGAGACAATCGACTTTACCAGGTCGTATTTAATAAATTAAGCACAATAAAACCCGTATTTGGAAAAACAAAGAAAGGGTTTTCACAAACCCACAAAATTTGTTATCATTTCTGCAGACAAAATCATGATACAGTCAACTTTACCACGTTGTGAGCACGCGGTAACATGGGGACAGGAAATTATTTTACCCCAAAAAAAACTCGTGTGTATAACGCCAGTACCATGACATTAGCAAAATAAAACAACACATGGCGAGATGTGTGTAAGATGCATGATTTATTTCATAGACAAGCAGTAATAATTTATCAATCATCGAACAAACCCTTCACGGGTCTTAACCATCGAATAAACCCTTCACGAGTCATGAAAGATGCAGAAGAAAATGATTAACCAGTACCATTGTTTTCATATTCAAAGGTAGAAGATGTTAGATGTTACCTGGAGTCGTGCGCACATGGAGGAGCTGTGGGGAGCCATCGCCATCCGCAGCCTTCTCAATCCCTGGGAAGCTTCCAGACCTCGCGCAGTAAAGCGAATGAATAGAATGGGATACCCACAAAAAAACATTAGTCATATGTGTCAATCGGACCCCAAATAAAGATTATTTGGGGTGTAATGTGTTTGGTGTCCGGTGCTTTAGTAAGGAGATTAATATGTAGGAGTGATTTGTAATGGGTGCTAAAATGATTCTATAAGGTGCTAACATGAATTAGACCCATTCACTTTTGAGTGGATTTGAATGATAAAAGAGTTTTAATTAGATATTAAAAGTGACATATTTAGGTGTTTTAAAAAAAAAAAATGGGTGGTTATATTTAAGGGGTATTGGGACATTAGGTGACGGCAAGGGGGTGACACCTCTAAAAGGGGTCTTTTTGACCTCCGCGCGCATATTGGATGCTACCGCACTCTACCAAATTGCCCAGAAGCCAAAACCTTAGTTATAAGATCTTAACTCATGTCCGAAAAAAACCCATAATTTTTTTTTTCTGATTCAACATACGGTTTGAATTCTACGGTTGCGCGAAGTTAGCCCTGGAAGATACTGGGTCTTCTCCCCTAGCACGTGATATGACCACTATTGTTTTCTGCAGCTGAATTTTGTGAAACCATCTAACTATCTTCTGATATCTATTTCAAATTCGTATAATATTTTTTAAGAAACCTTGTAAAAACATCAGCTTCAGACTTAATAGTTTATTGCAAGCAATGTCAATTTCATACAAGTTGAGTGAAATATTACATGCATAGAAGTAACACAGCTTCTGGGTTTGTGTTAAGGATAAGAATGGAATCTACATGTTAGGGAATAATGGCGTGTATCATATTTTTGAGACTCCCTCAAAGCTGAGCTTAACCCACACTACCTAGTGCTATTGTTGGGGCTCGAACCTAAGATCACCAATTTTTTAATTTTTTAAAAAAGTGTTGTAAGCTATACTAATGTTTGTTAGAACTTGTATTTTGACAAGACAGATCTAACACATAACATTAAAGATGTCTATTAGCAGTATGAACTATTAAGGGTCTCTAGTAATTCTATGGATTGAGTGTCATATTAATGGGACAATGCTCTTAATATTTAGAGGGGAACATTTTGTATTTATGACATTTTTTTTCTTTTTAGAAATTTGATTATTGTTTTTTAGGTTTTTCGTGATTTATGAGAAGTAGAGTATCTTGTTTTCTTCTCACATGAGATGTTTGATCTTCATTGACAACTTTTTAGAGACACGCATAATTGAATGACTCATACCAGATTGTTTATTTCCTATTTACAACCCTCGCACTTTAGTAGGAAAAGGCCTCTTAGCCAACTTCCAAGTTCATATTGTAAATCTAGATAACATCATAAATCTAGTGAACCTCCATCATACACTTTTTCTTTTATGGTATTGAATATTTGAAATGCTACCTAACTTGTTTAGTAATCCTCTTCAATTCATGTGCTTTCCTTTGTTGCATTATTTTCCTTTTGTAAGAATTTTCTTTCGGATTTTACCCTACACTCCCCCTCTCCTCTCTATGTTGTAGCTCTTTCAAATCCATGAACCAATTTTGGTCTTTCTTGGATATTATGACATAAATTAAATTAAATAAATTATAGTTTTTAATGTTTTTTATTGTAAAATTAAAGAGTAAGTTAATCTAAAACATTGAATTTAAAACACAAAGGAATAAAAATAAGAATATGAACAATGTGAATAAAATTATTTAGAATTGAACTTGTAACATGTTTTTGTAAGAACATTAAAGAAAGGCATAATAAAAAAGTCTTATTTAATGGATTTATGAAGAGCAAAGATAGGTAGAGTAAACACAATAAATTTTGTAATGAAAGGACATTTGATTCTATTATAAGTTTTTTTAAAATTTAATTTAATAAATCTTCTACATAGAATTTATCTCTTTCATAACTTCCATATTTTTAACATATATTTTTCCAATGAAAGCATGTAACTGGTTATAGAAAATACAATTAATGAAACTTGTAACACTATAAAATCTCATGATTTTTTTGTGATATTTTGGCTCTCAAGTATCAATGTAAAAATGAGTACTTCTTGACTTCAATTGAGCCTACTCCTTGATGGATCTCCACTAAGTGGCACCTTTTGAAACATGGTAAAATCTCTAGATATAGGAACATTCATTTATTTGGGGAATCTATCTCTCTCCAATGGACATGTGAACGTAATTTCCAAACAAGTTGAAGGATAAATTATTTTCTGAATAATAGATTTATCTCCATAGCTAATAGAATCCAAGTGACCCATAAATTTTTTCTTGTGATCCATGTCAACATCAATCCTAATGTAGGCTTCCTCCAAAACTTACTACAAACAAATATAGTTTACCAAAAAATTAATTTTGTCTAAATGGGACAATAAGAGAGGAATGATGGTTTCTTCTTAAGTGGAACTCAAATGGTTGTTTACTACTTTATTATATTTTTTCTCATTGTTGTTGAAGTTTATGTTATTTGTACTATATTTCAACTATTTCTAGTTAATTTCTTCCAATACTCTATTGTTTCTTATCTAACATATTGTCACCCCTACCTCTACAATTTTTTGAATTGAATTCTTAGTTTACTGTTTCTTCTAGATTTATCTTTTGAATATTTCTTAGCTTTCTTTGGTGTCAAAAAAATACTTGTTCAAAGAACAAATTATAGAATCCCAATGAAATTGTTCAGGGAAATGTATTAGATGTTAAGTGACTAGGTAGTAAAATGTAAACACAAAGCACATATACATTATTGCACAAGATGATTGAAATTCCTAAAACAAAATTAATATTTATTTAAATGTCCAAGTAGGATTGTCATACTCAATTACTCAATTGGCACACCCTTAATTTAATATTACAAAATTAAGATTGTTGCACTAAGAAAATAAAACTCAAACTTTCTTCAAGAAAATAATTATTGTATTGTAGGGGAATTATTCATTTTGGATTTTTTCAAACCCATTTGTTTACATATAGATCTCTCTTTAAAAATTACTTCAAATTTACAAAAAGGAAATATTAATGTTTATTTCACATCATAATATTGCAAATGAAGTAGAGTAGTTGGACATTGGGACAATTCTCATGAACATTAAATAATATAAAAATGCCTCTACTATATTGATATTTATTTCTTCTATTTATGATAATTCTCTTATAGTGATGAGATGATGTCCAAAGTTTTTATGCACACAACCTATGTGTGTGTAAGTGATTAAGCAAATCCATCGAATATAATATTTTGGTTTTTTGTATTCCATAATCCTATCATCTATGGTCCTTTAATTATTTTGCTAAGGTGGAACATTATTACCTCTTTTGAACTAAGTACATATGGAAACAAATTAAGTATTTACATATATTCTTGATATTTCCTTTCAATTTCATGGTGTCTCATTCTACATAATTATCTTTCAGCATTACCATGATAATATAACATATTACAATTTTATAATAAATAAATATTGAATTACAAATGTTTCCTATATATTCTTGATTTAGTTCAAAATCATTTCTCATTTTTGCAAAATAATGTCTTCTTTGACAAGACTTTAACTACACCAAACTAAAACAAATTTGCATATTACACATATCAACAATACCCATGTTACATCTTTAAATTCCCAAAATATAACCTAACTAAAAAATAATATATTTTTTAAAATTATAATTAAATTTGATCATACCTAAAGAACTAAATTGAATTTTCTATTTTTATTTTTGGGGATGTGTTTAATTTATTTTTTTATCAATGTCCCAATTTTTCAAAACACCTCTCTAAAAAGACAAAGTTAAATCTGCAAACAGATCCCCAAAATAATTTCATAAATCTTCTTTTCTGTCTAGAAATTGCTCTTTTGCTGTCATCTCTGGAATATGCAAATTTTTTGGAGTTGTGTAATCTTTGTTTTTATCTTTTATCTCTGGAATATGCAAATTTTTTGGAGTTGTGTAATCTTTGTTTCATTTTTTGATAGAAATCTTTGTTTTTATCTTTTCTATTGATTCCATTAAAGATTAGAGCGTGTAGAATACTGAATCTTTTTGTTTTTTCTCTTGTTTGTCAGCAATGTACTGCTTGTTGTTTTATATATTAGAATGTACATAAGACATAATAATTTTGTTTTTTTTTTTGTTTCAGTCTATGTACTGCTTTTAACATTTTATATATTTAACCCATTCTTCTCTTCGTTAAGTATTATTTACTGTTTTATGAAATCTACCAAATCTAACTTTAACAAATCTTGTATAGCTGGTGGAATTGTTTTCTTTGGATTAAAAAGATTTTTTTATTATTATTTATTTATTTTCAGTAAAAAATTAATATTTTTATTTTTTAGTTTTAAACTATTAAAAATATATATAAATATGATTAAAAACTAATATAAGATCATATTTTAAATTTAATAATAATAAAATTAAGAAACAAACAAAATAATTAAATATAAGAAATCACACAAAACAACAAATTTAAGGTCCCACAAAGGAACAAATCAAATCATTGGTTTAAGCATTAGTTTATCTTTTCACCTTTTTATTTTTATCTATTTTTTTTTTTTGGGTTATCTTTTCACCTAATATGCTACCATGCTTGGTGATGGTAAAGTATACCTTTCTTTTAAATGTCTTTACCTAGAATTGTTTCCTTTATTTTTTTAAAAATATAATAAATTAATTAATGTATCTAGAATTTAAATTAGTTAAATGATTTTGAGTTTAAATTGAAATAATAAATAAAAGTGAGAGGTGTTTGTATTTATTTAAAAATTTGATCTATTGCTTGTTGTAATGTTGTGTAAATAGTTGATATTTAAAATTTTATTTTAATGATTAGAATTTATAGACAAATGAAATTCAAGTGGTGCAGGAGCACCTGGGAAAGGACTATTTTGTTTTTGAGTTCTTAAATTTTGTGGTGCTATCATAAGGTCATGTTGACCATTATTTTAGGTGCTTAGGGTGTTTTTGAACTTTGGGAAAGAAGGTGACAAGTGCTATATGACTTTACAACATCATTTTGTTAAGTTGTCTAGTGTTGGCAAGGTGTCTGAAAACACAACGGGTTTTACAAAAGTTGTTTTTAGGTCATTTTGAAGCCCGACCCAAGCATCTAAATTACTTTGGAAGCCTATTTAAGGCATGCCTCGACTTTGGAAAGAGGTTAGATGTTTTATGTTGAGTGACATCTTTTTGAAAATTGAAAAAAAAAATGTACAAAGACAGTTTTTCTACATTTTTGTGTTAAAAACTAAACTTTAATGGCATAGCTCTGCTATCTTCTTGTTTGTAGTATGTAGTATTTACATTGTATAAGATTGAAGTGCCATATTTCTATCTTTGTATACCTTTTTCCTTCTTTTATCTGTAAATACTTTATTTTCTGTCATTTTCAGTCCTGTAGCAAGCTGTTTTTAAAAATGGAGTCCTAGGGTGCCTTCACATTGTACAAATTGTACGGAATTTTGGGAAATGTGCCTAGGCTCTGTGCTTGTAAATATGGTAGTTGTACATATGGTAGGTGTTAGGTTTTCTTTGGTTGCAGGAGCTGGAAGAAACGCCTTGCCCTAGGCGAGCCAGTGAAGAGCCCGGCTAGGAAAGGCTGCAGTACAACGTTGATAACTTGCAGGGGAGAAAAGATTTTTGAAAAATTATTTTTAGAGAATTTAGGGGAAGGTCTTGGCCACATATGGTGATAAGGAAGAGAGCCCAGCAATCCGTTTAGGAGGAGAACTTTTCACCAGTCCTAAAACTGTTTCTGACCAGTTTAGAACCCTAGCTACTTGACCAATTTGGTGTTTGGACAGCACACGGCTTGAGCAAGACTAAAACCCTTGAAATCTTGAAGGTGTAGACAGGGGAAACACATTACCTAAGTCAAGAACCTAAGTCCTTTGGTGGGTTTAGGAGGGAAAAGCAATTTATTTCTGTTCAGAGGCTCAATGGCTACTAGCCATTCAAACCCTAGGAAAGCATCTTGTGAAAGCGATGGCAAGATAGAAACTTGTGGTTGTTTAAGAACCCTAGAAAATTCATTTTGAAGTCTTTGTGACCTTTTCTAACCCCTGAAAGAACCTAGAAAAAGGTTGAGTTTATTTGGTCTTTAGGGCAGATTAAGGGCCAAAGGAGAAAGAAGCATTGAACCAAGGATTGGTTGGGTTATTCAAAAATTGTCAAGATAGTGAGGTTGGCAGGAGAACCAAGGGAACTTAGACAAGGTAAAGTTCCTATAGGTTAAGGTGGAACAACAATTTCACCAAGGAGGTCTATGACAAGGCCTAGCACAGGAATCTGTGGTTGCTTCCTGCAACTTCTAAAACAGTGTGTTTGAGTTCCTTCAGCCTCCCTATCAGATTGGTATCAGAGCAAGCTAAAGATTTGGGAAAGAGGAATATATGTTAGAGGTGGAGTCAAGTGAATCTCCCGTCATGGTGACAAATGCACAATTAGCCAAGAGGGTTGAAGAACAAGAAGAGGACAATAAGTCTTTAAAAGAAAGAATATAGCAACTTGAGAAAGAATTGAACAATGCAAGGTTGGAAGGAAAGGTACCAAAGGAAGAAGAGGTTCCAGAGGAAGACAAGGTCCCTAAACCTGACCCTGTTTTGGAGGAGGAGCCTTTCTTGAAGGCATTGAAAGCCTTGAGTGGAAAAGGACTTGAGGGAGTACCATTATTTAGTGGGAAAATGGAAACTAATTTGGTCATGGATTGGATAGAAGGCATGGAGAATCATTTTGAGTGTGATGGAGTTACTGAAGCTCAAAAGGTGAAGGTTGCTAAGTCAAGATTGAGAGGATCAGCCTTGACATGGTGGAAGTTTATTCAGACTGAAAGGGAGAAAGAAGGAAAACAACCCATATCAACTTGGAAAGGAATGGTTGCTAAGGTAAAGGAAGCCTACATGCCAGATGACTATGAGATTCAGTTGCACAAGAAGAGGCAAAGTCTAAGACAGAAAGACCAAGATGTAAACACTTATACTGAAGAGTTCCAAAAGCTTTGCTTGAGATCTAATGTAACAGAGGATGAGAGCCTAAAAGTGGCTAGGTATCTTAATGGCTTAAAATGGAACATCCAAGAAGAGATGGCTCTTTTGAGTCCTAAAATAGTACACCAATGTTATCAGTTGGCCATAAAGATTGAAGAAAGGAACAAGAGGAAGCATGATCAGTCTTCTAAGGGCAGAGGCAAAGGCAGAGATCAAAGAGGACAGCGTGGTGGCTACCAAGGAAGAGGTAGTGACCAAAGAAACCAAGGAGAATCAAAGCTCACCGAGCATGGAGGTGAAGCATCTTCAAGAGGAGGATACAACAGAGGAAGAGGACCTCAAGGAGGTTCAAATAGAGGAAGAGGAGCAGGTAGGAGCAACTCTTATTTTGCAAACATGAAGTGTTATCATTGTAACCAACTAGGTCACCCTGCTTATAGATGTCTGGAGAAAGCATCATCTTCTAGCAATGAAAAGAGAGTGGCCTATGCACAAGAGGACACTATGAGTCCTAAAGCATCTGAAATCAGTCGCATAGAATCTTAGGTAGGAGAAAATTTGATGTTTAACAGATTTCTGATTAGGCAGCCAGTCAAAGAGGAACCTAAGCAAAGAAGAGCTCTTTATAGAGTAAGGTGCAAAAGATACTTGGGAAAGTATGCAAAGTCATTGTGGATTCTGGTTCAATAGACAATATAATCTCAGAGGAGGTAGTAACTAAGCTAAAGTTGGAGAAGGAACCTCACAATAACCCCTACAAGGTCACATGGCTAAACAAAGGGTAGAGTGTTTTAGTTAATGAGCAAGTAACAGTGGAATTTTCAATTGGAGGATATAAGGACAAGTTGATTTGTGATGTATTACCCATGGATGCATGCCATCTACTACTGGACAGACCATGGCAATATGACAGAAGTTCCTTTTATGATGGGAAAGAGAACACCATCTCATTCAAGAAGGATGGAAGAACCTTCAAACTACAGTCATTGACATAGGAAGATGAAGGATAGTCAAAGGTGCCTAACATCATGTTGAGCATCGGTAAGGAGTTCCTTAAGGACCTACACCAAGGAAATGAAGGATATGTGATCATGATGCAGTCCAAAGAGGAAGAAAAGGTTGAAAGGACAGTCTTACCAGAAGTAGTCCAAAAGTTGCTTGATAAGTACAAGAGCATAGTTAGTGATGGTACACCTACAACTTTACCACCAAGGAGAGCTATAAGTCATCAAATTGACTTCATACCTGGAGCTTCATTGCCTAACAAAGCAGCATACAAGCTTACACTAGAGAATAACCAAGAGGTGGCTAGGCAAGTCCAAGAATTGTTGGATCAAGGATTGATTCAAAAGAGCATCAACCCTTGTGCAGTACTAGTGGCATTAGCAACAAAGAAAGGAGGTAAGTGGAGACTTTGTACTGATTCTATAGCAATCAATAGGATCACCATTAGGTATAGGTTCCCTATTCCTAGAATAGAAGATTTAATGGATTGCCTTGGAGGAGCACAGTATTTCACCAAGTTGGACCTCAAGAGTGGTTACCATCAAATCAGGATTAAGGATGGAGATGAGTGGAAGACAACTTTTAAGACAAATGATGGCTTATATGAGTGGAAAGTGATGCCATTTGGCCTCTCAAATGCCCCTAGCACGTTCATGAGACTAATGAATGAAGTGCTTAAGGATTTCACAAGAATCTTTGTGGTAGTATATCTTGATGACATACTGATTTTTAGTAAGACAGCAGAACACCTCAAGCATGTGGAGATGGTTCTTAAAAGGTTGCAAGAAGAGAAGTTGGCAATCAATCTAGAGAAGTGTGAGTTCTTCAAGCAGGAACTTGTGTATTTGGGGTTTGTAGTATCCCAAGGAACATTGAAGATGGATCCAAGCAAGGTGGAAGCCATCCTAAACTGGCCCACACCAACCACAACAACAGAGGTAAGGATTTTTCATGGTTTGGCTCAATTCTATAGAAAATTCATAAGAAATTTCAGTGGTATATGTGCACCAGTCCTAGATACCATTAAAGGTGGTCTAAAAACAAAGTTTAAGTGGACTCAAGAGGCTGATAAAGGGTTTGAAAAATTGAAACAAGAAGTGGCAACCCAACCTATTCTGTTGTTGCCTAGTTTTTACAAGTTGTTCACAGTTGAGTGTGATGCAAGTGGAGTAGTAGTGGGAGGAGTACTTAGTCAAGAAGGTAGGCCTACATCCTTCTTTAGTGAAAAGCTCAATGAAGCCAAGAAAAATTACTCTACCTATGATCTAGAATTATATGCTTTAGTGCAGTCCCTAAGGAAGTGGAGGCATTATTTGTTACCCAAAGAGTTTGTGGTTTTTACTGATAACCAGGCTCTTAGTTACATCAACACCCAAGAAAAACTAAGTAATAGACATTTGAAATGGATGGAATACATCCAAGCCTTCACATTCACTATCAAGCACAAGAAAGGGCAAATGAACAAGGTTGCAGATGCATTAAGCAGAAGATTGCTGACAGTGCAGGAGATACAGCTAAAAAGCATTGGATTAGAGAGTTTCAAAGATCTCTATGGTAAAGATGAAGAATTCTCAGAAGCTTATAAGGTATGTTCTGATTTTGAAAATCACTTTCATAGCCAATATGCTGAGTATACACTGCAAAATGGACTATTATTTAAGGGCAATCAGTTATGTGTTCCAAGAGGGTCAATGAGAGAAAATCTGATTCAAGAAAAGCATAATGGCAATCTTAGTGGGCATTTTGGTATCAATAAAACTTTAGAGCTGGTACAAAGGTTTTATTACTGGCCTAAGTTAGCAAAAGATGTCAAAAAATATGTGGAACAATGTGTTATATGCATGAAAGCTAAGGGAGGAGCTAGCAATGTTGGTTTATATCAACCCCTGCCCATTCCTAACAGACCATGGGAGTGTGTGAGCATGGATTTTGTGGTAGGTCTTCCTAAAATGAAGACTGGTTTTGACAGTATTTATGTTGTGGTAGACAGATTTAGTAAGAACTTTCTCCTTTTTATTTCTTTGTGTCAAAATTTTTTCCCTCAAGTATTGGGTGTGTTATAGATTAGTGTGTTGTGAAGATTTTATGAGTTTCATGACCTAATCTAAAACCTCTAGATTTTTTATCAAAAGAAGTCTTCGACACACAAGAATGGAATCTAAGAAGGTCATTTCTGGTCAAACTCGTCCCTCTTTCAAAGAATTGGTTTCAGGGTTTTCTACTAAATTTTCCAACCCATTTGAGGAAGTTGTCACTCATGTTCCTACTCCCCTTGTTTCTCCTTCCACTTCTTCCATTGAGGAAGAAGTTTCTCTTGAGGTTCCTGTGGAGCATCTCCTTCCCCTAGACAAGAGACTTGGGGAGTTTGAGTGGTATTTGGAAAAAGATAGTAGTCACATCCAAGTTGCTACTATTGTCAATAGATTAAGAACCATGTTGGACAAGGATCAAAGAGGTATAGAACTTCTCTAATGTATTGCAAACATTGTGGATACCTATGTCCCAGCCTATAACTCTAACTTGGGTGAACATTACCCAAGGTGTTGGCTCTGAGACCATTGCAAAATAGTTGGAAGTCTTGATACCGGAAGTGTTAGTGTACATGGCTGAGGCAGGTCCTACTATCAACAATGCTTATGTGCTTGAGCAATCCCACACTATCAAAGTGAACAAGGTACCTTTGGGCTTCAATTTTTCTACCCTTAAGGTTTTTATTTCTAGTCTTGGTGTCAGAGGCTTTGCTAGTATGGGGACTGGTGGGTCTGGCGATGGTTCCTTTGGTCTTGTTTCGTCTATTGACCCTATCTTAAATGCTTTGTTGCAAAAGATGAGATGAATGCAAAACCAACTAATGAACCTAGCCAACTCTTCTTCATCTCAGCATACGTTCCATCCTTTCTCTTGCCATAGTCCCTTGTTTATCACCATCTTAAACACTCCTATCCATCAGGGGATGGAGATTCCTAAGTTTAAGAAGTGTAGTGGTCATGGAGATCCTCAGACACGTGTTAGATTTCAACACCATGTGCATTGAATTCTTCCACCACTATGCTTTGATGGAAAAGCTTTTTTTTTGTGTTCTCTTAAAGATGCAACCCTAGATTGGTATTGTTCTCTACCAGATAACTCTATTTTCTCCTTTGATCAACTAGTGAATCAATTCCCTAGACAATTCCAAGTTAATATTGGGCCAAATATGGCATTCATTGATCTCGCCCAATGTAAGCAAGGAGAACATGAAAAGGTTGTTGATTTCATTTCTTGTTTTAGGTGTTGTTTTCTCATATTTCTTACCCCTTGCCTGATTTTGATTTCCAAAAGGTTTTCATTAGGAATCTACAAAGGTTGTTGTGAAAAAAGTTTGTCTTAATGAAGTACCCTTCGTGCATTTGTGTGCAACATTGTGTGAGTATCAATAAACAGTTGCTCAGTTCAAGGATTCTTCCTTGTGCTCCCATCTAGATAACTGGTTAGTAGTGTCAATTTTTGGTGATTCAAGAAAGAACAAGGCCATTGCAAACATGGTCTATGTTCATAAAGGCACAAGTATATAATTGAATAGAAATTTTACAAAGCTATTTGAATTCCATACCAATATTTTTTAAAAGTTATTAAAGGACAAAATTATAACATTACCAAAAATTTGACCTCTCTCCAAGTTGTATTCACAATGGTATGGCATGTAGTATTTTTGTCTATTCCATCAAGTACACAAACATGACATTAAGCAGTGTGTTTTCCTGCGTCATGAGATTTAGGATCACATCGATGACGGGGCTATCTGTCTTGACAGAAGGAAACAAAACTCCAACAAATTTGTAGCTAAGCCTAACAACCAATTACAAATTTACACAAATTTGTTTCCTTCCGATTCTGCTAACTTGGTTACACAACCTTCCTCATCTTTTAATATTGTTATGTTTAAGTATGTGAGTATGGTCTCATTCACCCCTATTTCTCCTATAGGGTGTGTGAGTATGATTCCTAATATTACATTTACCTCATGTGATATTCCCTTGAACAAGGAGCCCTCTACGTTGTTTGTTCCTACTCAAATCAACAGTAACATCGTAACTAGTATTATAGTTGATATGTTGAGCCAAGTGAATTTTATCACAAAGGAGGCCTTGTTTATTAACAATTTGCACAAGGAAAAATATGATGAATCATAGGTCACCCTCTATACTCATAATGAGATTTCTATTGCACCTATGGGGTGTATTTCTTTGTCAATTTCAATTGGTCCTAAGTCTGTGGATGTTTCATTTATTGTGATATTGAAATCAAACTTATTCAGAGTGAGGCTAGGCATTCCATGGCTAGTCTTTATGAATGTATTTGCTTCCATTATCCATAAATTTCTAAAGTATCCCCATGAGGGTGTCATGCATGTTATTTAGGACATTGGATATAGGCCACTGGTAACACATTGGGGCTTCTCTCTCGACCATTTTTGGCCCATCCTAATCGGACCCCTCCCTCCTAGGGGAGATCTTTTGTATCAGGCTTATTGTAGGTATACGACTGGAGGCTCGATGGTGAAGGGTTTTTTTCCTCTATCACATTATGTTGTGTCTTTGAAGGATTGTTTGTGTGTGCAACAACAAGTTTTGTCCTCTACCCCTCCAAAGAGGAAGGACACACTTGCTCTTGCCCTCAAGCCTTCTCCTAGTTCCTCTATGGTGTTTTCTTCTACTTCTCATCCCTTGGTGGCATCCTTCATTCTTGTACTTGTCACAAGAAAGGGAAAGGTGCATGTTGTAGAGGTTAAAACCTCGGATTTTCAAGCATCCTATTATTCCCACGATTCCATATCCCACCCTCTATGTGAGGGGGAGTTTTTTTCGTGAGGTTCCTCCTATGTCTTGGCCTCCACCTATTCTTTCACCTCCCTCTAGGGAAAGGCATGGGAATAGGTTCAGTACCAAGATGCCTCTTTTTGTTTCTAATTATTTATTTATTTCTCCTCTTGCTCCTCTTAAGGAGTCTCCCCTTCCATCGATAACAGTTGTGGAGGTCCCTCTTCTGGTACAATAGGAGTCTCGACCTCCTCTTAGGTTGCTCCTTCAAGTTCCCATAGCTAACGTAATTGTCTTGCGTGTGCGCATAAGTGCCAATGAATGACTCTAGCCAAGGAGCACACAACTTTGAAGTAGAGTGTTGGGGAGTTTGTTGTTCCAATTTTTATTGTTGTCTCTTTTGCAATTGCTTTTGATTCTTCTTTTCCTTCTGCTTTAGTTCCCATTGCCTATGTGCTTCTTCTGAATTCATCAACAAACCTCGATTAACCTCACCCCAAAAGGGTGTAGGTGTTCATTTTTCTTGCGGTGAAACCTCTCCTTCTGACTTCTCTTCCAAATATTCCTCCTTTTTTGCAGCTCGTCGACATGCCTAATACAAAGGTGGTATCCTTTGTGGCTTCATCTTTATCTTCTTCCACCTTTGCTTCTTCTGTGGGAATTTCACATCCCCTATTGAAGAAAAAGATTGAGGATGACCTTGTTTCGAGAGAGGCTCATAAGAAATCCTCATCTCCTATGGAGTCTAGTTTTGTTTGGCTTGTTTCATCCTTGTGATAAAGGCAGCCCCCATATCCTCAAATTTTTTCACTACTCCTTTTGTTGAGGTTGGTCGTGACTCTCAGGTGTCTTTTCCTCCTCTCACTTTGTTGGCACATGGCACTCCTGAGAAGTGCATGTTCAAATCGATGGAGGATATCCTAACTTTTTCTTCATTTTCTGCAAAATCAATGACCTTCACTTCACAAGAGCTTGGTGACGAAGACCTCGAGGGGCCTTCTTCCTTGGCTCTTATTGCAAGAGAGTTAGAGGGTACTACCCTTTCTAATATACATGAATAACACTTATTAATACCAAACTATCAAAACTAATTTTGCTAATTTTATGATTCTAAAAGTATCTTATCATATATCTAGTAAGAAAGGACAAGTATTACTAAATACATTTTTGTCATTAATATAATATGAAAAGTTAAAAAATGTCATTTTTTATAGGTATTATTAGTAATATATGATACAAGCACAAAAAATGACACCTATAATTGACATGATTAAATGACATCAGTAGTTTATGTTTTTAATCTTTCAACATAGAAATTTGTTGCTGTCAAGGTGTCTTCCTAAGTGGAAAATATTAGTAGGTATAAATTACACTTGATAGTAGATAAATGTTTTGTTAGATGCACAAGACAACTGAGAGGGGGGTGAATCAATTGTATACTTTAAAACATCAAAAACCCTCATTAACATTCAAATGTGCTTTAACCCTTAACGACCATTAAACCCTTATCATGCATTAGAAGAATATAAACATATGAAACAATAATGAAAACACATCCAAACACATAGGAACACCAGATTTATATGGAAAGCCCTAGAAGGGAAAAAATGTAGTGAGGATTAGCTCACTAATTTATGAAGTGCAACACCGAATGCAATAAGGCTCACTGCCCAAAAAGATAAAGAAAGGATCACTGCCAAAGGACTCAATGCCTAGAAGAAAGAAGAATAGAAGAAGGGGTGGCTCACTTCGAATTTGAACTATTAACAATGCATCTCTCATATGTTGAAGGTACAGTTCCACTGAAGTACAAACAACTCATCAAATAGATTGAAATATAGACATCTTCTGTTCACTAAATCTGGAAATCATAGATATTAAGGCTTGCACTCATATCATCACACTTGATCGCATTCACAATTTTTGCATCACACACTCTACTCTTAATTCATACAACAATTTTCCTTGCATTTATACCATCCTCAACCTAAAACAATATCAATTAGGTTAGCCTTAAGCAAACCTATGCAACATCAAATAGGTTGACACCAAACACTTCCAAGGTATAAAGAAGTGAAGGTATACCATGCCACAACTTAACTGAGACCCAAATTTGTATTGAAACACTTCTGAACACTTCCACAAACAACAATCATCCACCATAATTAGTGCTAGCACACCAAGTTAGCCAAACCTGCACTAACACTAACAAGTGACTCCAAACACACCTCTCTAGGTCTAAAAACATTTCATGGACCACACAATAACATTCCAAAACATCTTAGAATATTCACCACAACTACTACAACCACTGAAAACTCAAGAACACCTTCATTTTATGCAACCAAGCATACTGACACATACATCCAACACACCAGAAAACTTTGTAGAACAACTCAATACCTAAAACTTCAAGGGAAGGCAAATACAAATAATATAAACACATTCTTAGACTCGCAACTCCAAAACCTTCACTACAGAGAAATGTAGAGCAATCTCATTTCTCTCAGACACTTTGTTTAACCAAATAGACATACTATCAAACACATTTCCATTATAGTACAATCCAAAGCCTAAAATTTTGGATATGACACTTTTGAACACCTTTGGTCATTACGCTCAAACCACATGAGGATATCTTCAATCAGGAAAAAATGTGGAGCAAAACACTGAACACCACTCTGTCACACTAAACTCTCTTTTACTCAAATTTTCTCAAAAGCACTTGGAAACCAAGTGAACCAACTTCATCAACAAAATAACTAATATCTTGCAACACACCTACAACATTTGCAACATGCAACACTTTCCAACTACAACAATCTCCCCAAACACAAATCAAGCCAACAACCTCAACAACTATACTGAAGTAGGACACGAATGACAACACCAACATTGGGTTGACATCAGTACCAACAACTCTAGGCACACCATCAATACCATTAGTATTCCAACACTCTCTTTACACAAGGGGTTGACATCAATGACAACACCCAAGCAACTCACAAACAACTCAAGCTTCCAACATGATTTGATTTTATATTTAAATGAATGATATTTTATTTATAAATTAAATTAATTTTGATAAAATGATGGCCATGTGTACATTAAATTAACTTACTCATATATCATAGCATTGAATTTTAATGGTTACATGAGCTATTTGAATTCTTAAATCACTTTTAACTTTAATAATTTGTAAGGTCTATTGTACTATCCTTTTATAAATTATAATCTAGAAAATACATACTATGTTGATACTTGAAAATTGATGTTTTATTTACCAAATAATAAAGTGCACATCAAATTAATAAATTGCATGATAAAAAATATTCTATCATCAATTTCTCAAATATTCACATATGGATCAAATATCAAGTCAAATTACTAAATCAAGATTCGAAAATTACCAAAAGTTAAAATAAAAATCTAATAATTTAGAGAAAATTATTTATGAACATTATCAAAGTATAAAACATAATTATGAAAGATGTGATATATAGTGTATGTATCAATTGATGATAATCAAGTCAACGTGTATATAATGTGAACAACACATATACATGTACATAGAAGATGAATGTTAAACATATATAACATATATGCATCAAATATAAAATATAAAATCTATGATGAATCAGGACTTGATCTCTTAGTAGAGAGAACCTTACCATCCAAACTACACTCATGTGAATCTTGTAGCGCTAAACCATGTGTATTTATACAATAAATGTACATAATAATATACATATATGTAAATTTAATATGTCAAATAAAATACAAATATATTATATCTAAATGTATAATAATGTATTTAAATAATTGGCTCACTTGAGGTCTCTCATGATTATCACAATTGTGAGAACGAGAAGTGGCACTCTAAGTAGACTATATCATGATATGTAAGAAAGATCAATAAAATTAGTAGGTGAGTAACATACACGTTAAATAAAATTATTCAAAATAGATACATTAAATATTGCAATTGAAAAACCTATTTTATACTTTTATGTAACAAGAGGATCATTAGGTTGAGCCCAATATTCATAACCTAGCTCAAATGCTATATGTACACCATGAATAATCTAATCTAATATAGTGTATTCCTTTATATGGAAAATGAAATATTGATTGAAAAATTAGGCATAGTGTCACATGGTCCTACAACAACCAAGTATACTATCTATACTACTTGTATAAACTATTCAACATCACCAAAAGCATATGCAATGGTGGACCCTCTAGGAAGCTAAGTAGCATGGTCAAACCTATTGATACATCTATTGTTTCTTGTGTTTCCTCTACATACAAGAACAATGTAGCTGTGATCCCCCATTGTTGGACATGTGTAGGTACTAAGGTGAGTGGGATGTCATAGTGTAAGTTGACTATCTATTAAGAGCTAGGAAAATTAGATTCCTAACATGTGCTCTACCCATGCAATGCTTCAATATCACTAATACTTGTTAAGCATCTTGTGACAATGCAAAAAATGCTTGAATATGTGTCTTGTCTATGGTAGATGACCCAAAACCTAAAGTGGACATGTGCTACCTTGACATTATAGCATCAACATAAAATTACCCATCCTATCAAATGACATATGATATATCTAATGTGTGATGGTACTCATACTCATAAATATACTTCCTTGAAGGATAAATGATTGGTTTTGTAGCTTCTATAAAATGTCTTCGTTGGTGCACATTAAGGTTAGGACCCACTAATTACCTCTTTTTCAAGGACAAGGCAAGTAGTTTTCTTGCTAATACTCAACTTGTTCACAATTTTCCCTCTGCCATGTCCAACATAAGAGTGAAAATTTGTATGGCCTACACTCTTCCCTAAATGAACCTCAACATATAATTATATATAAAAGTACAATGACATCTCATCCTTTTGAGGCCACATGTGATGAACTACCAATCAATAAGGGTAAATTAGAGATGTCGTGACATGGTCTTCACATGGGTACATGCCATTTGGTGACAAGGTAACCCCTAACCCAATGTCTACTTACATAAACTGGGATCATAGTCTAAACTTGGAGAGTGATGACTAAATCATCATTGTCAAAATATAGAATGGTGCCTCTTAACACTCTCTCATGTAATGATACATAAAATCTCTCAATATTTTTTTCATCATGAATTGCATGATAAATAGTATAAATCGTATTCTAAATTCTAATATAATAGATACAAGATTCTATCTTGATAAAGATGCAAGTATTATTGACTATTTCATCCACTATCTAAATGCATCTTGTAGCCCTTGAATCATGCCCTCTCTATCCCTATCAAAATTATATCAGTTTTAATCAAAATTTCTATCAAAACTATATAAATTTAATTACTTATCATAAAATTTCTCAAAAAGCATGAAAAAAAGTAGGAGGACTTGCCTATCTATCCACAAAAATACAAAGAGTAAAACAAAACCTAGAAAGCTTATGATAAAAAGAAGTATAATTACAAGCTTTTACATTTATTATTTTATTCACGTTGTGGTATAGAAGATTAGATCGGCCACCCAAAAAGGGCGAAACCCGCTTGGAAGTCGGCAAATGGAACGTGAAATAAAACAAAATGATGAGCTGTCAAGTAATGATTTGAGAGCGCATGCGTTATGTAATGATTGAATTCGATACCAGCTCATCTCTTCATCGTGGGCTTCATACGAATCCTTTGTCTTTGGTTCTCTTTCAAATTATTGAACTCTACTTAATCAACCAATATTTGTATATCCAATGGATAGTGCACTTTTATATTAATTTAGTAAAAAGTATAAAATATGTTAGTTTTAAAATAAGTATAATAGTTTGGAGATGATATAGAGATCATAAAATCAAGGAGAAAGATCTTTTCTTTACAAGGAGGATTCATCTATAAAGATGCAACCAACATAAAATCATATTGTCAAGATGGAGGGAACATTTAGAATGGTGTTGATTTGTTTTTTGTTTCATTTGATTTCGAGTCATGTGGAGGTTTAAATGAAGGATCTAAAGAATATTTATATATGGGACTACTATTCATTACATTGTTTCAAATGTAAAAGGGAAATGTAGTATTTTTTTTTTTTCTTCCCTAAATTGGAGGAATCGATCAATTATCCGTCCCCCTATAAACTGCAATGCGCTTGGTAAACTTTCACGTGATCGGTGGCGCTAGCACGACATGCCATCCAATACCACATGTTTGGGGGGAGACTAGACCTCGTGACCTCTTGCCTGCAACAGGATGCTTTAGCCAATCGAACTAGGCCCCCCCCACCCCAGTGGTCTTTTTCCCTTAAATTTATTCATATTTAGTTTTTTTTGGTTATGTGATATGTGTTGCTCTACTATCATTCTAAAAGAGGATGATATTCAAAATCATCTTCAAAGTTGTGTTCAATTTGTTGAATAATTGTTTCTTGAAAGGACATGCCAATATAGCATCACAATGAAAGATTAAAGAAGATGGAATACCATGGAAATGGAAATATATGGCCAAGGAGGGTTTGGGCTATGGTGACAAAGGTGTAGGGATGGACTAAGGCATAAGAGTGGACATATGGGTAAGTGTAGAAAGATGGGGGGTTAAAAAGGGGTCTTAAGTGGCCACTTTTTTTTTTGTTTTTCTGAAATCAAGAAATACTGACATTGGATGAGAAATTGAGGATAGTTACGCTCAAAATTTTAAAATGCAACAAAAACAATGTTCATAGTGCTCTGAGTTTACTTTCTAAACTACTATTTTTTTAAAAAAATGGTAGATATTAAGGGGTTCAAAAAAGGGAGCCACAAAAATTGGTGTTGTTTTTGTCAAAAAACATTACATAATGTCTTTTGTGGCTCCCTTAAAACATTAACTTTTTTTGGTATTTTTAAAATCACTTCAGTGAGAAATTAGCTAACATGTAGCTTATGCTCAATTTTTTTGATAATCTTTTAATGAATATTTGATTTTTTACTAATTTTCAAAGTGGATACATCCTGAAAAATAGAATGTTGGCTATGCTACCCCTATAATTTTTCAAAACTAATCAAAAATTATTTTTTTGAATGTGTAGAATGGAGTCTAGTTTATAAAAATATAATTCATTTGAAATTTCAATGAACGATTAAAAAATAATGTTAAAAATACCAAACACTGGTTTTTGACAAAAAACGGACACACAAACAAAAGAAATTAAAGATGAAAACCATAACATTGCCAAAATGTGAAAAAATTACATCGTTAAATAGCTAAGAGAGAGCCTAACATTATCCAAGTGTTCGATTTACTTGACCTTGAAACAAGTGCAAACCCGACGGTTAGCACAAATGAGATTATGTGAAATCTTGTAGAATATGCAAAATTTGGATGTTGGAAAGGAACTCCAAGCCTTTGGGTTGGGAATCCAAAGCAAATGCAAGACTAAGGCTTGGGGATTCCTAAAGCAAGACATAATGCAAGCGCATTATAACACGCTCGCATTATGTTTTGTATTGAAATTTGTTCCTTGTCAATGAATTTAAAAAAATGTGCCAAAATGCATTACCAAAATGCACCAAAAGCAAATGTTGCCAAAACGTGATAATTTTATAATGTGCTCGTGTTTTGTGAATGTATTGACAAAATGTGAGGTCGTTATAATGCGCTTGCATTTTGGTCTACATTGAAATTTTTTTCTATACTTTTTTTTGCTTTCTTTTTGTTTTCTTAGGGAAACTATATACATGAAATAAACATATAAATATGGAAATTTAGTTTCTTATAATTTAAGTTATATTTCATGTATATAGTTTCAGGATGTTTGAGAGTGGTTTCAAATCTGTAAGAGTTATAATGCAAATTCTAGTTTTTCGAAGATCTTATAATTTTTCAGACAGTCAAATTTCAATAATCAAGAGATCAAATTTTGGTAATTAGTAAGTTGTATCATAAATTTCTCTCTCTCTCTCTCTCTCCCTTTACGTATCCCTTATACTCTAGATCTCTCTCTCTCTTTCCCTCTCTCTCTCTGATCTCTCTCCCCCCTCTATACTTTTCTCCCTCTCCCTCTCCCTCCCTCTCTCCCTCTCTCTATCTGTCTCTCTTTGTCTCTCTCTATCTCACCTATGTCTCCCTCCCTACCTCTTTCCCTCTCCACTCTCTCTATCTAGCTTTCTCTTACTCTCTCTCTATCCCTCCCCCTCTCCCCTTCTTTCTCTCTCTCACTCTCTCCTCTCTATCTCACTATTCTCTCTTTGTCTTTCTCACTTTCTTCATCTCTCTATCTCACCATTCTCTCTCTCTACTTCTCTTTATCTCACCTATCCTTCTCTACCTCTCTGTCCCTCCCACCTCTCTCTCTCTCTCTCTCTCATTCTCTCATTCCCTCTCTACTCTCTATCTATCTCATTCTCCCTACCTCCCTCTCTCTCCTTCCCTCTCCACTTCTCTCTCTCACCTATCTCCCCCTCCCTCCCTACCTATCCCTCCCTCTCTCCTTCCCTCTCTACTTTTTATCTCCCCTCTCCCTCTCTCTACCTACCTCTCTCTCCACTCTATCTCACCATTATCTCTCTCTCACAAACACCTCTATCTCCCTCCATACCCTCCCTTCCCCCCCTCTTTCTATCTCATCCTCTTCTCTCTATCTAACCATTCTCTCTATGCATCTCTTTATCTCACCTATCCTTCTTTACCTCTCACTCGCTCCCCTCTCTCTCCCACCATACCTCCTTCCCTCTCTCTCTTCTCTTTATCTCACCTATCCCTCTCTACCTCTTCCTCCCTCCCACCTTCCTCTCTCTCTTTATCATTCTCGCATTCGCTCTCTACTCTCTCTCTCTCTCTCTCTCTCTCTCTCTCTCACACACACACACACACACACACACACACACACACACCTACCTCTATCTTCTCCCTACCTCTCAAGCACCCTCCCTCCCTACCCTCTCTACTTCTCTCTATCTCTTTGCTCTCTACCTCTCTAGTGTAGGGTTTAGGGTTTAGGGATAATATTCATGGTTTAGGGTATAAGGTTAATTGTATAGGGTATAGGGATGAGGGTGAGGGTTGATGGATAGTTTTCAAGATTGAGGGTATAGGGTTAAGTGTATTGGGTATAAGGATCAAGGTTTAGAATATTGGGTATAGGGTTGAGGGAATTGGGTTTAGGATTGAGGGTTTAGGGTTTAGAGTACAAGGTTTAATGTAGCTTTTATGGTTTAAGTTTAGGGTTGAGGGATAATGTTCATGGTTTAGGTTATAAGGTTGAGGGTATAGGGTATAGTGATGAGGGTTGAGGGTGTAGGGTTTAGGGTATAAGGTTGAGGGATAGTGTTAAAGGTTGAGAGTATATGGTTAAGTGCATAGGGTATAAGGTTGAGGGTATATGGTATAGGGATGACGTTTCAGGGTTGAAGATATAGGATTAAGTGTATAGGATATAAGGATTAGGGTTTAGGATATTTGGTATAGGGTTTAAGAGATTGAGAAAGAGGGAGAGATAATGGTGAGATATAGAGTAGAGAGGGAAGGAGAGAGAGAAAGATGGGGGAGAGAGAGGGACGAAGGAAGGGAGATGTAGAGATGGAGAGAGAGATATAGAGAAGTATGTAAGGAAGGAGAGATAGAGAAGGGGAGGAGTGAGGGAGAAGTGTAGAGAGAGAGACGTGATATATATAGAGAGAGGAGGAAGGGAAGGGAGGAGGGAGGGAGGGAGAGAGAAGTTGGATATAGAGAATGAGAGAGAGGGAAAGAGAGGAGGGAAGGTGGGTGGAGAGATTGAGAGGGAGGGAGAGAGAGTGAGGTAGAGAGGGCTATGTTAGATAAAGAGAAGTAGAGAGGGAAGTTGGGTGGGAGGAAAGAGAGGTGAGATATAGAGAAGGGTGAGATACCGAGAAGTAGAGAGGGAAGGAGAGAGATAGGGACGAAGGTGGAGAGATTGAGAGAGACGAGGGAGGTAGAGAGAGGTAGATAGGGATAGGTTAGATAGAGAGTAGAGAGTGAAGGTGTATGGGAGGAAGGAATAAAGAGAGATAGGGTTGAGGGTTGAGGGTTGAGGGATAGTGTTCATGGTTCAGGGTATAGGGTTAAGTGTATAGGGTATATGGATTAGGGCTTAGGATATTGGGTATATGGTTGAGGGTATTGGGTTTAGGGTTGAGGTTTAAGGGTTTAGGGTTTAAGTATAGGGTTTAGGGTTGTGGGTTTATAGCTGAGGCAAAATGTTCATAGTTGAGATTCAAGATTAAGTGTATATGGTGTATGATATAGGGTTGAGCATATAAGGTATAGGGTTAAGGGTTGAGAGTGTAGAGTTTATGGTTTAAGTATAGGGTTGAGGGTATAAGGTTGAGGGATAATGTTTAGGGTTTAGGTTATAAGGTTGAGGGTATAGGGTATAATGATGAGGGTGGAGGGTTTATGGTTTAAGGTATAGGGTAGAAGGTTGAGGGATAGTGTTCAAGGTTGAGGGTACATGGTAGATTGTATAGGGTATAGGGATTAGGGTTTATAATATTGGGTATAGGGTTGAGGGTATTGGGTTTAGGACTGAGGTTTTAGGGTACAAGATTGAATGTAGGGTTTATGGTTTAAGTTTATAGTTGATGGATAATGTTTATGGTTTAGATTATAAGGTTGAGTGTATAGGGTATAGGGATGATGAATGAGGGTGGAGGGTTTAGGGTATAGGGATTAAGATTTATGATATTTAGTATAGGGTTTGGGATATTGAGAGAGAGTGTGAGAGGGAGATAGAGAGGGGGAGAAGTAGAGAGGGAAGGAGAGAGAGAGGTGATAGAGAGAAGTAGAGAGAAAAGGAGGAAGGTAGAGATATTGAGAGAGAGAAGGGAGGGAGGGAGAGAGAGGTAGAGAGGGATAGGTTAGATAGAGAGAAGTAGAGGGGGAAGGTGGGTGGGAGGAAGGAAGAGAGAGAAATGGGGAGATAGAGAATATTAGAGAGGGAAGGAGGGAGGGAGAGAGGGAGAAAGAGGTGATATATAGAGAGAGGAGGGAGGGATGGAGAGAGAGAATGGTGCTTGATAGAGATTTAAGAGGGAACGAGAGAGTGGGATAGAAAGATGAGAGAGAGAGGAGGGAGGGAGGGAGAGAGAGAATGGTGCTCGATAGAGAGTAGAGAGGGAAGGAGATAGTGGGAGAAAAAGATGAGAGATAGAGAGGAGGAAGTTGGGGAGATTGAGAGAGAGGGAGAGAAAGGGAAGGATGGAGCGAGAGGTAGAGATGGAGAGAGGGAGATAGAGAGGAATAATTAGAGAGAGAATGGTGAGATAAATAGTAGAGAGGAAAGTACAGAGTGAGAGAAAGATGGAGGGTTTTCCTAGGGTCTGTACTGTGTTATCTTATGGCTTGTCTATTTGATCTATGCATTATGGTTACTTATATGCATGCTTATCTCTCATGGGTTTATGTAGGAAATGGATTAAGAATGTGGGTTGAATGCATTATTTCCTAACAAGTGGTATCAAAGCTTTCATGGTTGATGGGTTTTTCTTATAACCCTAGTTTGAGAGATTTTTAAAAATTTGAAGCCATGGCTATGCATGATAGATTTGAGACATTACAAGATCTGGAACACATGTTACAGGTGTTTGTTTATAGATTTGGGCTTTTGGGTTGTCAATATTTGTTGGGTTTATTGCAGATTTGAAGCTTTTAAAATTTGGGTCAAAGAGGGTTTCTTGGTTTGAGTTTTCATATGAGGGTTTTGTAGGGTAAATTTTATGCAGGGCCTCTTGAGACAAAACGGACCTCACCATTGGATCCAAGAACCCTGAGACATGAAAAATGACATAAAATTTGATATATTTTGAAAAAGTTGAAAAAAAAGGGGGAAATTTCTTTTTTAGCCATACGGTCATTTCGCCACCCAATTTCGCCATGCACAGATTTATTTAAAAAAATTAATAATGTTCCCATAGAAAAATTAATTCCAACAAAATGAAAAAAAATGTTAAAAATATTCATTAAAGAAAAGGGTGATTTTCATCCCATTGATGTGGTAAATTCCATATCAGGTGATTTTCCACTCACATAATTTTTTTTTTTAAATAATAGTGTTCCTACAAAAATATTAAATCTTGCAAAATAAAAAAATAAAGGTTAAAAATATTCATTAAAAAAATTGTTTGAAAACCTTTTGAAAAATTTAACAAAAAATAAAATAAAAAATATATAGGGGGCAGGGGGTCAGTAGACTTCCCCCTATACCCGCCTGCATAGCTTATAACATGTGTTGACAACGCTACAGGTAGTACTATAAGGTACTTCCAACAACCTATTGGCAAGCCTGTCGTCGATGGCTAGCCCCACCCCATGACGGGGTATAAAAAATCAAAACCACCCAAAAAAAATTATTAAACAATTTTTAAATTATTTTAAATGTTGCCCAGACCTTACATAAGCATTAAACCATAATGCATAAATTGGTTGGGCCTAATGAAGGGATCGATGAATTTTCTAAAAGAGAAAAATTAAATTATTTTTAATGCGGATTTCAAATCCTTTGCATGGGTGCCACCGATTGTCCACCACCGCTAGTGGTTCAACCCGGGCACCACCAATAGACCCTCTTATAGCCAACTTGGGCATTTTTCAAAAACTTGCATAACTTCCACCTAAGAGTTTAGATTTTTAACTTTTTATACTCGTTGGAAAGTTGGTTTTGAGCACTATGTAGTGGTACAAGTTTGACTTCCTGATTTTTACATTTTGATTACTCTTTTTGAGCCTAGAAGCCAAATGTTTTCCTTTTCACAATTTTGGTCATAAATTTTGTATACGAAATTGGATTTTCAATTTCAAAGAAGTGTTGGAGAGCATGCATATATATTTCATATTGGATCAGTCATATTATTAGTTTGAGATGTAGGTAATGTATGGTAGTTGTTTAATCACTTGTAGCTGCCTAATATTCAGGGTGTGATTGTGTGAGCATCAAATGAGTCAAGAGGTGAAACCTTGAGGGAGTACATGTTTTATATGATATTTATGATGGTCTAGCTAATTATTAGTTTGGTGCTTCCTAGTGTAGGTTTATAAGTGTTTTTCAAAGTTGGACTTTGATGGTGACATGTACACAGGTTGTATTTTGTTTTGAGGACATGGGTTGACATGAGTTGACACTTGGAGTCTCATATGGGTGATAGTTGAGTGTAGGTACAACATTGGCTATAGTTATGGTGTCATGGGCATGCAGGTACACTTATGAATTGTCATGACATGATCTGTATGTGGTTTTTTGGTGGTGATTTGGTTTGATTTTAGAAGGTTGTTCTTATCTCCTAGATGCTTATTTGGTTCCTTGACTATGGTGATTCATTTGTGGAAATGTTTAGAAAATCAAATATGTGGTTGATTTGGTGTTTGACTCTTGATGTCTACATGATTATCTTCTTTGTTATCTTGGTTCGTAGGTTACTCATGTGATGATGAGTTTGCATGTTTCAGTGGTTGGATCTACAAGTTATGCAACTTGTAGGTGTGTACAACCTATTGGGTTGTAGTGGGATGACTCATATGTGGACTGTCTATATCCACTAGGTTTAATTCATTATTGTTGCAAACTTTGTTAGTTGGCCTTGTATGTGGTCAATTGTGCATTGGTATGTTGTTTTGAGATGAGAAGATGGATGGTTAGAGTACTTGATTAGTTAGTTGATGGAACTTGTAGCATGTGGTTTAATCACAATGTCATGATAGCTTGGTACATTCATTGTCTATACACTTTTAGCGGGAGCTTTAGATAGTGATGACTTGGCAGTGTAGGATTGGTTTGTGATGGTTTGATGGTGGTTGTATGTATCTTCTTGGCTTGGAGATATTGGTTTCACTTGATGTCATTGAAATTTCAATTATGTGTGTAGATGGATGCTTTTCATGGAGGAGATGGTTGTCATGATGCCATGTGTAGCTCGATATCATGGTTCAATGGGGGTTGTTGGCAATGACATGAATGCATCATTGGTGATGGTCATCTTCATGTGATTGGAGATGTGGTTTCTTAGTTTAGAGTGTTTTGATATTATGTCATGGTTTACTCTTGATACTAGTTTAGAGTTTTGGAATGGTATATGTGTTCTCTTGATACCATGATGTATGCATTGGTGCATGTGATCTCCTAGGAGGAGATGGTTAGATCATGTTATCATGATAGGTTCTCGATTCAACAATTGAAGCTTTGAAATTGATCTTGGTGGTTCTCTTTGTATTGAGTACATAGATAATTTTCTTGATTACTTCATCATGGTGCTATGTTGCATTTGGAGTTTGGTATGTATTGATCGGTTATAGGTACTCATCAATACTTGGAGATGTGGGTGATGGTTGGAGTTCTATTGTGCTTAGAGACATTTTCTTGAGATGGTTACTCTTTGGAGTTTTCAATAGGAAGACCAAGGATATTTCACCTAGATATGGATGTGAGTTCATGATGGATTGATAGAGGAAATTTTTCTTGGAGTGAGTCATGATGGCAGCTTGGTTATCCTAGAGGAGTATTCTCATTCCCCACTCTTAGTCTACTTGGCAGTTTATCATTTGAGAGATATTTTCCCATTATTTCTTTCAGATGTGTTATGTTTCATGCTTTGATTTCTCATGGGATTAAGTAGAGTCATGGTGATTGATTTTGAAGACTTATTTGAGGATTAGTTAGCATGAGTTTATATTGCTTTATCTTTCATGGATATGGATCTTGAGCTATGGTAATTAGTTCTAGAGGATTCATTTTGAGGGATGTTTGGAATGGTTATCTCCTTATACGTTTGAGTTCATGTTACCATTCATTGATGAGAAGTTTATGAGATGTTTTATGGGCTTATTTCTAGGTTCGGGAATGATTACTTTGAGTTTGATCTTCTTGGTTAGTGAGGCTTACATCCATGCTGAAATTGTTACATTGATTCATATGTTGGGTTTGATCTAAGAGATTGAACATTTTTTTGGGTGTTGTTGAGGCTTCTCATTTGGGGTTGTTAGGAGATCATACTTGACATAACATATCACTTTTTGAGGTGTTGGTAGAAGGACATGTTATGATTTAAAAGTTTTCTCTCTTCATGGTTCCTTCCTAGAGGTTCATGTTCATATGATTTGGGGGTATGGTGGTGACATGTTATGAGAGATTATGCAGCTATTTGGATTGCATGTGTGGATCATTGTTATTGTTCTTGGTACTTCGTGTTTTTATTACTTATCACACCTTGATATAGTGTTGATTGGTAGACTTGATATGCTTTGACATTACCCATGTAGTGGGAGTTCTTGGATATGTATGTTCTTCATTGACAGGTTTAATAAAGGGAGCTTGTGATTGTAGCTTATGGGTTGCATATGCTGTTGGCATGAGTTTACTGATGTTGTTGATACCTAGGAGGTATGGATGGTTAGATGTATTAGTATGTGTTGTGGATGCTATTTTTTATCATGTGGGTTTTTACTTGACAACAACTTGCTTAGAGGCTTTTTTATCACTTGGATTTGATGCTTGTGTTCTTGGATTGGTGCATCTTCACCTTGGCATGTTCCTTTTCTTTCATAGGTTGCATGTTGGAGGATGAGAGAAGTTCTTGCTTGAGATGGTGGTCACTTTGTTCTTAATGCAGGTATCTTTATGGAGCATGAGAGCATGTTACAAATTCATGTGGTTACATGTATGGCTATGATGATGCATTTCATGTATTGATCTCTTATGCAATGTATACAACAAGTCGGAGAATGTTGGGATATGGTGTTGTACACCATTTCATAATTTGATATATTATAATTTTGTAATTAAATAATTATTTAGTTGCACGATGCACCTAGATGGTGTGGTTAATCACACTAGGTAATTATTTGGGGACCACTTTATGTTGTATTGTAACATTGTATTATTATTTAATGTGTGGGAGACATGTGATAATAATTTAATATTGGAAAAATATTTAAAAAGTGAAAACTTAGTACCCAATATTAAATAAGGGATTAGTGGTTTTGTGTTCACATGGTTTTACAGCACATGGTTTTATCTTACCATTTGGTTGCATTTGTGTGAGCTTGAATATATAAAAACAAGCACATGTTTAGTGTTTAAGGTTGGTTGGGTGAGTGGGATGTCATTATTGAGTCTTTCTAGGGAGTTCATATGTGAAGCATGACATGGGATGTGTGGATTCATGCTTGGACACATGAGGATACATTGAGAGTCTTGATGCGTTAGAGGTATTCATTGTAACTCTTCTATTGTTTTATTGTTGAATAATATGATGGAGTATAGATGCTTTTGGAGGCTAGGTTTTTCCCTCTTGACGGTATTCCCAAGGTATATCTTGTATTATCTTGTGGCTTTTCTATTTTATCTATGCATTATGGTTACTTGTATGTATGTTTATCTCTCATGGGGTTACGTAGGAAATGGATTAAGAATGTGGTTGAATGCATTATTTCCTAACATAATGCACATGAATATTGTAGAAGAGTGTTTATTCTGTAAGTTTTAAATGAATGGATGTGAGGATATACACACATTGAGTTGGTTTTTCTAAACTACTCATGGATGGTTCAAATTTAATAAATTTAGATTAGGTAGGTAAAGATAACTTTTGAAGTCTCTATGTCAAATTTTAGAGAGTTGCACCTACCTACTATTATATGATACAATTTCCCAAGGGGGTAATATGTAAGTAGCTAAAAATGGATAGGCATGTATGGAAATATTACTGTGACTCAACACTACAACTCATGACCCTAAATGGCATGAAAATAAGAAAATAAAATTCAACTTATAATTCAATGGTGAAAGATGTGTATTCACCCTCCCAAAGTCTCATATCTAAGTGAACTCTAATATATTTGCAATTCTCTCCTTTGTAAAAGTACTTATTTTTTATTTTGTTTATGAGTTTTCCCTTAATTCATCAATTTGCCATAGTGAACATTTTGTGTACCCTAATGAAATTTTGGATGCTCTAATGAATCATCACCATCAATAGAGGCTAATAGGTATCTTTAGAGTTCATACATGATTTTTGTCATACAAACATAAAACTCAACTTTAGACAAATTTAAACTCAACCTAACCACCATTGAGTTAGTGATCTATAATAGTTCTCTTTCCTACATTTCTAAACATAAACATAACTATTTTCTAATATATATAGTCAATTTTTAGTCATCGTGAGGGATCCATATTTCTTGAATAGTTGATCTAGCACCCACGTTTTGTCTATGATGACCTAAAATCTTCAAAGTTTCTAACTATAATTCATCATATAATCTCTATATTTTTCTTTATCACTATTCATTTTGAGATTTTTTAGTTCTAATCCTCTAACATTGGAACTAATTCTAGAAGTTAACTTGACAAAGGTATAGAAAAGCTAGGTTACAAAGAACAACCAATGCAAAAGTTAATCCTTATCTTAGATAATTTTAGTCCTCAGTATTTATTCCTAGCTTATATTTATTTTTTAGTTCTATAAATAGATTAGGGGTAAGTGCACAAAGTTGTGGTGGAAAAAAGTGGCTAAAATTCAATCAAAGAAAAAAATGGCATAACATGAGCATGCTATAATGTACTTACATGATAATTTTCTTAAAAATGAAGGTGATCAGTACACTCTCTTTTCTAAATTTACATGTATGTAGTATAATGTGTTTGTATTTTATTTACAATTACTTTGGAGTCATATGGGCTTAAGCTTGGATTTGACTTGGATACACAAGACAAAGGGTTGAACCTACATGTAATGTTCCCAAATCAATGTTTTGCATGTTGAACAGAAAAAACATGAGAATGCTAAGCATGTTCTCCTTCAAGTTTGTAAATTTTAATATATTATTTTGAATAATGTCACCATGATGTCAAGTTCTCCCTTACCTTTCTAACAATGTAATTTTATCTATAATTCAATAAATATTAAGTTTTTGATCTTCAATTACTTTTGCTAGCTTCTTCATTGTTTGTCAAAAACACTTATTATTTTTTTTGTGTCATTTTTTATCCTCTCATCCAAATTTTTTTTAAAAAATATTTTTATGTTCTATACTTCACTCTATATACACACTAAAAAAAATTGATTATTTTTCTCAAAATTAAAGGGAAGAACACTTTGAAAATAAGTAAAAAATATGATATTCATTAAAAATTAACAAAATAATTTTGTATAACTACATAATGTTAGCTAAATTTCCACTAAAAATATTTACAAAATACTTTTTAAAAGTCAAGATTTTAGGTGAAGCACTCCTAACTCTGTCATATTTTTCTATCAATAATAAGACCACTTTGTGTGTTCATCCTATTTGACCACCTTAATCTTCGCCATTTTTTAAAATATTTTTTTAGAAATTAGTTTTTGAACACTTAAAATCTTGTTTTGATCACATATTAATTAATTTAGTATGGATGTCTTGAGCTACTCATCAAAGATTTGATTTTTTTCAAATTTAAAGAAAAAAATAGTCACTTTTGACACACTTTTGGCCCCTCACTTCCATTCAATTAGCATTGTATCTTTTGTTATTTTTATTTGAAACAAATGTTCAAAGGTTGAAAGTTTTGTATGGTAGGGTAAAATTTAGAGTTAGTTATAGTTTCATTTCCTTTCTTTTCCACTTCAAAGCCCATAAGAAAATATCATAAGGGGAAAAGATCCTAAGCAAGTACAAAACTAGTTTGAAAGTCCCATTGTTCATTAAATAAAAGATTATTTTATTTTATTTTCACATTGGAAATTTAAGAAATGAGGTTCATAATGATTCGACTTGATTGTTTCTTTCCTCTCCTATTTGTTAGAAAACTTTATCATCAAAAGGAAATGTCCTACAATGATTGTTTTTTTGAAAAGGAAATTAATTAATTATTTATTATGTTGGTTTGTGAAAATGGAAAGAAAAGTACCATTGTTTACAATGATTCATTAATTATTTCAAAAAGTTAGAAAAAAGATTCCATCTACTCTTCTAGAATTGATTTATTAAAAGCATTTATATTCATAGAAAAAGGAAGAGAAAAATACAAAAAAGAAAGGGGCTATTTTTTCCATAATAATATTAATTTGTTAACATTTAGAATATTTAAAAGATTAGAAGAATTTCAAAACCATTATTTAATTGAGTTCCATTCAACATACTCCAAAATATCTAAAAATATAATTAAAAATATAAAAAAAGACAAAATCATTAATAGATAGGTATAATTGCAATCCATTCAAGAAAACAATATTTCAAACTTAGCAGGGCACTTTAGCATTCAAGCATTTAATTTTAGAAGCTTGGACATAATGACAAACACCAAGATTAATTCATTTTCATTTCAACCAAAATTATTAAGTAGACTTCAAAATCTCCATGTCTACTTCATAGGCCACATCAAGCATTTCATGCTTATTTTCCATATATTGAGGTTAGATTTAAATGAATAAATCTTGGTAGAGTTGAGAGAAACCTTACCCACACCAATGGTTGTCACCATCCAAGAACAAGTAGTTATATGTAAAGAAATCTAATGGAAAAATGTTCATTTAGAAATAATCCTCATACAAAACCTCATTGATGATATAGATCATTGAATCACACATATAGATGTCTTCCAAAGAAAAAGAAGACCCTAAGTCATTATTGAGGTAAGCACATATTAAACACTCCATATACTCCTTAAATATGAAGAAGCTATTCCACCTCAATAATTATCATTAGACCTTATTTTGCTTCATGGTCAGAAATAAGTCAATCATCCAATCAACATGAACAAGTAAACTGGGTACTCTCCCTCTGCCTCCCCATGGGGATGAGGTTATTGTGTTTGGGATGAACTTTGCTATTTCTAACTTAGTCAACAATAGGATTCTCTCTTCCATGGAGAATGTAGTAGTGGGTAGGTTCCTCTCTTTTATACCTACTGTGGACATGGTCAAGAAATGGGTTGTGGTTAAGTGGTGACTTAAGGGAAGTGTGGAGATTTGCACTATCTTTGGTGGGATTTTCCTTTTCAAGTTCACGATGCCTAATGATCTCATATATGTTCTTTCCTTAGGACCTTGGGTATATGGTAAAAACAGTTTGGCTTTATGTCACTAGAAGTCAATATTTAACCTGGATGTTGACCTCAACAAGTTGGCCACGATATGGATTCACCTTCCCGTATTACCATTGGAATACTAGGATGAATCAATATTGAAGAGCATTGGTGACTCTTTGGGACACTTCATCACCTCTGACTCCATTACTAGATCAAAATCTAGGTTAGTGTTTGCCCCATTTTTTGTAAATATTTGTGTGAACAAATCTCTGCCTAACTTTGTTAAGCTCTACTCCAAATTTTGGTCTTGGATCCAAGTTGTGTGCTACGAAAATGTCCTGGTATTCTGTCAAAAGTGTGCCAAGTCTAGGCACCTTTTTACTGACAGCAAGTCATCTTTTAATAAGGATCCTAACAAAGGAGTCTCTGCTGCTCCTTCTGGTCCTTCCTCTGGAAGTATTGTCATGTCTAAAGATGATGTTGCTTCTTTGACAATAGCCTCTGACGTTCCTAGCTCTATGTCTCCTTTGGTTGAGTTAGTGGCCAACGAAGAACCCCCTCGTCCTGGTGATACTTATCTTGGGTCTATGACTAGGATAGTTTCAACCGAGGGTCTTGCAAATCTATCCTTAATTGAAAATGTGGCTTGTGTTAATAAGTTGGAAGTATAGAATCCTACTTTGGTTTTTGAGGATGTGGTACTTACTAGTGGTGCATTGTTATAGGTGACTTCTGCTAGCACTAGTGAGACTGGTGGTGAAGAGGGTGAAATGTGGAAAAATCTAGGCTTGGGAGAGGCATCTACTTTCATCCTGGAGGATTCATCTTAGGTGTCAGCTACAAATGAGGAGAATTGGATAACCCCAAAGAAAAGAGGAAGGAAGAAGAAGGTTGATGTGGGTGGTGACTCAAAGCTAGGAAGGCCTAGCCATAGATCCACGCATTTGTCTGAAACCACAAATGAGATTTCCTTGGGAAAATAGAAGACATTGGATGTGTCTTCTAGAAAAGGTAAAAATTGAAGATAATGTCTTGGAATATGCATGGGATGAATAGCTCCCATAAGTAGCTTGCTTTAAAGAACTATCTTCTTGAACTTAAGTTAGATGTCCTCCTACAAGAAACTAAAATGAAGAAAGCTAATTTTGATAATGTTGCTAAGTACATCTGGCTTGAGGCATCCTACTTTTACAGTGATGTTGAAGGGGCCTCTAGAGGTCTTGCGGTGCTTTGGAACCGTTCTAGACTAAATGACACTAAACTTTTCTGTTGCCAAAATAGCGTTGGTGCCTCTTTTAACTTCCCTGGAGGCTCTTGGTCACTTATAAATGTTTATGTGCCCAACCAAAGGAATGATAGGGTTTCTCTTTGGTTGTCTCTTGTTGATAGGATAAATAACAACAATGGGTTGTGCTGGCTGGTGGCTAGAGACTTCAAATCCCCCTTATTCCCTTATGAGAAAAGTGGTGGTTTGATTGACTAGTATGATAGTATGGCTGATATGACAAAAATTTTGAGCTCTACGGGCCTGATTAATATAGACTTGTCGGGCCAAGCTCTTACCTAGTCCAATAGACGTATGGGAAAAGATCTGATTCAAGTTCAGTTGGATTGCTTCCTATGTTCTAGTAACTGGTTTGGCCTACTTAGGGCCACTTTGCGGGCTTTACCTAGGACTGTTTCTTATCACAATCCTTTACTGCTAACCTCATGCAATTAGTTTGCTATTGGACCTTATCCCTTCCACTTTGAAATCATGTGAAATTCCCACCCTAATTTCAAAATAATTTTTTTTGAATGGTGGAATATCCCAATGCATGTGTCCCCCATGTTTCGAATCTTTTTTAAGCTAAAGCACATTAAATTTATGGTGAAGGGTTGGAATAAAAGGGTCTTTGGGTATGTTTTCCAATAGAAGAAAATCACTGGGGATAAGTTGAAAATGATTCAAAAAAGAATGGAGGAGGGTGATATTAGTCTCTCCACTTGCAACCAGGAGAAAGTGATCCAGGGTGAGTGGGAACAAATTCTTAAGAAAGAGGATATCTTCTAGAAACAAAAAGCCAGGGTGCAATGGCTAGAAGGAGATAGAAATACCTCTTTCTTTCATATTTCAACAGTCAAACATAAGAGGATAAAGTAGATAAAAAAGTTGCACAATGCTCAGGGAGAGGTTGTCTACTCGCCATCCCTTATTGGCTTTGTGGCTGCAGACTACTTTCATAAGGCTTATGCAACTCTTGTTGAAGCTCCTAACCCAACCCTTGATAGTTTGTTGCTAGACTCACTTCTGAATTTAATTTCTCAGATTGACAATATGGGGATTCTCAGTGCTGTCATGCCAGAGGAAGTTAAGTTGGCTACTTTTAAAATGGGGGCATTCAAAGCTCTTGGCCCTGATGGTTTCCCTCCGAATTTCTTTCACACCTTCTGGGAGATTATTGGTGAGGACCTGGTTCTAGCTGCTTGTGACTTCTTCAAGTCGGGTAAGATTCTTAAGAAACTAAATCACACCTTTATTGCTCTTATTCCTAAGATAGTTGATTCCCAACATATGTCTAACTTTCGCCCTGTTAGCCTATGCAATACTTTTTATAAAATTCTCTCCAAAATTTTGGTCAATCACATCAAACCACTCTTGGATAAAATTATCAGCCCAACTCAGAAAGGTTTTGTGCCCGGTAGGCATATTCTCGATGCTACCATCACAACACATGAACTAATCCCATCTATGGATAGGTGCAACTACGCTAGTATGGCCCTTAAGCTTGACATCTCCAAGGCTTATGATAAGGTGATCTGGAATTTTGTCCCTAAAGTCCTTGCTAAGTTTGGTTTTAATCAATCTATGATCAATCTTATTATGGAATGTGTAACTACTGTTAAGCACTCTATTTTTGTTAATGGTTCTCCTTTCAGGTTCTTTCATGATGGGAAAGGTATTAGACAGGGAGACCCCTTATCTCCCTATTTGTTTATAATGGTGGTGGATGTTCTAAGCAAGAAATTCTCAAGTATGCTGTTAGAGGGGTCTATAAAAGGAATTAAGGCGGCTTCTACCCTTGATTCGACTGGGTTCAACAATTTATGGATGATACTTTCCTATTTGGGAAAGCCTCAGTGTTGGAAGCCAAGAAATGGAAAAACTGTCTCAACAACTACACCAATTGTTCTGGATAATGCATTAACTACAAAAAAATCATGATTTACTTCTTTAACAACACTCCTAACCTGCAATTTTGGGTTACTGTAGTTCTGGGCTGTCATAGTGGTTCTCTTCCTTCAATGTATCTTGGGTTACCCCTAACTATCAAAGATGTTACTTTGGAGTTTTGGAATTCTATCCTAGAGAGGATTCAATGTAAGCTTGCTGGACGGAAAGGCTCTTTACTTAGCCATGCTGGTAAGCTTCAAATTCTTACTGCGATGCTTGAAGGTATCCTTGTCTTTTTCCTATCCCAATTTAAGATGCCTAGATATATTGTTGAAAATTTTGAGAAGATCCAAAGGTCTTTCCTCTAGTCAGATACTGAGGAGAAAAAGAAGCTCACTTTGGTTAAGTGGGATTAGGTTTTCCAATTGAAAAGTGGTGGTGGTCTTGGGACAAAAACTATTTCATATTCTAATAAAACTCTCATGGCTAAAGTGGGTTGGAATCATCCAAGGGATAGAAGGATTGGTGTGAGATAATGAATGCTAAATACCTTATGAGCTAACCTTTGATTGACTACCTATCAGAGGCCCACCCTCCGAGGTCCTTGGTTTGGAAGGGGATTTGTAGCCTATAGGATTTTTTGAGGAATGTGATTAAATGGAAGATAGGTAATGGTAATAAAATCAGATTCTAGGAAAACACTTGGTTACTAGACTCTCCCCTAGATTATTCTAAGTTCAGATTCCTCAAGGGTCAGTCTCAACAAGTGTTTGGTATATATATTAGTGATTACCTAATTGGGCCCCTGAGAGCTAGGAAATGGACTGATATTAGCATTTTTTTTTCCTTTATCACCAAATCTGTGTATTCTTGCCAAGACTTTATAAGAGTTTCTTGCTCTCACTAGATTACCCCCTTCCCACCATGGGGATGAGTTCTTCTAGATCCATGATCACCAGGGTGATCTTACTGAGAAATCTGCTTACAGACAGCTGACCAGTTAGGGGGTGGCCAATATTCTATGGAAGAAGGTTTGGAATAGATACATGATACCAAAAATTAATTTCTTCTAGTGGACTGTTTGTCATAACAAAATCCTTACACAAGATAATCTAAGGATAAGGGGGTTCTAGATCCCCAACAAAAAAAAATTGTGTAAAGGCAATGAAGAATCAGTTAATCATCTGTTTTTACACTGCCCCTTTGCTATGGAGGTGTGGGAGTCGGTGTTTAAAAGATTAGGGATTCAGTGGATTATGAGTAAGGATATCACATCCTTTATTTTGAGTTGGTTTGGACCCTTTTCCCATCCTTTAATTGTTGAAATTTGGAACCAAATTCCTCCCATTTTATGCTAGTGCTTATGGAAAGAGAGGAATAATAGGATATTCAAGAACACTGAGATGAACCCGAAAGAGGTGTTTGGTATTGGTGTTTAGCTCATTGAGGAAAATATCTCTCTTTTCAAAGGGAAAACCTTGGATATAGGCCCGGCTGAGATGGAAATAAACATAGCTAAAGCTTGGCATCGGGACTTGTATGACAATTCTTATGAGAACTCCAAAATTCTTGCCCGAAGAGCCACTGTTTGGAAACCTCCTGACAGGCGCTGGTTCAATCTAAACTTTGATGGGGTGGCTAAGGGCAACCCAAGCAGAGCAAGTATAAGAGGTGTGATTCGTGACCACAAAGGAAAGTTAGTGGTTGGTTATGCTGGGGGGATTGGTCTTCACTCTTCTATGATAGTGGAATCTCATGCGCTATTAAAGAGATTACAGATAGTTGTTTCCCCGAGGATTGAAAACCTACACATTGAAGGGGACTCCAAGTCCATTATTGATGCTATTAATTGTGATAGGCTGCTAGGATGGAATACTAAGTATATTCTTCTTGATATTAGGTTCCTTATGTCTAAAATAAAATAAAATGTGGCTAGTCATATCTATAGAGAGGGGAACCAAGTTGTTGACACCCTAGCCAATTTTAGCACACATTGGAAACTGTCCAAATGTTGACTTAAGCATACTTCCACCTAATATTTAGATTATTATAGTGAAGGAACAAAGCCCTTACTTGACCCATGATGATAACACCGCATATGATTAGCTGGATTTCTAGGGGACCCACTTGCTTATTCATTGCGCTTAGTGGTCTTATTGTGGTGATGAGATGGATGATGAGCTATATCGAAGGGATGGACATCAAGTTGATTTTTTCAAATTATAAGATGAAGCCCATGTTGAAAAAAGAAATCATGAGTTGCTGGAGAAAGTACCGATTTGTTAATTCTAAGCTGGACCGTAGTTGTCATAACTGCCTTATGGGGATATACTTAAATTCTTGAATTTTCAAATTCATGTTTTTTGATTTTGATGTGACTTGTAATTATGAGACTAAGCTCCTCTTTGGCTTATATTTTTTTGCTATTTTGGTTTCGCGCCTTATAGATTCTTTCTACGGGTTAACTAATGTTGGCCAACCCCTAAATGCTATGGATTTGGAGATTTCTAATTATGGCCCTATGACTATTCTGTCTAGAATTTCTTGCTTTTGTGATGTGGAAGGAAATCCTTCCCTGCCTTTCATGTCCTTTTTACTTAGCTGGTTGTACGATGTGATTCCAATTAATGGTTCCGCTAAGATTGTTTTAGGGAATTATTCTGCTCATGCTTGTGATCTATCTGTTGGGTTGATTACCAAAAATTGTCGCTCTTGGCTTAAATGCCTTATTGCGTGGGGATTTTTCCACATTGCTATTGTCTCTAACCTTCTTTGTTTTCAGAGTTCTTGGTTATATAATGTGCAGAGTGACATCATGGGGGGTGACAAAATGTAGACGAAGTTGGATAATTGCAACGAATTCTACAAGGATCCTCTAGTTTCTCACAACCCAAATTTGTCGACCTAGTTTGTCAATTCGTGGGAGAAACGTCATGTTACCAATGGTCGCATCTCCTTCACGGTGGATGAGGAAGTTATTATGTAGGTGACAAGCCTCTAGAGCACTGGAATGAAGCATCCTAAACATTCTAAGACCCAGAACAATGAAAGTATGAATAATTTTTTTGTGGGGGAGGAGGTGCTAGTGCGCAACTAGTCTGGGTTTGAACAAGAGGCTATTCCACAGCTGTGGAACCAGGTGCGTCTTGCTCTAATAAAGTATGTTACACTGGAAGGAAGGTACAAGACTTATTAAACTACTACCATTTTCCCTTGTTAAATCATCTTAGGCATAAGGTTCTTCTGAGCTTTCCCTTTTTCCTACTTATAGACCTTGAAAATTTGGTTGAAAAATGTATTGATTCAACTGTTGCTAATCCCAATGAACCTACTCCTCTACCTCTTCGTCATGGTCTTATCCTAAGACTACCATTTTCATTTGGCTTTATGCCCTTTGAAACCTATTTTAGTCGTTTATATTGAGGAAATTGAGCCCCCCACTGTGCCCAACTTGTCCTCAGCTGAATCTAAAGGCCCTATCAGAAAGAGTCACCCGACCCCTGCTGATCCTCAAAAACCCAAACCTGCTACTAAAAAATGAAGGGTATTGATGGTGCTTCCCAAACCAGTGCGGAAGTTAGTTTGTGTGACCTAAAGTCTACCCCTACTAAGACTCCTGCTAATCTTTCCATGAAGAAGAAAGGTAAGGAGGAGAAGGTGCCTCCGAGTAAAGGGAAGAATGTTGTGAGCAAAGACTCCTTAGGTGATACAGGGGTTTGCAGAGACTGTGGTTATTGGTTGCAATGCTATTGTTATGCACTCTAGTAGGCTAGCAAAGAATAAGAAAAAAGTGCAAATTAGAGACTTGGACACTAAAGAGGAGTTGTTTGACAACAAAGACAATAGAGTGGAAGAGGTGTTGGAGGATGAGGAAGATGAAAAATCCAGAGGTCCCTCTTTTGTTCTTGAAAAGGGAAAAGCTCAGGAGGAGGTTTCGACCTCCCACTTGTCGAAGCCACTAGAGATTGAGCAGAATGATCCTGTCTACACTATGGGCGGTAGGGAGGAGCTTGGTGTGCTGAAAGAAAGATTGGAAATCCTAGACAAAAAATTCTATGGGTTGACCCACTTCACGATCAAGACAATTCATTGTGTCACTAGCACCCTGTTGGCCGCCATGAAGGACGAGCAAGGGATGAATATGATCGAGGACGGCTAGGAGTGGGTCGGGGATGATATGGTTCAGCTGTTGTCTAAGAACTGGGAGAAGGTTGGCTAGTATGTTGCTGGTTTGTTGTTGGTCCGTGTGTGTTGTTAGTCTCCATCTGGTTTTGATTAGGTGATTTTTTGGTGTAGTGTTTTGTTTTTTGCTTTTTTGATTTGTACTTTCTGGCCCTTGTGGCTTTCTATATAGGTTACAACACCCTGTAAATGTTTCTTACATTATCAAAAACATGAACAATCTTGTATGAGTTAATTCTAGATCATACAAACAATGGTCAAGCAAAGAAATGATAAAAAACAAAAAGAAATAATCCTTTTATATCTTTTTGAGTTAGGTATATAATGGCTATAAAATTATATATATTTTATTTTAGCATACATGACTTGCTTAGCTCACATGTATGTTAAAGTGGGGAGAGAATATAGAGATGAAAAGTATTTAGTTAGTACGCTTCCCTCTTTTCTTGCATCCATTTTTAGTGCCTTCAATTTAATAAGTCATACAATGACAATTATGACCATTTGGCACATAAACAACTCAAATTCCACTTGCTCAACTTTTAGTATATTTATACCAAAACATCTTCCAACTCAATCCTAGGTGTTGATTACCTTGGATGCCACCACAACTATAGTAGTGTGCATATTAGCATCCACAATGATCAAAAAGTTTTTTTTTTTTTAATATTTACTTTGCAATCTCATCCATTTTTGTGTCTAAGAAATAAATAAAAAATATTTTTATTGCTATTAAAAGGAAGAAGTTACTAAAGTAAGGATAGAAATGCAACAACACATGGTAGTATGTAGCAAGACACATGATATGTACGATAGGAAATCATTATTAGTTACAAAAAGCTCCATTACTATACTTTCCTTAGTTGTACACAATTTTCACCTAGTATTCAACCTCTCCAAATTTCTCAAGGCATCCAACCTCTAAACATTCTCATGTAATTTCTCTCCATTAAAAGAGCTTTGTTGTTGAACCTCCCTAGGACAAACCTCCAAAAGTGCCTAGAAAACCACTCCCTTCACTATCAAACTCATAGAAGATGCCAGTGCAACAAAGACATGAGATCAAATCCATACAAACACCATTACACTAGATCAAATCAAACCACAAACAAGTTCACTATCTTAACATAGAGTCTATAGAAAAAAAATTCATATACAAGATTTAGATTCCTCAAACTAATTTCAATAAGAATATTAGAATAAACATAATTACATTGAATATAAAAGAAGTATCATTTATCCCTTCTTTTGTCATCTGTCCCATTTACTTTCTACTAAATTTTTTTTTTTTTTTTTATTAAACTAAATCAAATAAAAATTATAAACAACCGCCACAAGAAGAAGTACAAATTAAACTTTACTTAATGAAGAAAGATAAAAGTAAGCAAACCAGACAACATCTTTTTTATTTATTTATTTTTATTGGATTAAGTACAAATTAAACTTTAGTTAATGAAAAAGATAAAAGTAAGCAAACCAGACAACATCTTTTTTATTTATTTATTTTTATTGGATTAAGAAAGCAAAGAATTACAAGAAGTAAACAGAGAAGGCTGCAGAACAACCATTATTCTTTTCAGTTGTACAAGTTGGGGATCAACCATTATCAGAGTTTCAATTCCCACCATCCAAAGACTTTAATGTGCCAATATCAACTCCACTATCAAATACAAAATCAGATTCATTTTAATAATACTTACTCTAGAAGCCAATTAACATTCGATGTATCTGTCTCTGTCAAGCACAATTGTTTGCATTTTTGGGCATATTATAATGTTTGTGAAAATACCCATTGTCGACTATTCCAGGGACAGCCCCTAAAACCAGGTCTGAAATATGTGTTGTAAGATAAGCCCTGTAATAAAATATAGTCCGATGGGTTATGACTCAATGGCTAAGAATCTACTAGACGTACCAGTCGGCAAATACAACATCTAGATAAAACAAAACAGTGAGTCACTATGTATGGGAGCATCCATTACAGTAACAGGTATGATGTGATCATTTGATAGCATGTGATATGACCACTATTGTTTTCTTCAGCTGAATTTTGTGAAACCATCTGATTGTCTTCTGCTAGCTCTTTTGAATTCATATAATATTTTTTTAGGGTTCTGTCATTGCCATCAAATCAGGAACCTAGTAAAAACATCAGCTTCAGACTTAATAGTTTATTGCAGGCAATGTCAATTTCATACAAGTTGAGTGAAATATTATATGCATAGAAGTAACACAACTTCTGGGTTTGTGTTAAGGATAAGAATGGAATCTACATGTTAGGGAATAATGGTGTGTATCATAGTTTCGAGACTCCCTCAGAGCTGAGCTTAACCCACACTACCTAGTGCTATTGTTGGGACTCGAACCTAAGATCACCAATTTTTTTAATTTTTTAAAAAGTGTTGTAAGCTATACTAATGTTTGTTAGAACTTGTATTTTGACAAGACAGATCTAACACATAACATTAAAGATGTCTATTAGCAGTATGAACTGTTAAGCGTGTCTAGTAATTCTATGGATTGACTGTCATATCAATGGGACAACGCCCTTAATATTTAGAGGGGGAACATTTTGTATTTATAACATTTTTTTTTCTCTTTAGAAATTTGATTACTGCTTTTTAGGTTTTTCGTGATTTATGAGAAGTAGAGTATCTTGTTCTCTTCTCACATGAGATGTTTGATCTTCATTGACAACTTTTTAGAGACACGTATAATTGAATGACTCATACTAGATTGTTTATTTCTTATTTACAACCCTCTCACTTTAGTAGGAAAAGGCCTCTTAGCCAACTTCCAAGTTCATATTGTAAATCTAGATAACATCATAAATCTAGTGACCCTCCATCATACACTTTTTCTTTTATGGTCTTGACTATTTGAAATGCTACCTAACTTATTTAGTAATCCTCTTCAATTCATGTGCTCTCCTTTGTTGCATTGTTTTCCTTTTGTAAGAATTTTCTTTCAGATTTTACCCTACACTCCCCCTCTCCTCTCTATGTTGTAGCTCTTTCAAATCGATGAACCATTTTTTTTTTTTCTTGGATATTAATACATAAATTAAATTAAATAAATTATAAATTTTAATATTTTTTATTCTAAAATTAAAAAATAATTTAATCTCAAACATTGAATTTAAAAAACAAAGAAATAAAAATAAAAACATGAACAATGTGAATAAAATTATTTAGAATGGAATTTTATAACATATTTTTGTAAGAACATTAAAGAAAGGTGTAATTAGAAAGTCTTATTTACTGGATTTATGAAGAGGGAAGATAGGTAGAGTAAACACAATAAATTTTGTAATGAAAGGACATTTGATTCTATCATAAGTTTTTTTAAAATTTAATTTAATAAATTTTATACATAGAATTTATCTCTTTCATGACTTCCATATTTTAACATATGTTTTGCCAATCAAAGCATGTTGGTTATAGAAAATACAATTAACGAAATCTGTTTTTGGCTCTCAAGTATCAATGTAAAAATGAGTACTTCTTGACTTCAATTGAGCCTCCCCCTTGATGGATCTCCACTAAGTGGCACCTTTTGAAACATGGTAAAATCTCTAGATATAGGAACATTCATTTATTTGAGGAATCTATCTCTCTCTAATAGACATGTGGACATAATTCACTAACAAGTTGAAGGATAAATTATTTTTTGACTAATAGATTTATCTCCATATAGCTAATAGAATCCAAGTGATCCATAAATTTTTTCTTGTGATCCATGTCTACGTCAATCCTAATGTAGGCTTCCTCTAAAACTTACTACAAATGAATGTAAATTACCAAAAAATTACTTTTGTCTAAATGGGGCAATAAGAGAGGAATTATGGTTTCCTCTTTGTCTCACTTCCAACATATCAAAAATATTCACCAAACTATAAATCAAATGGTTGATCAAATGAAAATTAACATTGGTACTCCTTAAGTGGAACTCAAATGGTTGTTTACCACTTTATTATGTTTTTTTCTCATTGTTGTTGAAGTTTATGTTATGTGTACTATATTTCAACTATTTCTAGTTAATTTCCTCCAATACTCTATTGTTTCTTATCTAACCTATTCTCACCCCTACCTCTATAATTTTTTGAATTGAATTCTTAGTTTGTTGTTTCTTCTAGATTTATCTTTTGAATATTTCTTAGCTTTGTTTGGTGTCAAAAAATCCTTGTTCAATGAAAAAACTATAGAATCACAATGAAATTGTTCAGGGAAATGTATTAGATGTTAAGTGACTAGGTAGTAAAATGTAAACACAAAGCACATATACATTATTGCACAAGATGATTGAAACTCCTAAAACAACATTTTAATATTTATTTAAATGTCCAAGTAGGATTGTCATACTCAATTACTCAATTGACACACCCTTAATTTAATATTGCAAAATTAAGATTGTTGCACTAAGAAAATACAACTCAAACTTTCTTCAAGAAAATAATTATTGTAATGTAGGGGAATTATTCATTTTGGATTTTTTTAAACCCATTTGTTTACATATAGATCTCTCTTTAAAAATTACTTTAAATTTACAAAAAGGAAATCTTAATGTTTATTTCACATCATAATATTGCAAATGAAGTAGAGTAGTTGGGCATTGGGACAATTCTTATAAACATTCAATAATATAAAAATGCCTCTACTACATTGATATTTATCTCTTCTATTTATGATAATTTTCTTATAGTGATGAGATGATGTCCAAAGCTTTCATGCACACAACCTATGTGTGTGCAAGTGATTAAGCAAATCCATCAAATATAATATTTTGGCTTTTAGTATTCCATAATCCTATCATCTATGATCCTTTAATTATTTTGTTAAGGTGGAACATTATTACTTCTCTTGAACTAAGTACATATGGAAACAAATTAAGTATTTACATATATTCTTGATATTTCCTTTCAATTTCATGGTGTCTCATTCTACATAATTATCTTTCAGCATTACCATGATAATATAACATATTGCAATTTTATAATATATAAATATTGAATTACAAATGTTTGCTATATATTCTTGATTTAGTTCAAAATCATTTCTCATTTTTGCAAAAAAACGTCTTCTTTAACAAGACTTTAACTACACCAAACTAAAACATATTTTCATATTACACATATCAACAATACCCATTACATCTTTAAATTCCCAAAATATAACCTAACTAATTTTATTTTAAAAAAAAATTATAATTAAATTTGATCATACCTAAAGAACTAACTTGAATTTTCTATTTTTATTTTTGGGGATGTGTTTAATTTATTTTTTTATCACTGTCCCAATTTTTCACACCTCTCTAAAAAGACAAAGTTAAATCTGCAAACAGATCCCCAAAATAATTCCATAAATCTTCTTTTCTGTCTAGAAATTGCTCTTTTGCTGTCATCTCTAGAATATGCAATTTTTTTGGAGTTGTCTTATCTTTAAGCAGCTCAGCAACCACCTTCCATTTGTTTCTTTTTTTTGATAGAAATCTTTGTTTTTATCTTTTCTATTGATTCGATTAAAGATTAGAGCGTGTAGAATACTGAATCTTTTTGTTTTTTCTCTTGTTTGTCAGCGATGTACTGCTTGTTGTTTTATATATTTAACTCATTCTTCTACTGTTTTATGATATATATCAACTCCAACTTTAACAAGTGTGCTTTTGGTATCTCGTGAGTCCATCTTGTACATCTTAAAGAATAATTTGGATTCAAGGTGGTTTGTTTGTTTCTGTTTTAAAATTTATTTTTAAAGTGTAATAATTTTTATAAAAAGTTATGTATTAAATTTAATAGTGAAAATTTAATAGTGAAGACAAACTAATTATTGTTGTTCTAGTGATTTATCATCACTCTAACTACTTTTATTCATCTTAGTATATATGAAAACAAACTAATTATTTGTATATATTCATGATATTTTCTTTCAATTACAATGTATTTTATTCTATACATTTATCCTTTAATATTACCATGATAATATAATATATTGCAATATTATGTTGCCTAAATATTGAATTACAGATGTTTGTCATATGCTTTAAACTTAAATAAAAAATTATTGCTCATTTTTTATAAAAAATCATTTCCTTAATCAAATATAATCATGAAATTTCTCCAATAAAACTTTAATTATACATAATGAAAAAACTAAAACTTCTGACACTTACTACATTCATAATGTACAATTTTTCCTATTACACGTACCAACATATCTATTATATATTTAAATTCCAAAAACATAACCTAATTAGAAGCTCATAATTTTTTTCAATTTAATTAATTTTGATGATAACTAAAGAACATGGGTTTAATCTTTTTTAATCAGTGTCCCAATTTTCTTATTTTTGCTGGACTAAAACCAACAAATCACTTCCTTGAAAGGACAAAGTTAAATATACAAATAAATCTGACAAACAGATGGGCAAAATAAATCCACAAATCTTCTTTTACTTTCTGGAAAGTGCTATTTTCCTGTCATCTCTAGAATGTGCAGGTTTTTTGTAGGCGTACATTTTGTGCTATGTGAAAGCAGCTTAGCACCCACCTTCCAATTTTTTTCTTCTGATAGAAATCTTTTTTTTTATCTTTTATGTTGATTGTAGAAAGCTCCTAAAGACATTAGAATGTGTAGAATACATAATCTTTTTGTTTTTTTCTTGTTTCAGTCAAGAATGCACTGCTTTAATATTTTATATATTTAACCCATTCTTCTCTCCGTGAGGTATTTTCTACTGTTTTATGATATCTACTAAATCTAACTTTAAGTACTGTACTTTTGGTATCTCCTGAGTATATCTGATATAGCTTTGATGGAATTGTTCTCTTTGGATTAATGACAGTTTTTGTTTTTTAATATTTTCATTAAAAAAAATCAATATTTTAAAATTTGATTTTTTAAAATTATTATTAAAATAATTAGTGGATAGACTTTTTTTGTGGACTTTCAAGTTTAAAATTGATCAGTAAATCTGTGTCACATCTGAAAATCAAGATTCACTCGCTATTAAACCATTGTTAAATTGTCCAAAAACAAGTTTCAGCTGGTGATAAATAAGCTGCCATTTAATAATATAATCCTCCAAAGTATCATGTGAAATCCTTAAAAAACAAAAATCAAATAATACCCAATTTTCAAAAGGGAAAATATAAATTTATCTTAATCTATCGCCCTAATCCTTGAACCTCTTTTAGATGCACGTGCTAGTAATAGTCAAAATATATAGTTATGATCTTATATAAAATATCATCAAATCATATTTTAAATTTAATAATAAAAAATTAAGAAACAAAAGAAGTGATTAAATAAAAAATCAGACAAAACAACAAAATTAAATAAGTCAAATCATTGGTTTAACCATTTGACATTCAATTGTGGGCCTTAGTTTATCTTTTCACTTTTTTTTATCTATTTACCTTTCTTTTAAATGTCTTTCTAGAGGATTTTTTCTTATATATTTTAAAAGATATAATAAATAAATTAATCTATCTAGAATTTAAACTGGTTAAATGATTTTGAGTTTAAATAGAAGTAATAAATAAAAGTGAGCAGTGTCCATATTCATTTAAAAATTTGATCTATTGCTTGTAATGTTGAGTATCTACACTTGATGTAAACTAAGAGTAATGATGTGTGTGATTTAATATGTAAATGCAAGATGTTATTAATCAAGAATGAAAGTGTCCTAAAATTACAATCATAGATGTGTAATTGAAACTTTTGATGGGTACATCAACATGTAATGATCATTATATGTGATTGCATACTTTTAAAATTTAGAATTTTTATATTTGAATTTGAAAGATACAATCATGCCTATGATCTATCTAGAAGACAAACTAGTGAATACTATCTAATCCAACAAAAAAAAGAGTTATTCTATCTAAATCAATAATATTTTGAAGTAATTTTTTTTACATAAAAATAAGTTGAATTTAAAATTGTGGTTAATAAGAACACCCCAAAAATTTAAAATAAATACTTTGTACTTAATAATCTAATAGAAATTGTAAACTCTTTTAAACTATATCTATCTTATACATTCTAGAAATATAAATTAGAAATAAAAGAGTGATTTATAATAGTTTTATAGTATTTTAATAGAATAAACTAGTATAGACATCTTAAGTACATCTTTGTAAAAATTGTTTACAAATATCAATTTCTATTATTTTATTTAAATTAAGTCAAATAATTATTAAGTAAATAAAAAATAAATAGCCTAAATAAAATATAATTTTTTAAATAGTTTTAAAGTAAAAAAATAACTCTTAAGTAAATAAATTATTATGTCCATTAAATAAATACTAAACTTAAATTTGAGAGCAATTTACATGTAGAATAAAAAATATTTAATAATATTAATAAGCATTATAGATGTCATGAATATATCTATCTAAAAATTGTTGAGAACAAAAATATATCTTGAATTTTAGTAATATCAAATGGTTTGCTTCTATTGATTTTTCAGTGGAATCTTAATTTACCCCCCTTTCCAATAGATTTAAATCTACTTATATTTAATATGATATATTTTTTTAGAAAACCATGAAGTGTTTGACGTTGTATCCATTCTTTTAACACCTCTCTCTAATTTTTAAATATCTTTGAGATTTGACTTTTTTTTTAGTGCCTATGATTAGAAAAATATACTATTTTCACCATGGTTTAATAAATGTATGTAATTTGTTTGATATTTATTAGTAGCATTTAAAAAAAAGATTAAAAATTATTATTATACTTGTATAGAATAATATTTTTTATATTAAATAAGAATATATAAGAATCAATTATATTGTGGATATAAAATTCCTCAAGCTCCCTTCGATTTGTTTGTATTTTGCTAAGTCTAGCCTGCGCCCCATATATTTGAATATTCCTCGACCCCTTTTTCAAAGAACTTCATCCGCTACCACCACGTGTCCGTCATGTACTCTTCGCAAGGATTCCCTCCTTTGTTTCTTCAGTGTGCCCCGCCATGCTTCCACATGTCAGTAGCGCAGGCATTTAAAAGCTTGCTTCCTTCGCTTCTCAACCGAGCCTCGTCTGCGCGCCACATAGCATCGTTCCACGTACACCTTTGGCGGACCTCACAGTCAACGCCGATAGCAAGGACTTCTCCACGTGTCTTCCCTGCGTGGGTTTTCATAACAAGGAGGGAGGAATGAACTGCAGGCCTTGACCTATCGCCACATGTCCTACCTGACTTATGATTGAGCGACACATGTTTGCACAGAATTATGCTGCTTCTACATTGGGACCACCACCATTATTCATAGGGGATGCATTTGGTTCGAAGGCGACCACATTCCATGGCTCAAATCTTTTTTGTTGTAATGGCCTTAGGAAATCATTACTCTGGGCATCATTGCTCGTGATGAAGGAATCTTTTCTGTTACTAGCTCGCCAGAAGGTGGGATTATTTTTCTATATATACTGCTTCTTCCTTCTGAAAATGAGTTTGGAAGATACAAAAACATTGGGAAAAGACACCAAGCCTTTTGTACTATTTTTGGATTATTGTATAAGACTCTCAGATTGTGCCATTGTTCGACGTTTCTATTTTCTTAGATATTTGAATAAACATTATACTGTGTCATTACCGTACTAAGTAGTTTATTTGCAGAACTTCTATGATTTCAATATAAGTTTACTGATTTAGATAATGTATTTGACTCTTGTTTTTAGTAAATGTGTATGGGAGTTATTTTATGTTATTGGATAAATTATTTAGGTTTTCATCTAAGTTGATTTATTTATTCTAGGACTTAGTAGATTGCTGAATGGGCCCTTAAATCTCATCCAAAAGATAGATTTACCGTGCCTACATCTACATTTTGGTGCATCGCCTTAGTTAGATCTTTATTTTTTATATTTTCTTCCTTTTCCAATTCCAAAACCCCAAATACAGAACAAGTTGACTTCTTTAAAAACCTAGAGGTCACTCAATTTAGTGCAATTGGTCCCCCCATTAATTGAGTTGCCCATAAGGCTGTTACCTTGTCAATTTTTGGCATCAACAGTTTCTTTTTCTGGCACGCCTGATGGGACTGCTTAAATGTACCTAAACCTAAAGTGGGTGTATGAGCCATTGACTTGTTACTAGATCCCAAACAACTAATAACTCTGACTTGCTAGTACCACCACTAGTAATAGTACGAACTAGAACCCATCCAATGAACATTTTGATCCCTCCACCAACCATGTTGCCAATTGTAAACACAAATTATATGGCACGTGATGCCAAAAGACCCCTTATCACACCAGTAGCACCCACCGTCTGGACCCCTATCCTGACGTTTGCTTTAAAAGTTGTACCAAAATTCACCGGGGATGGCTTGAAAACACCATTTGAACATTTACAAGATGTGGTGGATGTGTGTTTGGTGCATGGAGTCACCAACCAAAATATAGCACTAAGGTTGCTCGCAACCTCTTTCGGGGTAAGGAGCTGAATTAGTACCACACTCTACAAGCTAACACTATCGATACCTAGGATCAACTCAAAGATCCTTTCTATGAAATATTTTTGAATGATGGAGATCAGTCTTCGCTATATCATTAGCTGGCGATCATAAAGCGAGCCCCATATGAAGCCATGACTAACTTCAATGCCCGATTTCACATAACTTGGCAGAGAATCCAGGTTGCTATCCGCCCACCAATTGAGGTGGCATTCATGTTCTACTTGAAATCCATCAATGTCGACATCTCAATGATGATCCAATCTCTTGGGGGGACCACTCTACCAGATGCATACAATGTTGCTATCAAGGCAAAGAACAATCTAATAGACACTGGGAAGTTACTGCCTCGACCCATTATGCCTATATTTCTCAAAATATCAGTTCTCGCCCAGGAGATTCCATCTACTAGTGCGTCCGCTCCTCCCTAATCTATGTACACATATCTGAACGCACCATAGAATGTCGCTTCTACATCTGGCTCTTCAAACGATGAGATGGGCGATGTCAAGGAGATGTTGCAGACCATTGCCAATGAAATAAATACCATTAAGCGGAACCAATTTGTGCCTCCGAAGCTTACCTACCAAAGTTATCAAGGTGAAAGATCTCCCTACCAGCAAAATCAGTTCCAAGGAGGCTCACACACAAATCTGTAGGCTCAAACAACTAATAAAAAAGTGCTAGTACCTACTTCGCTGTAGAATGTTCACCCAATCTTGAGCAGAGAGCTGATGGCAGGGAAAAACAATCTCACCAATGACATCAATCCCTAGTGTTTCCCCTACGGTGACACACATATGCCCTGAAACTGCTCGCTTGACAACTTACAACAAAAGGTGGCAGAGCAACACAACCAAGGCACAGTGTCAGACCCTAGAGGTTATGCATATGCCTCTTTGTAGATGGAAAATGCAATACTCACCACACAAATGCAAGGGATGTCCCTAGATCAAGAAATGGATATGGCTCCCGATCATGCTCTCTTCTCATGGATGGAAGAAGAATAGGCGGTGTTTGCAAATGATGCATCCACATCAAAATCCCTACAAGAGCAGTCAGATTGCAACACCTACTCAAAGAAGATATTCACAGGCGAACCAGTCATCCTGTAGCTCAAAAGTGTCCCCGACCATACTCCTAGTACCTCTGTAGTTGAATAAAAATTTTAGCCACGAAAGGAAATTGTTATAACAAGGGCTAAGGAACAAAAGCCTCCAAATCTACTACCATTCAATGTGGTGGAACAATTATAAAAATCCTCCGCTAACGTGTCCCTTTGGGATATCTTAGCTATTCTGGAGTAGAAGACATTGCTGCAAAAGACCCTCCAGGAAGATGCAATCATTGAACTAGTGGAGTAATCACTCAAGGAATTTTTTTTTGATCCATTACCTCCTACCAAAGTTCTTACCAATAGTACAGAGGAAGCCTCTATCGAAGTTAGAGATAAGCCAAAAGCCAAGCCCTTTTTCCTAACTCTTATCATGGGTAAAAAATTATTGTGCATAATTCCATGATTGACTCTGGTGCTAGCACAACAGTCATGCTCAAGCATATAGTTGAAGCCTTAGGACTTAGCTATGAACCTTTAAAAAGGGGGGTTGTGCAACTTGATGGGAACAAGGTCGAAACTATAGGTGTCATTAAGAACCTCCCCTTGACTCTATTCTCCTACTCGAGTATCACAGTTCCACAATATACTATGATCATAGACGTTCCCCCCATGTTCAATCTTTGCTTATCCTGGGAATTCACTTCCAAGATAGGAGGATATCTTTCTTTGGTTTGGTCACACTTGATCCTCGGGACCGAGCATGGAGCTAAAATGAAAATAATATCTAAACCTCTACATTCAGAACATGTGGCCAATGAAGCCATGATCAAATTTGAGGCTGCTCATACCTCTTTCACCAAAGAGGAAATATATTGTACTGAACTACTAGAGGATAAAAAGGTGGTCAAAGATCAAACAAATTCAGAGGAGGTCCTCTTGAGCGAATATATAGACACTGATCCTTTTGGAAACTATCATGCTACCGGGTTAGGTACTTATGTCATCTACGATGAAGATCAAGTGATTCTGATGGTCGTAAAGGAATCCGAGAGTGGTCAAGCCTCAGAGCTATGGATGTTGCACTTTGATGGAGCAAGATGCAAAGGTGGTGCAGGAGCCAGGATATGTTTGGCATCCCCATCCAATGAAAAGACACCCTAGTCCTTTCGCTTCTAGTTCACTTGTTCGAACAATGAAGTTGAATATGAAGGCCCAGTGCAAGGTCTAAGCCTTGCGGAGTGGATAGGCATCATGAAAATAAAGGTGTTTAGAGACTCCGAACTAGTGGTCAATCAAGTTTGAGGGTTCTCCACAACCAAGAATGTCTGCATGAGATCATACAGACATAGGGTCTAGGACCTGATCAAGGGCTTTGAAGCCTTCAATATCCAAACAGTGCCCAAAGAGCAAAATACAGATGTGGATCGCATGGTAGCAATCATATCTCAATTTGATCCTGCTTCTGACCTAATCCATAACATACACTCTATATGAGTGATTTTCCAACCGACAATCCCAGATAATGATTAGAGTTGGCAAGTGTTTGAAAGTGATGAACACATCACCTCATTCATGTCCAACAGTTGGGAGAGTTTGTTGAGAAACTCCAAGCGAAATGTTTTGAGGCCTATGAAGGACAAATCATTCAATTGAAGTCCAACAAACTTCCAAAGGAACTAGTCACTCTCAAAAACCTGTTCGATTGTGACGATGCGAGGAATGACAAGAGGAAGTTTTTAGCTGAAAAAAGTGACTATGCAGACCTTCACGTCAAAGACAGAAGGAAACTCAAGGTCAGAAAAGATGTTCCACATCATGATAAAGAGAGAATCATCCATTTCTGTTTGAAATATGAAGGAGTAGTGGCCTGGTCATATGATGGTCCTTCAAGGGATATGATCCCGAAATCATCCAACAAACTATAGAGTTGACAGAAGGTGCAAAACCAGTCTGCCAAAAACAAAGGCCAGTAAATCCCAAGATTGAGGCACTAATGGCGCAAGCTCTGACAAAGCTAATTCGGTCTCGGATCATCTTCTCGATCAAGCACAACACATGGGTATCCATCCAGGTTCTAGTCCAAAAGAAGAACAGAGATATCCTCCTTTGTGTTGACTTTCAAGACTTGAATAGAGCATCCCTGAAGGACCATTACCCCTTGCCTTCCATGGAGTTTATCTTACAAATAGTGACAAGATCAGAGATGTTTTCTCTAGTGGATGACTTCTCTGGTTACATCCAAATCCGAGTAAAAGAGGAGGATCGACACAAAACAACATTCACTACCAAGTGGGGAACATTTGCATATGAAAAAATGCCTTTCAACCTCTCAAATGTAGGAGCCACTTTCCAGCGGGAAATGGATATTGCTTTCAGTGAATTGATCAACAAGATTATCTTAATCTATTTGGATCATCTGACTGTATTCTCCAAATCTAAGGATGATCACTTTGATTGATAATCTAGAATTGGTTTTTAGAAAATGCCAAGAGTTTGGGATATCCTTGAACCCAAAAAAATGTGTTTTTGGGGTGTCACAAGGAAAATTATTGGGAGATTTAGTGTCCAAAGATGGAATTGCAATCGATCCAAAGCAGGTAAAGGCAATCAGAGAGCTTCCCCTACTAGTCAATAGGAAGGGAGTCCAGTCCTTTCTAGGAAAGGTAAATTTTGTGAGCAAATTCATTTATGATTTTGTAGGAATAATTAGACCTATTACCCTAATGCTCAAAAAGGATCAATTATTCAAATGGACAAAGGAATCTAGGGAAGCCTTTGAGAAGGTTAAGGATACTATTTCTTCAGCTCCTATGTTGGTCAATCCAGACCTATCGAAGGACTTTATAATGTATGTATTCAATAGCAAATCTAGCATCACTATTGTGCTAACTCAAAAGGATTATGAAGGAAAGGGAAAACATCCAATAACATTTCACTCCCAAACCTTAAAAGATTATGAGACAAACTACAACTTCGTTGAAAGGAAAGCATTTTCCATTGTCAAGGGAGTCAAGATGTTCTAACACCTCATATCTCACAACAAGGTGATTGTATATGTCGAAAGATCTCCAAGAGGAATTATTCAATCCCTAAAATACTATGCCTTCAGCTATCAAATTTTAGGGACTGGCACAAGTTTCAGCACAAATTCTGTTCCGAAGACTTCTGAAAATGAAAATTACTAGAACCTAGAAAATATAGAAAAATCCAAAAAATTGGATTGTCGGTTTTTCTTAGTTCTATTATCAGCCGACTTGTGTATTCATTATTTATCATATTTAACTTACTATTTTCAAAATTAATTTAATATCTTCTTTTATTAGTTCAATATCTAGTTCTATCCAAAGTGTTAATGATGTTCCATTTCATGCATGTGATAGTGACTTGGCTTTTCCCATGTCACTTTGTATCTTTGATCCTTCTCATGAAATTCCTCTTGCTTCAGAGAATGTTTTGTTGCAAGAAGATGAAATTATTGATACCTTCCTTAATGCTACTCTACCTTCTATTCATTCCAATGCACTCTCTTTTAGAGATGATACATTTGTGAATGATGAATCTCCTATACCTTCCAATGCACTCTCTTTTAGAGGCGATGCATTGGTGAATGATGAATCTACCATTCATTTCAATGCACTCTCTTCTAGAGATGACGCATTAGTGAATGATGAATCTCTTTCCACATTTGATCCTCCCTGGATCGAAGTTGAGAATATTTCTTCAAATAATTATTCCACTAGTTGTGATGAGTCTGTAAATATAATCTGTCTCTACTGCCCCTAAAATGCCTAAGAGACTAGTCATTTGTTTGAATCCAACTAGTCCTTCTCCTAAAAGGATTTGTTCTATTGATGGTGTCCCATTTGATAGTGATTCTCTTGGTCTTTCCATGGCTCCCTCTTACAGGTTGGTAGCACATACTTATGAGAATAGAATGAATAAACAACCAAGCCTTCCTTTAGCACCTAAACCTACAACTAAAGCACCTGGTAATAATGATCTCGTCGAGCAACTTTGTGTCACTCTAGCCAAGATCTCATTGTGGGACTTGCTTTAGTCTCCTCCAGTTTATCAAGGTATGCTTTAGGAAGCCTTGCAAAAGATCCTCTTGTCTACCTTTGCTAGGCTAGCAGATGTTAATGTGTTGATGGCTCATATTTCTGTGGATTTGCTGAATATTACGTTCTATCTGTAGGAACTCCTGCCTCTAGAAGTACATAAGCAAGCAAACCCTCTAATGATTATAGTTAACATTAATAATATTGGAATTAGACATACTCTCATTGATGTTGGTTCGACACTTAATGTATGTAGCATTGATCTATTGCCTAAGATTAATATTGATTCATCTTCTCTTAATTCTTCTTTTGCTGACATTTGTGGGTTCAGTAATGTTGGTTGATAAGCCCCAAGCATGATAGTATTTCCTTTGAGGTTGGAACCCATTACCATAACCACCCTTGTATATGTTATGTTGGAAAAGTTACCCTATAACCTTCTTCTTGGTAGACCATGGATTCATGCTATGGGTGCAGTCATGTCTACCTTGCATAAATCTATTAAGTTCATTGCTAACAATAAAGTAGTCATAGTTAGCGCTAACCCTGAGGCTATGCACTTATGTGAAATGATAGCTGCTAGTTAGGTTTTGGTTGTTCAATGTGTCGATGTTTACTCCAGCACTACCTACTATGTAAAAGATACTCTTGAGATAAATGTCCCTGAAGAAGATCCTTTCGAAGCAAGAAATATTAAGTTTTCTCTTTCTAGTTCTCAAAGGAATGCATTTCTTGGTGATGATTGGGGTTCTCTAGACTTTACGGGATCCTTTAGTGGAGAATGTAAAGTCACCCTGATCCACTTAGACCTTCTAATAAAATCATTCAAACCTGCTAGATCAAAGATGGTTATTCTTCTGTATTACGGGATAATGTAAACACAAATTGTAATGTTCTTAGTTTTGATCCTCCTCTTGAGGAAGATGATCACACTTCTACTAAAGAGGTTAATGTTGGTAGTCCTATCAAGAAGGTTGATGGTGATCCCATAGAAGAGTGTGATCCACAATGTTGGAATAACGCTCTCTATGGAGATCCTCCTTCGTTTTCTTCTATCTTTGTGCCTTCTTCTTGTGAACAGTCTAGGTTTTCTCCACAAGAGAAAGGGTTGATTCCTGCTCCTCATTCTTTATCTAAGCAAGAGTGTATTTTTTTGAGGCTTCTTAAATCGCACTTGATTACTCTTCGTTCTCCTACACATAAGAGATTTCATAAGCATGATACAGAAAAACATTCTTTTTGTGCATACCATAGAGTGAGTGGCCATTCTACTAGTGAATGTAAGATGTTGAAGGATAAAATACAATAACTTCATGATTCAGGTGCCATCACTCATTTATTTGTTGATGCACCTGCTTCTTCTTCAAACAACAAGTGATATCGAGGTCTACCTCTATCCTATATACTCTAAGTATCTTGCATGTTCTCCTCCCTTATGTGTTGGGGGCAGTGATAATTTTTTATGGAGATGTGTGTCCTTCTAAGGACCCCCTCTCTTCTCCATGTATTTCAAATAGTATGTCCCTTAAGTGGACCCCTTTTCCTTTTGAAGGGTTCCCGAGGGATCCCCTTTGAAATATTTTCTCTCGAATGAATTCTATGACGTCTAGCTTGGGGTTAGCCCAAGTAGACTTGTCTTATAGCTTTGCATCTAGCTTGGGGGTAGCCTGACTAGACATTACTTTTCAAATAGTGTGTCCCTTGCGTCGACCCCTCTTCTTTTGAAGGGTTCCTGAGGAATCCCCTTTGAAATCCTTCTAATTTGTTGACGGTTTGCATGATTGTCTGCTTGTTTGCTTGCATGGCCGCTTTGTTTTTTGGCATGTTTTATCCGTGGATTAACATGTTGCTTTGCAGGTGCACTTGTAAAGCCACTTTCTAATCTGACTCCGCGGAGTCCCCTTCAATTGGGTTTCCTTCATGAGAGAGAACTTGGGGGATGCCTCCTTGCAGGTCTACGAGCTTGTAAGGCGCTTACTTCATTGGGTTTCCCTCATAAGATAGAACTTGGGGGATGCCTCCTTGTAGGTCTGTGGGCCTATAAGGTGCTTACTCTACTAGGTTTCCTTCATGAGAGAGAACTTGGAGGTTGCCCTCTTGCAAGTCTGTAGGCCTGTGAGGTCTTACTTTATTGGGCTGCCTTCATGAGAGAGAACTTGGGGGTTGCCTTCTTGCAAGTTTTTGGCCTGTGAGACACTTTCATCCTGCAAGATTTTCCCATCGTTGGTCTGAGGGCCTTCGGTGTACTTTGTTCAACTTCATAGTTTTGTGGAGCTATGAAGTCCTTTTGCTCAAACCTCCTCAGGAGAGAGTACTTGTGGAGCCATCTCTCCTAGAATTTTCATTCTTGTCTCTCTCTTAAATTCTTCACTTTCTCTTTCTTCTCAATTGTGTATATCGGATCGAAGATTTGCATCTTCTTCATCTTGAGTGTATGCTCTTTCTCTCTTCGACATTGGTTGCTTCCTTGACTTTTGGGTGCATTCTTCTCTTGAAGCAATCAATCCTTACATTCTTCTCTTCATTTTAGAATTCTTCTATTTGTTATTGTTCTTAATTTGGGGATGACACATAGTACTGAGACAACCTTTTACATTGAGGTCTCTTTTAATTTTCTTGCTCAAATCCTTTAGTTTTTTATGTGCTAACATTGTTGTCTGGTGTAGGTTTTACTTGTCTAATGCATTTTTTTTTTATAGGTCTTCAACTTGGGGGCAAGGTTCCTTGGATTGAAAAGTTATCAGCTTCCTCTATAGTATCCTTTTGGCATTGTGATGCTATTTATGTTTAGTAGATTTCCTTTAGCATGCATATTAGTGAAGATTCATATGCCTACTAAAGTGGGGGAAAAATGTAATGTCGTAAAATTGTACCCCTTGCAATTTCACATACATTCTTGCATCTGCTTTAGTGTCCACTCCCTTAGCATTTGTGTAGGCTCACTTTAGCCCCTACATCAGCCTTTTTCCTTCTCAGGATGCTCTAGCGCCCCTTTTCAGTTGCTAATTGTGCGTGTCAGCTTTACATCAAACCTTGTGCTTTTCCCGTTCGTGTCATTTTGTAGCGTGATGTGTCTGGACACTAGTGCGCAACGTGGACATCTGTGTGCCGCACTAGCGTCCTGGAATTTTTCAATGTTTAAATGATCATTTTCGAGCATGTTTTCTACTTTTCATATGCTTTTGTTAGTGGTAATGGCTCAGAATGCCTTGTAACCACTCAGGAAGTTTCTTTTTGCTTCTTTTCTCTCCTTAAATGCTATCTTTTCCATCCATTTGCTCCTCTTCTGCTTCTTGGCTTCCACCTTGGACATTCTCCCATCTTTCTATCTTGCTTGCACAAATCCCTCACTTGTTGCAGCAACTTCAAGCACTCTCAAGCTCTCTTGGAAACACCCTCTACAACACTCTTGGCTCTTGCAACTAGCTATCTTTTTCTCTCTCCTTGGCTTCCTTAAGCCTACAGTTGATATCTCCCTCACTTCATGCTTGCGAGCATCCTAGGATTCCATATCCCCCATCTATCGCATCTCTACTTTGTGATGCAGGTTTTCCTCCTTGAGCGGGGATTGCTTTTATCACTCATACTTGGTGGTGCGGGTTCTACTCCTGAAGTGGGTTTTTCTTTCACCACATGCTTTGTCCATTTTGGTTCATTTCTCTCTATCTATCTGGTTGTCCATGGAGGTGGGAACACCAAATTGGGGGTTTGACAGAGGCAAACCCCTATACAGCCCCAACATTTTCTCCAAATCTCATGCATGCAGGTATTGAAGATATCTACTAGTTGGAGACTTCATTACTTGGATGGTTGTAAGCACTTTCTTTCTTCTCCTTATCTTTATCATTTCTACTTCACTTTATTTCATTTCTATCACTTTCTGTTACTTTCCCACATTCTATAAGTTCTTAGCAATTTGATCGTTAGTAGTCACTATGTTGTTTTCTATGATATTCTCACTTTTTGAGCTCCATGTGAGACATGAGCATGCCTTTGAGACACCAATGTGCCGCACTTTCATCCTTATTTTGCGTTGGCATCCTTTGGCCGAGAGCTCATCAGTGTATCTAGAGAACCATTGTGATTTACTCCTTCAGATTCTATAACTCTTGCACTATTCCTTGAGGTAGTTTAGGGCAGTTTGCTTCATGAGGCTCTCTGAATGACGAGAACTCATGAGCCATGAATCCCCCTTCTCTACATAATGTAAGGGGAAGAACTAATACATACTACTAAAAATAATATGATATTGTACATGAAGTATGATAAAATATACAGGAGGAGTAGAAATCTCAACAAAAAGAGGTAAGGACATAACATCTTTCCAAATATGGGATAGCATATCATGTTAAGTAGATGATATTTCAAATTTATGGGAATCAAATATTCCTCTCAAGTATACTATCTTCGCTACGAAAAAGAAAATAATAATATTATTAGAACTGGTAAGAGTGTGTAACACTTGAAATAAATTTGTAAAGCGGGTCCTTCATCTTACCCTTTATAAAATTAAATGGATGCCACTTTTTTCATATGAGGGAATTTTTTAAATGGATCAATATATTTATATGTAGCACTATGGACATTAAAGACTAGACAACTATTTCAACATCATCAACTTGCATTGAAAAATGGTCAATATTATAAGAAAGAATAATTTGGAGATATAAATTATAAGAGAAATTATGCATACTCCCATGGGAGATCTAGTTGAAAAAAGTAAATGCATGACAATGAGCTTAAACTTACCATTATGATTAAATCCCTCACAACATGTTTATAGGATGATTGAGTTACAATGGGTGTTCTATGAGAAAGGAGACAATAAATTCATATAATTGATCATATCTCATAGTAAGTCAATTCAAGTGAGTGAACCAAGAAGAAAGATAGTTCATTCAAGTGTTGATTCACTGTCATGTATTTCATGGAGAAAGGACCATTTTTCATTATCAACATGTTAGTTGTTATATTCCTTTATGATGCATATATATTTTCCAAAGTGACTACTTGATAGTGTATATTACTATCAAGTTGTATTTTTATTTACAAACCAAAATTTTGGTGTGTGCTTTTAACTAAATGTATTCTTAAAACCCTTGTCATTATTAAAGTAATAGACAATTTGGAGACCCTTCCATTGAATATTCCATCTCAAGCTTAATATCTAGATCATGGATGAAAACAATTTTATTTAGTCATAGGAACATATAATACTTACCAATGTTGTTTCATTAAAATGCATACCTAGAAGAATCTCCTAAATAATTATATGTTTTGAATTCTTATTATTTAGATGAGTGTGTTATCTTAGACATGATTATTTTATATATTTTTTTAGCTATTATAACATAAGAGAACCATGTATACATACATAGTATAATTCATAGTTAATTTATCCTTGTCTATTAATGTATTTCAATAAAGTATCTTTGAATGACAAATATATGCCTTCATTGTATTACTACAGTCCATTAGAAGCCATTAAATATTATAATTAATCATTCAACCAAGGACTTTGTTTAGAATAGGGTAGAAATTAGAGGGCATAAAATAGATAATCATTATGTGTAACTATTCTAATCATTTCTAATGGCAACATATTTATCTAAGTGACTACTTGAAAGTGTAAGTATTAGTTTATAGTTTTATTTAAGAACCCACATTTTGGTGCGTGCTTACAAGTAGAACTTTTACTCTATAGTACACAATTATTAGTGACCAAAAAATATTCATATTTTAGACCCTACCTTTAAAACAACCATATTAAGGTTAGTATTTATGTCAATCCATATTTTGATTGTGTTTTGAAAAGTATAAACTCAAATACATAGAATTTTACTTAAGGGCCCATGTTTTATGTGGTTACAAGGATTGACAAAACCAAGCACTCAAACAATATTGAGCCGAACATAATAAAATTCACTATAAATTTTATTTAGGGCCTTTAATTCTACCAACCCTAGTCACAGGGAAGAAAATATATGAGGTAAGTAGATTTTAGATGCTTTTGCAATATGGTTTTAATTGGTGGAGGAACTATATTTGTTGAGAGACTTCCAAATTTAAGAGTGAGGGTAGTTGATGGGAATGTATTAAAAACATTAGTCTCTATCAAGGAGATTAAAACAAATTTTAAAGATGTATTCTTGATTAGAACCAATTCTAAACCTAATGGATCAATTGATTAGTACCTCTATAGAGAGGGGCTCCATTTATTGGTATGCCTAAAAATACTATAACTATATTCATTGTCAACTTTCCATAAATTTTAGTTTTTTTCTTTTTGGAATATGTTGAATTTGTGAAGTGATTCACTCCATTATTTTAAATTAATGAATAATAGTTACCACATGTTTTTCTAAATAGATTTATTAGATAAAAGGGGTTAATAAGGGTCCTTATCCTTACAAATATATTGACACATAGTAGTCAACCAATAGCATAGCTACAAAAAAGATGCCAATGAAAAAACACAAAACTAAATAATTTAGTAACTAGGACTAGCAAGCCTTGCACCCTTAACCTGAGCATGGAACAAAGATGCATGCTTTGGAAGACTTTTATTTTTCCTATGGAGCACTATCCAAGAAACCTCATCAACCAAATCTATAGAGTTAGGAGAAGGGAGATCCAAAGGCTTCACTAAGGTCTAAATTGGGAACAACTCATGAAGAGATAAGCATACAATAGGGGAAATTGAATCTTGATCAAAATTCACAACACCAACCAATGCATGAACACCAACACCACAAGTAGGAATAGGGGAAGAAGCCAAGATAGGAGCTTCAAGTAACACATATGTAGGAGGTACCTCCACACTATCAACTATAGGAGGCTTAAGAGCCTTCGAGGTAGAAACATCCTTGACCATGTCCACTATGAGATGTTAATGAAAATAATTCTTCCACCAAGAGGAAGATCTCAGAACCTTGATATGTACACAATTAGACATTGAATGTCCCATTGAAAGGAAGCACCTACAATGGAAGGTGATAGCTTCATAATCCAAACACTAACTCCAAGAATGGTCTACCCCTTGTAAAATAATCTTTGTTGAGAGGGGCTTGGACAAATCCATTTCCATAAAAATGTGAGTGAAGGTACTATGAGAGATGATTGTAGTAGCATGGTCCACTTTGATGAAATGGCCCACAAAGTTACCAATAGCAACATAGCAATATTTTCACCATAAATGAAGAGGTATATTAGGGAGACAAATACAAATGAACAACACATTGAAAGATTCAATGAGGGGATTAAAGGAAGAACTCAATGGTCTCAACACCATGAATGGCCATTAAGAACAATATTTTGATCCATGACCAAATTGAAGCCAACAACAAAAAAAAATTAGAATAGGGCTATATTTTAATTTATCCTTTTGTAATTGGTCTTTGTGTTAAAAAATCGAATGGTTGAGATCACTAAGCTAAGTCCACAACCTATGAAACCTACAAATTAGACCTTTCTAACAAAATAAATCCTTATTTTTTAAAACCTTCTCCCCCAAAACCATTACCAAGAGAGATAGAGCACATGGTATCACATGCCCAACCTTATGAATAGTAGAAAAAAATCCAACAAGAAGAATGCAAGAAGGAGAGTAGCCAATAAAGGAGAAGATCTATCACAAATATTAGCATAGGTGCACTTTACAACAGCACAGGGGGGTAACATTAGAAATGGCAACAACAACAACAAGATGTTAAGGCACACCACCATCAACAAGAGAAGCTAGTGGAAGAGAAGACATCAACCCCCAACAAACAAGGGAGGAGGAAATGTGAGCCAAATAAAGAGAAACTATAGACAAACCACCAAGACTCATGGAAACAAGCATCATGTAGTAGAAACAAAGGAGGTGTGAAGCCTAGAAATGGACAACACAACAATGGAAGAGAAGCCATGTAACCCTATCATAGATGGCACACAGGTAGCAAAGGAGGTCTCTACAACTGATAACACACCACTAGCAGTTGAACCCTAAAAACCAACAACAACTTGTTCATGGGTTAAGAGAAGCATGTGATATTTTCAATATAACTATCATAAAGTTTTTCCAAATTATTGTAAGATGTGTCAAAAGCAAAGATTCATTTCTAAAATTGTTTATGTGAGTGGTTCATCTTAGTATTAAGATATTACTAATAGTCAAGAGGTTACTATGAGGATATGGTAAATATCATATTTACTAAATAATTTTATCTTAATATAATATAGTTTAAATAATATAATAGTGTAAAAGGGGTCCAAAGTAAAGGACATTTGACAAAATTTATAAGTTTATGAACATGTGTATGCTAATTGTGTTGTAAATTGTCTTCATTAGCTGTAATGTTTTAGTTTAAATTATCAAGAAGATGTCTATGTTCTTTCCATGTTTGAGGGATTTTTATTTCATTGGAAGGGTGTACACATCAAGAATCATAGGCTTGAGAGGATTAGTCTATAGTTTTTAAGGAAAAAAGGTAGGTTTTAAGAAAATTAGGGACTTCCTTTCAATGCACTTTAATATAAATTGCATTGAATATACTCATAACAACTAATATATATATAATGTTATTCTTGAAAAAGTGTTTTGTATTTTAATTAATTCCTAATTCTTATTTTAATTTGTATTTTGCAATCTAATATTGATTGTTGCTTAGAAAAGTGATTTCTAAAATAAAACATTCATGCTTAATGAGCTTGAGTGGTACATTTGGCACTCATAGCGTCAAACACTGCACACAAAGATAAACAATGAGTATTGAATGGTTGCTACTGATCTTCTTATATATTGCATTTCTTCTACTTTACAAATTACAATTTTCAACACTAAAAATGTAGTGAAAGAAGTTATAAAGCTTTGATAAGTTGAAGAGATTTTCATAAAATATATAACACAAACTTTCATAAAATTAAAATAATTAAATACAAACCTTTAGAATATGAAAAATAAAGATTTTCACAAGTTAAATATTGTGAATTTTTACATTGATAAAATATGACACAGATTTAAAAAAAGTTTTCATAGACATTAAACATTCTTAAAATATAAAAACACAAAAAAAGTACACAAACTTAACATTATGAATTTTTACATTAATAAAATATGCTTTAGAGGTGTTTTTACCCGGTTTATAAATGTAGCAATTTGATTTGACAAACTCCGTACTGTTTGAAAATGTATATTGATGCTCTGGGCAATCCAGTAACTTTGAAATTCAATTACTAGTTAGTGTTATGGTTTGAGATTAGGTAGGGGAGAGGACCTAGTAGTTGAGCACCCTAACTTCATGCTTCTAATTATCCTACATGGAAATTTCAAATCACTCCCAATTTTTTATAGCAACTTACTTGGCAAGTCCCCTATTTATAACTAAGGTTTCAGGGCCACATCATCAAATAAATGCCACATCAGCATGCTTTTTGTCAAGGTGTCCAAAAAGGCCCAAAAAAAGTGAGACCAATACTTGTGCATTTACAACATGTTTTATTGAGCGCTGATGTGGAATCACATGATTGGTTTCCTTTTAGATCAAAGGAATACATTTTGTTTAATTATGGGTAGTCATCATCAACACTAACAACTTTAAAGTCACAACTATTGGTCCAATATTGATAAAAATATTGGACATTATATAAAAAACTACTATCACAACTATTGCTTAGGGTCCTCTCCCCTAATTGTCGGTGATACTGATGAACTCAACCTGCAACATCTTCGACAAGTCACAAGTAAACCATGCACAATTTGGATGTGGGGGATGATAGGGCATGGGGAAGACCGCCATGGGAGAGGGAGAAAATGTGATTCCATGCTCCTGGAGATTATCCCATAATATCCAATTAATGTACGTACTTATCCATTTTGCATTAATATCCCACTGTCCAACATTACAAGTAAGAAAAGGAAGTTTTAAGCTACAAGTTTAAATGGAAAGAGAAGTTTTAGACTTAAAGTTTTTTTTTAAAAATATTTAATTTTGTTTAAAAGATGTCGGATTTTTGAGTGATTTGTTAAAAACTATTATCATTTTAATAACTATTCTAATAATGGATCATGGAGTATGTTCTACGCAATCAAATTCAGAAATTTTGAAAAAATTCAATATTATAGACTGGAAATCTAATATGTCTAAAAGATATTTTATAATGATAATTTTAACTATGATAATGTATATGATACTAATCATGTCACTCTTACATATAATAAAGGTGGTTAGTGGAAAAGAACATTTTGATCCCATGAAATTTATATTGATATTTTGACAGCTGATTTTTGTTATATTCTTGACAGTCTATTGACTATCCTCTTTGCTTGTTTATTTTTTTTGTATTGATTCAATACATATAAAAAATAAAAGTGGTTAGTACTTACAAGATTGTTCCATCATGTCTTGGATCACAGCTACTCCAAATCTGTATTCAATTGTTCAATATTATTCTGTGTGTAAACAATAACTAAAGAATTATTACCTAACAATAATACTAGTCAACTTAATGTTAGAGATAAAACTTTCTCAATTTAAATTATTGGTAGCAAACAAAATGTTAGTGGTGATCGAATATTGAGTGATATTTTATCTTTACAATTTATATTGACGATACAATTGATGTTATTGTTATTGATCATGACTTTGTGTTTATCAATAGGTAATTTTTTTAAGGATCTCATTGAACAACATTGGAATTACAATAAATAAATAAATAATTATAATAGCTGTCAAAAACAAAAGTATTAATTAAACACAAAACAAATATTAAAATGCATAATATATTTGTAGGATGATGAATACTGACATACACAACAAACTGTTTGAAATTACATATCTTATATAAAAAGACAAAACAAAAAATCAAAATTACAATCAAAATAAACAACTATTAAATTACAAAAACAAAAGACACAATAAACTTGAAATGTTTTTTGATTTGACTATGTGATTTTTTTGTCGTCAACATTACAGACCACACTCTATGATCCATCATCAGAATGAAGCACATGACATGATCTATCCTGATGATAAATTTAAAAATATGATTAATAACGTCAAATAAAAAAATATTTCAAACTTTAACACAATAAACTGTTCATAATCGCATATTCTTATAGTGAGTGTACCATATTTTCAACTTAAAATCTTCAGCAGAACAAACAACTATCAAACTTAGTTTTTGTGAGGCCTTGTGGCTGTGCGAAGTGTCTGTATGCCCAGATATTAGCCGGATTCTCTTTGTAATTGTTGTTTCTCTTTCGACAACTCTTATTGCCTCCTTTTGTATTATTTGCATTGATTCAATAAAAAAAAACTTAAAATCTTGTAAGTAATCAATTTCCCCATGTGAACTGTCATTATTCATTGGAAAATCAGCTTTTTCATGGATTTTAATGAGCTCTGTACCAGGTAAAAAACTTGAATGCTTCAGATATATTTTTCTCTCCCAAAACAAAAAGGCCCCACAAGCAAACTGGTTTTATTGTCTGCACACTACTGAGAAGCTTTAATATACAGGAGTCCAAATAATTGTCAAGTCTATTTCCTCTCCTGGTATGTTTCAGATTCTGTGCAATTGGTATTAAGTCTCCTAGACAACCTCAAACTCGGCCCCACCACTGCTAATTAAATGCTATGTGTCTCATCGGGCTTTGAATGGAAGGTCCAAGCTTTTTTTTGAGATTAGCTTCATTTTTCAAGATTGTCTGGAATAATTTGAATGTACGATTCCAATATATTTTAAGAATATTTAATATTATCACTACTTTGCACTCATGTCATAGATCTATTCCAAGTTTAATTTGGAAATTAAACTTAAAAAAATGTTACAAGATTTTTACATTACATGATATTTAAGTCAATCTCCAATTTAGGATACGCACCTTTTTATATCACTTTTGAAGTGAATGTTTTTTTTTTAAGTTAGAGGGTTTTATATTATTTATAAGATCTTTTTGTTAGTTAATATAAGTATGAGTTTACGTTGATAAAGTTTTCATTGAGGGTCAATGATTGAAAGGTATATATTGAATCAAAGTTCTTTGGAGTATGATTTGATCTTATTTCTTATATATTGTACTTCTCGGGGATTGAATCTTGGTAGATGGCATAATCAAGAAACATACCATCATCCTTATCAATTCTGCTCAACCCATTGAACTACTCATCCTTATGTTTTGAAGTGACATGACAAAACAAAAATAATGCTCGTAGTTAAAATTATTTTAATGATGAAAAATCATTAGTATTCAACATCAACACATGTCTATAATAATATAAAACTGTTGAAACACACGAAATCTCCCCATTACATATTTTCTCAATTTGATTATCATTGTTCACAAGTGAAATCATATCCATTTTGCATTAATATCCCACTGCCCAACATTAGCTATTATTGTATTATATTTAAAAACAATAAAGTGTAAAGGATAATTAATATTGGAGAAGTTTAGAATTAAGCTTTTAAAGAAAATTTAGATCTAATTTTTCTAAAATGGAGTCCGAATTTTTGGGTGATCTTTGTTTTTGTCAAAAGTTGCTACTATCTTAATAACTATTCTAATGACGGGTCATGGAGAATGTTTTACACAATCAAATCCAGAAGAAAGATATTTTATGACTGCGATTTTAACTATGATATTGTTCATATATACATCTTTAATTTTTAATTGTACTTTGTATATGATACTAATCACGTCACCTCTACATATAATAAAGGTGGTTAGTGCATACAATGTTGTTCTATTGATGTCATGGATCACAAATGCTCCAAGTCTGTAGATGATACTAATCATGTCACTCATATATATAATAAAGGTGGTTAGTGCTTACAATATTGATCCATTGACATCATGGATCACAGCTGTTCCAAATCTGTATTCAAATGTTCAATATTATTCTTTCTCTGTGTAAACAATAATTAAAGAATTATTATCTAACAATAATAGAGTCAACTTAATGTTAGAGATAAAACTTTCTCAATTTAAATCATTTACAGCAAATAAAGTGTTAGTGGTGATGGAACATTAAGTGATATTTTATCTTTACGATTTATATTGGTGATGCAATTGATGTTATTGTTTCTGATGGATTGGTGATTGATCATGACTTTATGTTTGTCAGTAGCTAATTTATTTTAGGATCTCTTTCTAGTATTGAACAATATTGAATTACAATAAAATAAAATATGATAGCTGCCAAAAACAGAAGTTTAGCTAAAAACAAAACAAATATTAATATGCATAATATATTTGTAGGATGATAAAGATCGACATACACAACAAACTGTTTGAAACTACATATCTTATATGAAAAAGACAAAAAAAAAATTAAAACTAAAATCAAAATAAACAACTATAAATTTACAAAATAAACTTGAAATGTTTCTTGATTTGACTGTGCAAACATTTGTCATCAACATTACAGACCACAATCTATAATTCATCATCAAAATAAAGCACATAACACGGTTCATCATGATGATAGATTATGAAATGTGATTAATAATGTCAATGAAAAAGATTTGAAAATTTCATATCATTAAGCCAATAAACTATTCATGATCACATATTCTTATAATTAAAAAAATCCTCCAAAACTTTCATTGGGCAGTAAGTAATCAATTCCCCTCTGTGAACTGTCATTATTCATTGGATAATCAGCTTTAATGGCCTATGTAGCAGGTGCAGAAGTTGAATGCTTCAGATATATAAGTATTGCTCTCCCAAAACAAAAGCAAACTGGGCGTTTTGTCTGCACAGTACTGAGTAGCTTTAATATACAGAAGTCCAAATAATTATCAGGTCTATTTCCTCTCCTGGTATGTTTCAGTTTCTCTGCGATTGGTATCAGATTTCCTTTAAAAGGAGACAAAGTCAGCCCCACGACTGGTAATTAAATGTTATGTGTCTCATCGGGCTTTCCACTATTATTTTAACAAATATTTAATATTATTAGTGCCATGCAGTCATGTCATATTGTCTATTAGAAGTAAAATTTGGAAAATACACTTAAAATACAAGATTTTTTTGTGTTGGTTACATTTTTTATTGATATTTAAATCAATTTGCAATTAAATCAATTTGCAGTTTAGGATATGTATTTTTTTATATGAATTTTGAAGTGATAATTTTTCTTTTAAGTGAGATGGTTTTATATTGTTCATAAGATCTTTTTGTTATCTAATATACAATCATAAGTCTATTTAGTAGATAGGCTACATATAGTGTGAGATTTGAGCCTGAAACAAGTCTCTCGCCTGCAAATCACTGTTGAGTTGTCGGAAAACAAGTTTTAGCTATCGTTTAATGGTAAACTAGTTGTCGTTCAATAGTAAAAGCCTCTAAAATATCAAGTAAAAGCCTCCAAAATCTCATTTATCACATAGAAGTTAGATAAATATTGATTTGGCAATTGTATGGGAATATTTTATTTCCATTTGCAGTGCTTTTTGTCAATTTGATGGCAACTTTATTTTTTCATTTGCATTGCTTTATGTTTTAAATCTGTATGTAAATATTTCATAATCAGATAATACTTAATTTTTTCAAGGAAAAAATATAGATTTGTCTAAGTTTATTTCATTCCATTATTTAGCATTTATTATTAATTGTTTAATCCAACCACATGCAACTAGCATTTGCAACGCATCCATGCACAAACACATACTCTCTAACATGTTAACATACCTATAGTTTTTTATCGATGCAATCCTTGAACCTCCTTTAGGTGCAAGTGCTAGTATTATTCATAAGATCTTTTTCTTATCTAATATACAATCATAAGTCTATGTTAATATCTTTTTCAATGTGGGTTGACGATTGAGGGGTATCTATTTTGTCAAATTCATCTAGGGCATGATTCTAACATTATCTCTTATATATTGTACCTCTAGGGGGTTTGAATCTTGGTAGATGGCATAATTAAGAAACATATCATCATCCTTGTCAATTGTGCTCAACCAATTTGATTACAAACTTTTGGTTAGTTATATGCTTTGAAGTGACATGAAAAAACAAAAATAATGCTAGTAGTCAAAATTACATTAATGTTGAAAAATCATGAGTATTCAACATCACTCTTTCATGTACTTACATGTCTATAATAATAGAAATTTGATAAAAGAACCAAGACAATCTCCTCCTATGTTCATGATATTCATTAACTATTCTATCTAATTTATTGATCAATATCAATAATCCTTTATGCATGGCAATTACATATAATGAATCTTCCCCAATATAAAAAATAATTTAATATATTAAATTTTTATATTAATTATTCATTTATATAACTTTCTATTTATATATTTAAAATTATTAATATATTATATTAATTAATAAATATAATTAATATTATTATTATTAATTAATTAATAAATATAGTATTTGAAAATATATAAGATATTTAAATATTTAATTCATATTTTTATATTATACTATTTTTAATTTTGGAATATTTTTGGTTATCTATGTCTTGATTATTCTCATCAAGTAATATAAAGATAATACAATATATGAATTAATTTATGATTCAAAAGGAATTGCTTCCCCTTTATGAATGTCTATATGATTTTTTTTAATATTGTACTTAGTCAATTTAAGTTTATAAAAAAAATATTATATAGAAACTTTTGGTCCATGAACTATAATATTTTACACTTGCATTGATAATAACAATGCTCTATGTGGAAATCCTAGAGCTTTGTATTAATGATATTAACTATCATTAAGTTTTGCTTGATCTTAAAGTTGAGACTAATGTTCCTAAATAGAAAGATGATCGTACAAAGAAAAAATATACAACATATACAACAAGAACAAAGAAAAGAAATGAAAGTAACACAAGAGTCTAAAATTTATATAAAAAAGACTATGGAAACTAAAGCAAGAATTTATGGTGCACCGAATTCTCATCTTTCCAGCACAAGCACAAGTTAAGAAACAAACTGTATAATAAAGGAAGTATCTAATGTTATGCTTGTTCATCATGTGCTTCTGATTGACACAAATAAATATCAATAAAAATACATGTGATTGCAAAGAAAAAATAGGAATATGAAGATAGAATTGATCACTTTTTTAAGAATTATGATGACCCTCTTGATGAGCATTAGCATAAATCTTTGAAGATAAAGGTTGCACCTAGATAGTTTGCTCAATGATTTACAAGCACTACTATAGCATATATCTATATATATAGGTATAACCTAGATCCCACATTTTGTTGGAGTTGATTCCTCAACCCTACAACTCCCAAGGATCACACACTATCAAACACTTGTCATAGAAAAAGAGAAAAAGCAATAGAAATTGATATAGAAGCCAAAGATACTATTGATAAAAAATGCATGAATAATTATAATCTAGAATATATTATATTAATGAATAATTATAATAAGGAAGAAGAAAAAAGGAATTGTATATGAAATAATAATAGATCATGACATGTGTCTCAATCTTATGACTTGAGAAAAAAATCCATAGCCTAAGTAATCTTAAGTAGCTAGTGTGAAAAGGGGCCTAATTAATTAAATAATTAATTAGGTAAATAACCTTTTACTCTAACACCTCCCTTAAGTTCAACTTAGGGAGAAGCTAAAACCTCTGATGATGAATCCATAAAAGTAAAAATATGGTATTGACAAATAGGTTTGATGAGGTACCCATGTACAAATGAAAAATATCTCTCATAAATGGAGAAAAGGAGAAACCCTCATGTAGAAAACAATTCTCTTTGAAAGAGTTAAATACATATGAAGGACTAAGAATCCTTCAAAATGATGTCTCAGAAAAGTAGGAACGTGAAGAACACCACTAAAGAATGAAGAAGTTATAAAAATATATTGAAATATGACTACTTTAATTCTATAACTGAAGAAAGTCCTCTAAAATTAGGATGATGATCAAGAACAAGAAGAAAAAATATGCATGAGTGACCCTAATGAAACTACTCAAATGATTATTAGATGGAAAACCAAGGAAACAATCTAACATTTGAATATATAGATGGCACATCAATCTACATGAGTGACCCCAATGACACTACTCAACCAATGTAAATATTATTGCAAGTAAAAAATACACATGCTAATTTAATCTAAAGAAACTGATCAACTAAGGATGGAAGGTCACCTCCAAAATAGGAATACAATATTGTCTAGATGGTATGTGTTTCATCTCATGAAAATTCATGGGTAACCAATTATTGCATCCACCTAGTGCAAAGGAACAAAAACTAGATACATAACTCACTCAAAATTAAAACCAAGGAAGCATTAGAACCAATAATATGAAACCCCCTCATGTTGGTGACAAGGGAGAGGGATGATTGGTCCATTGAAATAATGTGTCACAATGTAGTTTATGAATGAGAAGAGACATCATCAAAATATTCACAAGAGAGTAATTGCAACTAAAAAAGGGTGTGCAAAACAAGGTATGCACACACACATGAAAGTAGATAATGTTATTATTACAAATAACAAAACACACAAGAAAATCCCGCAGCACTTTATGAAGTAGTGCAAGTGCAAAAAAGACACAACACAATATGCAATATCACCAAAATTTATGTACAAAGGTGGCATGTTATCTCAATGCATTCACAAATGCAAAAGTGCATCAATAGATACTTATAATGCTCAAAAAGAACCAAATGCTAGAAATACATATAGATCAGGTCAAATGAACTCGTCTAACATAAACAAAACTTTTCCAAGTGTTAAAATGTCCAAGTTTCTAGATTGTAAAAAAATAAAATAAATAGAATATACCTGGGATAGATTCTAGAAAAAAGTGCGTGAATGGTTATGAAGAGCTTTGAAATGTCTTTACAATGTTACAAGAATCATGAAAAATGAAGATTTGAAAAAAAATTATCAGCTTTGGGGCCAAAAAGGAAGATTTTATTTCAATAGAAGATAAAATGTACCAATTGAAAAATCTAAGGAAAATACTTGGACCACTAGAAATTTCTCAAAACCAACTTTCCAATGATAGCTTGTTTTCCAAATTTCAACATCATATGCCCAACAGGGAAAACATTAGTGGTGAATCTTCGCCAATTGGTGAATTCTAGGAATCAGCTAAATCGAAATTGCCGAATTTCTCGCACCCAACAGGGTGTCCAAATCGCCCGGATTTTTTGAACTATAGGTCCAATGCATGTCCATTCGCCAATAGTTTTTTTATTAGGCATATTTAATCAAGAAATTTTCCATTGTCAAACTACATGTTTCAATTGGACCGACTAATATTTTTGCCTGGAATCCTGAAAGCATTTAATAAAACACCTACATATTCACCAATACTATTAAAACAACATTGTATCATGACCCATTTCACCAATTAAAATTTACAAATAGCTGCTTGTGAAGACCCATTTCGCCAATTAAAATTTATAAATAGTTGCTTATGAGGACCTATTTCTCCAATAACATTAAAAAATAATTACATTTGAGGACACATTTCACCTTGAAAATTACAATGTATCGTTGTATAAGCACGCGAGATTTGCCAAGTTTTTAATATAACATTTAAAAATCCCGTCGAATTTGCCAAATATGGAATCATGGATTGATATAAATACAATAGAAAGTGTCATTTATTCTTACACATTTTGTTCAGTTCTGAGGTTCTACTTCTCGATTCGGAAGTCAGCGAAAGTCGAATTTACATAGACTTAAAGGTGAGTGATCATTTCTTCATAGTGTTATTAGTTATAATAATAAGTTTTCTTTATCTCTTTTCCATTCTTGCTTCAGTCTTAAAGATGATATTGAGTAGGGAATGGGATCTATATTATTATTCTCTATCCCTAAACAAGAAGACATTTTTTCCAGTTTTTATTCAAAATTTTGAAGTGAGAGATGAATATATTGAGCGAATCAAAGATCAATATGTGGAGCGACTCGAGCTGCAAGGGTAAGGCTCATGTCGCTCCTCGGGGTGGTGAAGAGACTCATGCCACTCCTCAGGGTGGTAAGGCTCCTGCTGCTCCTCAGACTCCTATCACTCCTTAGGGTGGTGAAGAGACTCTTGTCGCTCCTCAAGCTCCTCAGTGTGGTGAAGAGACTCCTACCACTCCTCAGGGTGGTGAAAAGACTGGGAGGCCATCAAAACACCAAAAACTTAGACGTACCATACAATCTTACTTTGGAATTGCCAAAGCTTCTAATCCATCAAGTCAAGATGGAGCTACATCATCAACTCTTCCACCAAATATTGGTAGCATTCACAATACCTCACCGCCATCAGAAGGTCAAGTTGAGATTGTCATTGATTTAAATCAAAATGTATCAAATCAGGTTGGCAATACCGCATAAAATGTTCCAAGGGATACCGTGGGCCCGGTTAGCCAGAATGAGATAATTGACTTGGATGAGGATGATGATGTTGGTAGCAAGAAAAGAAGAAGCAAATAAAAAATGAGGCGCGAGTGGGAAATGACAAGGAATTTTCAACTTGGTTGGTTGTCAATGGACCCATTCATGGTACCAGTGGGGATTGAAAATGCAAACAATATTGAAAAGGAAACATTGGCCAAATGTAAGATTTGTAGTTGGAAATGTGGAAGAGCCAAGACGTTGTAGTTAAAGATTGACACTATAGAAAAGCATATCGGTAAAGTTTTTGAAAAAAAAATCATAGATGGAAAGGAACAATTAGTCATACGATGGAAATCAAAGGAAGAATGTCTTCACGTTAGGTATGTCGTGGATTATGAAGAGCATGGAAAAAAAAATTTGAACATTGTTGCATGTAAAGGTACACTTGAGGCTCAATTTGGAAAAGCAGTGGAAGCAGTAAATATGTCAAAAACTATTCAGATGAGTGTTGTTTTTCATATTTTTTCTAGAGGTTGTCCTATGACAGACTACCTAGAATATTCTGGTTAATTATCTTTTTTGAATGTTCCTCACTATCCCTTGTCACATTGGTCAGTAAATGTTGAATGGGAATGGGAAAATTGTCTTGCTGCAGTTGAAAAGGAAGATTTAAAGGAGAAAGTAAAAGAGTCAAATTTCATTGCATTATTTTTAGATGAAGTTACTACGGTAGACAATACTTCTTGGGTATGTATGCATTTGTATACTGTAGAACAACATGTTCCCCAAGCTCATCTTCTTTGTGTTCATAAAATGAAGGACAGTTCAACATTGTAAAATATATTTGAACTAGTCAAGAATTCTTTGAATGAAATTGCAGGTATGGATGAGTTGACAATTGCCAAAAAGTTGGTGTGTGTAGGAGTTGATGGAGCTGCAGTGATGCAAGGTCAAAGGACTGGTGTTTGCACAAAGTTACAAACTACTTGTACATCATATATGCTTGGCATTAACTGCATGGCCCAGAGAATGAATTTAGCATTCAAAATTGTAAGCAATTTTCCTATAGTAATGTATCAAAATTTGAAAATCTAGTCTACAAGATCCACACATACTTTTGCCAAAGTCTTAAACGTTTCACAGAATTTAAAAATTTTGCTGAGGGAATAATACCAGGAATCAAGCTTCTCAAGGATGTCAATACCAAATGGATCTCCTTGCATGGACCAGCGCAATGAGTTCTTTTAGAATATCAATCCTTGATTGGAGTGATGTACGAGCATCACAACAGAGTAGACAAAGCTCTTGACCTCTTACATAGGTTAAGCGATATAGAGACACTCTTGACTTTAGCTAGTCTTCTCCCCATGCTGGATGAGATGAAAAATCTTGTGAAGAAATCCCAAGACAGAACTATGTATAATAATGAATATGCCAATCTACATAAACATACATGCTTGGCCCTCGATCATCTATATCTAGAGCTAACACAAGATAACCCAAATTATTTCATGTGGCAGAAAATTATTGATTTGAATAATCCTAATAATTATTTGCAGTTTAATGCAAGCGGGCACTTATGTATCTGTGTACATGGATATGAGATTCCAATGTACCATTGTAAGACAACCAGGCGCTCTAGTAGAGAAGTAGTTGTTAAGGAGGAAGATTTTAAAGAAATTGTTAAATCTGTTGGTGATAATTTGAAGGAAATTGCAAAATATCTTTCCTTAGAGATATGTGAAAGATTCCCTCAACATGAAATACTTGAACCCATGGGTATTGTGTATCCTCAATTTTGGGAAAATCAAGAGAACCCAAAATATTTTCATGATCAAGTAAAAATCTTGATCGAACATTTTCTAAAAGTGTAACATATGATGAGCAAAAAATAGAAGGAATTTTAAATGAAGCTAAGCTTAGAAAACAATCTGGGAGATTTACAACAACTATGAGGGACCAATATAAATCCATGGGCAAGGAGAAGGTCTTTGAACCGAGATCAATAAAAAAGGTTTGGACAAACTTAGGTCAGAGTGAAATATTGCGTGGTTTGATATTAGAATATTTCAAACTTGTTGATTTATGTCAAACAATGATATTGGGGTCGATGGAGGATGAGAGATTTTTCAGTACATTGGGGGTTTTGAAATCAAAGTTAAGAAACAAACTAGACAAGAATTTGGAAAATTGCTTGAGGTTGAAAGGAACTACGTATAATGTCTATAATTTTCCTTTTGAAAGGGCACTCGCAATCTGGAGGTCCACATGTGAAAGAAGAAGGACCGGGTTGTGCAACACTCCAATTCCAAATGTGGGTACTGGTGGTAGTAGCAGTGCCATTGGGATAGATGAAATTGACACAAATCACACAATGAATGTTGAATTTGAGACACAGGCCAAAGAAAATGAAGAGCATACTTGGAATCAAATTCAAGATAACTCTTTTACTTTATTTGATGATGAACATCAGTTTGAGGACCCTGACTCCATTTGGTAAATGGAAGAGAATTAGTAGCTTTTAGGTATTTATACTGCACTTCATGGATCAGTTTCCATTGTTCCATATTGTAGTTGATATTTTAAATTGTATTCAATGAAATTGTGAATCATTGCACTTCATGATATTTTATTTTATATTGCACTTCATGAATCATATTCCAAAGTCAAACTATAGTTGATGATATTTTATGTTGTATTCCATGAAATTGTGATATTTTATATTTTATATTAGTATGTACATAGCATTCAATGAGGTGTTAGATGACGACACCTTTGAAAGGAAAGATAAGTCCATAATGTCGCATGGTCGCTGAAACTTGGAACCTTAGAACCAAAGTTTGAAGTTTCAAAATTTTTGAAACCTCCGACCCAGTGACCCACCAACTAGAAAGATGACCAAGAAATACTTTCAACTCAACAAAGTGAACCATCAACCAAGTTGGGGAATCGGGAAGTTATGAAAATTTAGAAATCTGCGACAAGGTTATAAGACTCTGAGGATTAGTGACTAAGCTTGTTTTTCTCCCTTATTTTGAGTCTATCGTCTCTCCAGCTGTAACATTTTACATGACTTATTAATGAAATCTGATCAATGATCTTTCATTAATCTTCTTTGCCATTAATATTATGCAATATGCATTGATGTATGTTTTAATTTTGGCTCTGGTTTAATGGACCAGTTAAAGTACCTTGATTAAATCATTAAAGCATGAATTCGTATAAATGTTTAGTGGATCTACTAAGTAGTCATGGAGATTGAGTATTGATATGTGAATTGTAATGCAATTTCACTAAGATTATGGATGCCTAGAATTAAAATCACCTTATAGTTCATACTTCATATTTTAATTGTGTTAAAAGTAAAACTTGAGCATGTACTCAACGATTCATCACTCAACTCAGTGCTTATTAGATTAATAACATATTAACAATAGTATTAGTAGCATATACAACAATGAACATCAACAATCATTTAAAGTGTATCTAGAAGTTGAAACCACTACCAGACTTTTTCTTCAAATGATATAATAAATAATATAGATAATTGAACATCAACACATTACTGAAGTCTGAATTTGAGATTTTAAATTGATTATCACATGAAGGAATACATAGAGGCATTGGCAATGCAAAATCTTGCTCAAAGACAACTTTGCACAGAGTTGAGTTGGAACTTGGAAACTCATATTATCAAAAATTAAATCGCAACATCACCTTTTCTAGCAACTTCCACTCTTCAATTGTTGGAATTGTCATTTTTTTGTTCTAATGATGTTTCACTTGAAGATTTGTTAACAAAACATGATTCAAATTGGAACCTGTCTTGGATTCTTTAGTCAATTTTGCATTCAGGGTTAGCAATGGTTTGATGGAGTCCAAATAGGTCACCACATCTAGGTCCTGAGGAAACTGGTCCAAATCAATCTTCCTTGCATCCTTCATCTTCTTTCTAAAATCATTCTTTCCAACGAATCGATCATTTGTGTCAAAAGCCTCTGGAAAACCAAGCTCTATGAAGTTCCTTACCTTTTCATCCACCTTCTTCATCTTGTCTGCAACCAAATGAAAATATTTCTCTGTTTCACATATTCTCAAACACTTTTCAATGACAGGTGACAACGTCATTGATGTAGCAAGTCGATTAGTAATCCCTTTTGATTTCAAAACATTGTCACTGGCTTTGTAGACTATTTGTTGATTTCTCTAATGCCAGTACATTTTTGTTTTCCATTAAATATTTCTTGAGCTTATTATGATGTTGTCTAATAGCATCAATCAATTTAAACATGTCACACAAATGATCAATCCCCTACATTATTTCATCCCAGATCTTTTGTTTCATATGCCTCATTGTTTCTCTACAAAATGTAGATAACTTATTTTGACAAGACTTAATTTCATTTTTTGGTTCTACCAGCTCTGCCTCCAATATTTCATTTATTTTTCTCTCCTTCTCCAATTTTTGTTCCCACTATGCATTTCCATTTGCAATGCTTAGTCTTAATTTTTCTGAAGTGGATTTTTCCTCATCATATTTCTTGTTGCTCTCATCTAGCCTTTGCTTCAGTTCGTTCACTGGAGTCTCATTCTGATTATCCTCTTTGCTTGTTGATGTAGAGGTAAATTTTTTAATTCTTTTTTCTAATTCATTGCTCTTGTTATCTATTGCTTTCCTCTTTTCTTTCTCATTTGCTCGGTCTACATGTAACTTTTCAATTTGAGTTTGTAACCTTTTTTTCTCCCTATCTTGCTTTAGCAATGATGTGTACACCAATTCATTGTTCTTCTTTGATACATTAATTTTGTCTGTATTTCTGAGTCCAGAAAAATCCAATTGAAAATTGTTCACCTCGAATTCAGATGGAGCCATTTGATTTGCTGGTTTGTTTTGAACTTTGGGAACAAGAATTGTGTACTCCATGATTTCTTTACTTGTGTCAAATGTGGGTAATACCATGGTTGTTGCAAGCTCTAAAGTTAGAGTAGACACACTCTCCATCAGTTGCTTCTTTTCTTTTTTATTCAATTCTAATTTCTTTTTAAACTCTTCAATGTAATCAAAACTCGGGGATGCAGGAACAATGGAATGCTTGAATGGTGAAGGAATAGGAGTACTTGCAGTTGCTAATGATGTCGCAGCCATACTAACTGGAATTGGGGGAGTGCCTAGAAATAAATCCTTTGTGTTGGATCCACTGGTAGTGTGACTTGGAGTTGGACCTGTCAAAATCCTTTGCATGTTTTGTATGCCTTGATCACCTGGTGTTTCTGTGGTATATTGTGTTATTGTCCTATAGTGTGTAATTTTTTGTTGCAGCACATGTTGACCACTACTAGTACTACTACCCATACCATCACCACCAAAGGCAGTGCCAATTGCACTAAGCCCTCCACCATGGGCATGTCCTAGTTGTGATTGTGTCTGACCATGAGGATGAGGATTTGAAGCTCTAACAAATTGACCTATATGCCTTAGGTCTACTTTTTCACCTCCAACCCCAAGGCTAGATTTATCAACTAGTTTTTTATGCTCTACATCTCTTACCATCCAAGGGCCTTGTCTTTGGGACCCCAAAGGACCACCATCATAACCCAATTTTTTCAGCTATGGCTGCTCCTGTAGTAGATGCTTCTTTTGTGGCCTCACTTAAACCAAGTTTGAAATTGGCATGGCTTTCGTCTTCCCTATCATCATCACTTTCTTCATCTTCTCGTTCATCTGGATGCTCTATATTTCATAATTTGCTACACTCAATATCTTTTTCATTATCTCCATACTTTGCAAGAGCTCTTAGATCACCTAGCTCCTTCCTCATAGACCAAAAGGCAGTAATTTTTTATCGTGACCAATTTTTTTTTGTAACTTCCTTCTCTAGAGAATATGGAATTTTTACTCTACTAGATGGTTCATGACCTTTTTCATAAAAAATTGTTGTACCTCCTAATTTTCTTTCAATGCAATGCCATAATTTCTGCTAACAATTGTTCAAAATAAATACCATTCTTAGCAGCACTTTTCTCCATTGCTACTTTGACCTCATCCCAAGAATCCTTGTTTATCAAGTTTTCAAGCAAGGGTTCACTTTGTTGTTGAATTCTACTTCCAGCATTCTTATTGAGCACAATCATTGATTTAATGGTGTCACATGGATCATACTACCAGTGACAGATAGCATCAAAATAATAAAAAATCAAAAGATCATGTGCCACACTAAATTCTTTTCTCTCAAATGTGATCCCTCCACATGAAAAAGGTAAAGAAGGAAATAAGGTCTTCTTCCCCTGACCACTAAAGTGTCTGTCATCAACACTCTGCATCTTCCTTACATATTCCAAAGCAAAAACCCTTTCCGTCACATGTATTGGAAGTTTGTATGGTTGTACTTCCAATCCATAAAATTTTAGCATGTGTAGTATATTCTTCCATTAAGTACCAATCAGCCAATTGTATTTATTTTCCTAGTTGAATGTAGTTTCTACATGACATATGTAGGCAATCTAGGCATTGGAATATTTGTAATTTCTTGATGCAATGGAGCCAAAAAGTAGTCTACAAAATGATTGTAGTTCCTTCAAGAATCATGCAACCTTATAACAGTGGCCCATTCATATACTGGAGCCATTTTATTTTGCTCAGGATTACTATTACCATAGGGCTAAATCTGAAGCTTGTTGGTCTGAAACATTCCTCTGAATTTGAATAGAAAAAGATAGCACAAGTAGGTTGTGAACCTAAATGTCTTGGTGGAACCTCCTTTAATCATTAAAAAAAATTTAAGCATGGATTCTACAATGTGCTCAATAAAATTATATTTGGCATGTGGAACACCATAATGGATATTATACACCATTTCAAGGAGGCATGCACCCACTTCCAAATTACTATCCAGTCTGAGGAAAAATGCTAGCATGGAAATAGTATCCTGAACCCATGGTCTAAAAATATCCAAATCATGAGGAGGCTTATGATCACCTTTCAATTTGTTTCTATCCTGAACTATTCTATTTAAGAAATATTTTTTCTCCATTTCATCCACTGCTTCATAATCACTAGCAAGCTTTTCTAGGTCAATGTGGACATTTCCAAATTCTTCGGTTGTAAACCCCAAGGCCAACACTTTTCCAAGTTCTTCTACATTAATGGATAACAATTCTTCTTTTCTATCTTTATTAACAATTACTCTTTTTTTATCATCATAATTTAGGGCACAGACCATGATAAATTCTGGGCAAGGGAAAACCTCATGTAACATCATGCGCCCTAATCTAGTTACCTACGATGCATTGATACTATTAACTTGCATTTTATTTGCATCCTTATTCTTAGATGAAAATCTAAGTTCTGAGGTACACCTACCATAGGTTTCAGGATCATAAATATCATGGTATTCATCAATGAAACCTAGGGTTTTAAGCAATTTTGCATAATGTATTTTTTTATCCAACATTGGTATAGTGGTACTGGTGGTAGACATGTCAATACAATCAACAATGTGAAATTTGTGAATTCCCTATTAGTCCTTATTTTTCTTAATTCTTAAGCCTCTTAACCCTACAACTAAACTTCAAAGTTTGACAAAGTAAGATTTTAAGAAACATCAAGCAATGAAACGTAGCCACAAGAATTCTTTAACTTACCTAGATTTTGAATTTTGATTCTTGAAGTTGAAACTGGGTTACTGGAATGGCTTTGTTGGAAATGGAATTGTGGAACCCAAAATAGGGTGGTGCACTACAATGAGCAAACTGAAGACTGAAATCTCCCCATGTGCTGACACTCTAACTTCAAAATAAAATCACTTACCAATAGAAAGTGTTGTTTTTTTTAATATTAAACTTTAAAGTGAATGACACCAAAATTTCTACTCATTACTTATGAACTACATAGTAAACAATTAGGTAGTACAATGTACATGGTTGGCAACATTTAAAACAAGCCATTAATGATTTACTCCTGCATTGACAACAAATTCTAAACTATTGATCTTTGTTAATCTAAGGGTTATATGGTGATTCCAGAGGTTTAAGTTTGCAAGCATAGCATTCTATGCATTTCATTTTGGAATGTAACTACAACCATACATCAAATGTTCATTGAATGGTTGAGTAATTTATGATATAAATAATAAACATAAAACATGTGTTTTAAATTTTCTTTAAACTTTAATGCGCTAGGATTGACATCAAGGCCAAGGGGCTAGAAACTTAACATTACAAAGGCCTTAATAAAATGAATTACAATGTCACATTAATAACACAACCACTTATTTTATTACAACTGAATTACAATGTCACATTATTACATAGTATATGTAAGTGCAAGTGGAAAGCTTTTGTTGGACCGCTGGTGAAAAGTTGAAAACGTAAATGTGATACATGTATCTTTGAAAATAAATGGAACTTGTCAGGTCAACCATGACATCTGAAAATAAGCACATGGGAATTTTCGGGTCAGCCATGGTCTCTGAAAATAAATGCATGGGGAAAGGGGACCCAATCAAACTGGGGAAATGGGAGTTGTGAAGATACATAATGTACTTAGCCCCTTTCAAAACCAGACTCATGCAGAAGATGAGGGGTTGTAAAATTACTCCCATGAAGAAGATGAGCACTTAAAATAAATGCATGGGGCTTACCTGGTAGGCCATGGTGTCTCAAAATAAGTGCAAGAGACTTTCCTGACCAACCATGCAAATGATGAGGGGTAGTAAAACTGCTCCCATGTAGAAGATGAGCACTAAAATTAAATGCATGGGAATTGCCTAGGCAACCATGTAGACGATGAGGGGTAGTAAAACTACTCACATCTTCTACTTGTAGCTTCCATGCACTAAGATAGCACTTATCTCCATTAGAGCTTCTCATCCTAGTTCAAAACCTGTCTGAGAAGTTAGGTGAACCAAATCAACTTCTTTCTAATTCCACCCATTCTGAACTTGAACGAAATTGGTCTTTTACTATGTAACTACATAGCTAGGGGCAAGAGAATTTAGAGCATCCCCAATAATACCTCATCATCTTCTTCCTGAATCCTTATTAAGTTAACCATACAAAATGAAAACCCTTATGACAATTAAACGAATGATTTTAGTTGTTCTCACTATCCTTATTTATGGGCCAAAAGTTCTGCCAAAAGTGCCACTACTAGCTTGGTCCCTTGTACACCTCACATGTGTCACGTGTGATGTTGTGTATAGTTACTACTAACTAGTAATAATTGTAATTTTCACAAACCAAAAATCCAACTTAATCGGTACCTCAAAGATGGCTACATGCAAAGTTGAAAGTTGTACCTCAAGCTGACAAGCTATCAATTGTCAAAATCAGCAGTGCCATGCAAGCTATCAATTGTCAAAATCACTGGATTATTGACATCATCATCTACGATTCTACAGTACACTGTGAAGTTTTCAATATAAATCTATCCAATCAATCACTCTGGCTATTCATATGGCATTAATCTGTGTCATTGCCTAGTACTATAGCCAAATTGAGAATTTCAATAGAATAAATGATAGGTAGAGTACTTCGATGCATTGAAAAGAGAGAATTAAATGTATCATTTTACCTTAATCATTATCAATGTCCTAGTAAGTCACAATAAATTTCACTCACTTATGATCATAACTATATGTTGGGGTGCTGTCATAATAGTGGTTAACAATTCCTGAGAGGAACGAATTTTAGCTGAAATCGCATATTTTTAGAAAATATAATGATTTAAGCCTTAAAAAGTTTCATTTTAAGGATTCCAATTGAAGAGGGTTTGATCAAATCACCTTAGATCAAACCCCCTTGGATAGAACCTTGCTAGTTTTAAACCATACCTATAAATGCGTCTCTTTACACCTATCAAAATGTTGATAAAAAATCACTTTTGATTTAGATTTTGGGGATCAAATGAATTCATTTAAAATTTATTTCAAATGATTATGGTATTCCTCAGAACAAGCTATCCAATGAATATAATTTTAATATGTTTTGCTTTTGTTATGTATTTGTTTTTAAGTTTTATTAAACATAGGTTTTTCATCGAAAATGAATTTCTTTGTTCTTCACATGTGGAAAAATAGAAGATTATAAAAAAAAAAATTGAAAAATATGAGTGCACCAGATATTGAAGTCCTTGATCCAACAAAAAAATTAAATTAAATTTTGACATATACAAAACAAGTTACTTATACGCATGTCCGAATTGTAATTGCTTGACTTTGAAACTTATTAAGGAAAAAATATTCAATAAAAACTATCTAACCAAGTGGAAGCACTAGATATCAAAGTTACAAATCTAAATTTGAAAGAATTAGAATTTTATCCTTCATGGAAAAAAAGTTATGTGTTATACGGTGTGCGTCACTTTTTAAAAATGTTGTTTTCTGAAAAAAATCTATTTTCATGGGAGATGGAAAAAGAAGTGCAATTTGATTCCAAAAATTTTGGAAAAAATATTTTTAGAATCTACAGACAAAATTTGATGAGACTCTAGTTTTCACCATCTTCAAATTCCTCACAGTTTAGCCACTATAGGTGCACGAATGTGAAGATTTAGTTAAAAATAATAATTTCAGTGTCCAGTTTGGCAAAAAATTGTAAACCACTATTATGGGATCACTCGTTGATAATTACTATTAGTTTTAAAAGCCACATTTAACATTTTTATATTGATCAAAGCAAAAGGGATTTACAAGAATTGAGCCACAAAAAGAATTTTAATTTAAGTAGCTATTGCTAAAGACTAAAGTACATAGTACATAACCAGTGTGGCCAAAAAGCCACTAACCGTGACAAAAAACCAGTCACAAAGTACATATTACAAGAACCTTAGAATTGTTATGTTGTACAATAAAATATAGACACATGACACATCACATCATTCATTACTAATTTTTTTTGTAACATTAGATAAGGCCATAAACCGGTTGTTTGAGTAGAACGCGAATTAAATTTAACAAATTAACAACAAAGAAGAAAAGCGAATCACCTAAAACCTTCCTCCAAAACTCCAGACTCTTTAATGATTCTTTTTTTGTATCACATAGTAGACCCCATCTCATATTAACCAGGGCAAGAGCCTGCACTGTAGAAGCATGCAACTCCACTTTCCTAAAGATTCCACCAACAGGTGCTAACCCACTTTCAAAATTGTAATGCTCCAGCACCAACTCCAACGAAGAAAAATTATAGAGTAAATGAAAGGCTACAAATAACATATTGTCAGCGTCTTCACCAAATCTTTATCGAGCAAAATTCCCATGCAATTGGACAAGAAAGCTTAAGCTACCTTAAAATATAGAGCACGAGGGTTGTTCTGAAGTCATTCCCTACCCACAATTATTCTTATAGCATCCTCAACCTGCACATAAGGAATTGTAAAAACCATACCCAACTTTTGTCTCTCATATGCATCATCCCTTCTTTACTCCCAAAAATATTTGGGTAGCATGACACGCCATGAAGACTCCATAATATCTTAGTTAAATTGAGAATAGAGAAGAAATAAATCAATGCCAAATATATTATAAATGATATGAAGAACATTAAGTTGGTGAAGTTTATATAGAAGTTAGCACAAACACAATCAGTATGACATCACACTTTTCATTTTTAAATTCACAACTATCATCAAGATGTGACAATTAACATTTATTTCAACACTAGAATCCTTATAAACAAGTGCTTAAAAGGTATGCCCAAGACAGATGACAAGATGGCTGCATAGTGCACATGCAAATAAACTATAATAATTAAAAAAAAAAATGGGAACATCACTAGGTTGACGAGACTCGACCCTTAGGATTAAAGAGTTAAGATTTAAGGATTTTTCATAAAATATTTTGGTTTGACTTAGGCAATATTAAATGGTAAACAAGAGCACGATGACCGATAGACCTAAATAATTAATAAAATCTCAACCATTGATTTCTAAAAATCTAACGGTTCTAGTGTTATTCTGGAGGTTTCAGTTCACAAGTCTAGTGCTTCAAGGATTTACTTTCGGAATGCATCTATAGCTGTCCATCAAAAATTCATCGAACGGTCCCTCTTTTAAAACAAACTTTATGCACGTGCTTAATTTAAAATGGGGACATCGCTAGGTTGACGAGACTCGACCCTTAGGATTAAAGAGTTAAGATTTAAGGCTTTGTCATAAAATATTTTGGTCTGACTTAGGCAATATTAAATCGTAAACAAGGTTACAAGAGCATGATGACTGACAGACCTAAATAATTAATAAAATATCAACTATTTATTTTTGAAAATATAACGGTTCTAGTGTTATTCCGGAGGTTTCAATTTGCAAGTCTAGTACTTCAAGGATTTACTTCCAAAATGCAACTATAGTCGTCCATCAAAAATTCATCAAATGGTCCTTCTTTTAAAACAAACTTTATGCATGTGCATAATTTAAAATGGGAACATCGCTAGGTTGACGAGACTTGACCCTCAAGATTAAAGAGTTAAGATTTAAGGCTTTGTCATAAAATATTTTGGTTTGACTTAGGCAATATTAAATGGTAAACAAGAGCACAATGACCGAAAAACCTAAATAATTAATAAAATCTCCACCATTGATTTATGAAAATCTAACGGTTCTAGTGTAATTCTGGAGGTTTCAATTCACAAATCTAGTGCTTGAGAGATATAGTTCTGGAATGCATCTACAACCGTCCATCAAAAATTCATCAAATGGTTGTGGTCCATAATGTCGCATGGTCGCTGAAATTTGGAAACTTAGAACCAAAGTTTGAAGTTTCAAAGTTTTTGAAACCTCCGACCACCGACTACAAAGATGACCAAGAAAGACTTGCAGCTAAGGTTAGGAAAAGCACCAAAACCCCAAAATTGGTGAATTAAGATAGGAAAGGTGGCGACTAAGGTTAGGAAAAGTACCAAAAACCCCGACTTTGGTGAATTAAGATAGGAAAGGTGGCAAGGACGGTGCATTTATGAAGTGAAGATTGTGGGCAGATTTTAGCAAGTGGACATTACTGGAGGATCGATGGGTAATTAAGATCAGTATGTGTGGAGTTTGGAAAATTATTACCTCTGGTCCCTCGATTAGTGAAGTTAATAATAGAGTTTGGGGTGGAGAAGAAGGCACACAGAAAGTCTGAAAGAGTGGTGGTGGTGGCGATGTAGCTGCAACAATTTTCAAATGGAGGCCAACTTCACTCTGCGTTTGAGGAGGCAATTAAACCCGTTTTATGGTGAAGCTTCTAACAAAATATTAATGGGTATGTTTTTATTCACTGATGGGAGGTTGGTACAAAGTGTGTAGATGATTTTGGGGAAATCCTTTAGAAATCTGAGACATAGATATAGGACTAACATGAATGTATACTCCTTGATTATAGCATGGGGTTTGGACTTGGGGGAATCGATAAGCACAATGAGAGAAGTGATGGAGATGATTGTGCATAGAGATTTCTTGGAAGGCTTAGAATCAATACTTGAATGGGCAATTCCAAGTGAAGGTTTCAACATCCGGGAAGGTTTTGAAAATGTGGAACTGGAAGGGGCAGAAGGATGCATCCCTTTCGTGTGTTAGCCAGGAGATGAGATTAAAAATTGATGCAAGGAAGAAGCAAGGTTAGGCTGGAAAGCATTGAAGCTCTTTATAGAGCTAATGAAGGTGGAAGCAATTATAGCACAGGCGAAAGTGGAGGCAGAGCACATGGAAGCATAGGTGAAAGCGGAGGAAAGTTGTATGAAAGCAAAAGGACAGATGCGAGGAAGTGGAAGATGAAAGGCAAAGCAACAAGGAAAGTTGGTTATGAAACGGGTAGCAATAGTTGAATTTATAGTTTTTGTAGGGTTTTTTCAGAATTAACGCAAGACTAGTACTAAATTTTTGGCTTGTTGAAATATGTAAGGTAGATATAGATAGTTGTGAACTGGTTTTAGTTGTGTAGGGTTACTTTTTCTATTATGAAGCATGTGAAGATGCTTTTTGAAAAAACTGTTATAGCTGTAGGTGATTTTTGGGATGAAAACAATGAGGCAAATAATCTTTATTTTCATGCATTTTTTTTATTAGTTTGATATTATGTTTAATTCGCCAATGTTTTTTCTTAATCATTTGAAAATAGGTTTAATTCGCCAATGATTTTTTTTTTTAGTTTGAAAAAAAGTTTTAATCGACAACAAAATTATTTTTTCTGGTTTGAAAATAGGTTTAATTCGCTAATCGAAATATTTTATTGCTATGAAAATAGATTTTAATCGCCAATTGAAAATTTTTAGTGGTTTTAAAAAAATTACATTTTGCCAGGATTTTCCACAGACTTCTAACGATTAGAAAAGATTCACCAATGGACTTTTTTTTTTCACGAAAAACAAAAAAAATTTCCACTAAAATTAATATTTTTATCGAGAAGTATACAAGATTCGTCAGGATTTTACACCTTCGCCAAGGGAGGTGTTTCTTAAAGTTTTCCCTAATGCCCAATTTATGCTAAAGAGTAAAAATGGCTCCTTTAGAGAAAATTAGGGTTACAAACCTATAGCTTTATAGATGTCATCATGTGACATAAAAAAAAAAATTATCCAACAAATTATACCCTTACTATCAAAAGGTGCCATGCATGTATCATAATATTCTTTTGAAGGCTAGAAAATAGTTGATCATACAAAAAACCACCTGGATATCATAAAAATGTTTTTTTCATGTTGGAAACTACCTATTGCTATTTAAAACCACCTTTTATTGGCATTAAATAAGTTTCTAGGTCAACTATTGAGGTAGATTTAACCATACATTAGTGTTGTTCTTTTTTGACTAGTGATTGGAATTGTCATTGGGCTATTAAAAGACCATCAATGAAGGTTGAAATTTGTTGATTGTGGGGGATAATTGTTGTTATGGAGTGTGTAGGGAGATGCAGCAAGAGAATTCATCGTCGAAAACAAAAAAAAGTTTCCACAAAAAAATTGTTTGGTTTTTTTAAAAAATACTCATTATTGTAAAAAAAACTTGAAAGAAATCATAGAGATTGACACAATGATTGTACGATGTTGTATGGCCATAAAAATTCCATATAGTTGTAAAACACTTTATCCTTGAGATCTATGTAAGCTCCCCAAAAAAATTGTAAAAAATATCCAAACTCCAACTCTAATGTTTGGACAAACAATCTTAAGGTTTTTGGATGTTCTAGATGCAATAGTAAGGTTCGTTTTTCTACAACATGTGCCAAATGAAACTCTAAAAAAATAGATAGATAATTACATATCTAGAGCTTTGATACCATGTTAGATTTGATTCCTCAACCCTACAACTCCCAAGGATCGCATGCAATAAAACACCTACCACAAAAAGAGAGCAAAAGCAACAGGGATTTCTATGGAAGTTGAATAGTCTATTGATCTAAGAAAACATGAATAATTATGAATGTACAATACAATAGGAATTAATGAAAAATACAATAATGAATCCTTATAATAATGAAAAAGTAAAAAAAATAGACATAGATGAAATCTTAGGTGAGGATTAAAATAGATCATGACATGTGTTCCAATCTTATGAATTGAGACAAAAAAAACACATGACCTAAGTAAGCTTAAGTAGCTAGTGTGAAAAGGGACCTAAGTAATTAAATGATTAAACCCCTTAATTTCCTTTATTTTCCTTTATACTTTAACCTTTTTTATTATGCATTGTTTGTCATGTTTTTCATATTGATTTTTCCTTCTATACTTGTTTACATGATTTTCCTTAATCACTTGGATAGAATTTCAATTTCCCTTTTCTTACTTTTCACATATGTTCTCTTAGGCTTATTCACATCCTTTTTCATGTATTTACCCATACCTTTATGTCCCGTCTATTTTCCCACTCCACCTTATGCATTATTATGCATCCTCAATTTCATGACCTTTTCTTTTACCATTTTGTTTTTTATATTCCCTTCTTACTTCCCATTTGTATACATGTTACACATTTTTATGTTTATTATGCTTTGTTGAGATAGACCTACATAGATTGAAAGACAAAACAATTTTAACACATTAGGATTAATAAATTAGATCATTTTCTTGAAGAAAGGTTTTTCTTTATAATATTTTTACTAAATAACACAAAGTTGAATCCTTTGGTCAATAGACATAATATTTATAAAAGTATATTGGGTACCATGTCTTTCAACTATATCACACATTATACACTTCAAACCATGAGTCTCTTCACCCTTCACCTATTTATTGTAAGAATAAGGGATCCTCTACATTTTTTATTTTATATTCTTTTGTTTGAAAAAAAACAAGTCTTTAAGAATTCATAATACATATTAATTGACTAGTATTAGGCATGTAGATCTTTCATTCTATGTGTTTTTGAATGTGCATGCTACAAATATTAGATTGTTTATGGACCAAAATGCATAAAGAGTTTTTCCCTATATAGGAACTTGAATAGATTTAAAGTTCCCACTAGGTTATGAAACTTTATTGAAAGTTTGGTTAGATTCCTTTAGGCATGAATGTGCATACCACAAAAAAATGATTATTCACATTCGTGAGTCATTAACGCAGAAATTTGACTACTCATTTTGATGGGCCATTCATTTTATTGTCCATATTATATCCCTACTATTATCTAGTCACATATGTTTTAGGCTAGTTTGGTGGAACTTAAAAATATTTTACTATTTTTTCTTACCACAAATACCTTGAATTCACATAGGATTTGTGTTGATATGGTAAGATGCTTGGATTAGACATCAAATAACCTTTAGTTTCAAACACAATCTCCTTAGTTGATTATTCTTCATTTTATAAATTGAAAAGAAAAACCAACCTCACATCTGTTATAGTTAGTTTATCTAGATAATTATTCAAATCCAACATTAGTATCATAGTTGTTAAAGAGGTTAAGCTAGTATTAGGTAGGAACACCCTTAATTCTTTGATAAGTTTGATCTAGTTAGAGGCATGAATGAATTGTTTGATAATGTTTTATTTAGTTGGGTCCATGTTATGTTTACAATCTTCTCTAGAATTTATTCTTATATAATGAGCCCAAGAGAATGAGGAGGCTGATATTTTTTCTAGAATCTATAATTTGTCAAAGGCAATTTTCTAATGTACCTTCCCATCTCCCAAGAGATATGTGCATAAAATCCAAAAGTGGGTGTGCTATGGTATTTTATGTGAAAAGGTTTGTTGCTTGTTCTTTGGGGATTGGATGAATTCCTTGACCATTACTAGCTCTACTTTTTTTGAAAGTTCTCATTGATATGATTCTAAGAAAGCACAAAATGCCTATAAGAGAAGAGAATGCCAACTGTTAATCCAAAAAAATAGTTATAACCACGTCATTAACCAAATCTATATCATTGTCTTGACATGGAAGAAGATATTTTGGTCTTATTAGATAATACTATTAAATATTAGTTGATATTTGATGCAGGAGCATCCAGTGGTGTAAGGGCAATCCTACATCACCCAAAAATATGTTTTCCATTATGTTTCCTTTTGTTAGCCTTTTGTAGACGTTTTTGCATTTCTGGATACCCTTTTCGTTGAATAAGAGTTCCCAACTTTCAGAATTGCATTTCTACTTTTTTTGTTCAATTTCTATTTTTAGTAGTTTTGAATTTGAAGGCGTGAGGAGGTAGAAATTTATGGAAAGCTTCAGGATAGAAAAATAAGCACTTTGGTGAAAGAATCATGTCAAGATCATTCTCAGTTTGAAAGTTATTCAAGTTTCAATTTCTGCTTTTTGCCTTAAAAAATCTTTCGAGTCCAATTTGAGGAACTAAATGGTCCCATATGGGCCCATAAATCATTGAAACTAGTAGAGCGGATTCTTAGTGCATTCTTCACTCCAATACCTTTCCAACCGTTCAAATGGTTCATCAAATGGAGTCCCAGATCAAAAGTTATGGCTCCCGGGAGTTGGTGCATTTTCAAAAATGTGCTAATTTTTTAATGTAGTTTTAAAATTTAAAATTCATATTATAATTTTTAGTGCCAAACTACCAACAATCATAATTTGAATGTATTTTTGGCTCCAAGACTGAAAAAGGAGCTATTTATGGGTGGGGTTTCTGATTTTTGGTAGCTTTTTGGGGAAAAGATAGCATACTGCGAAAAGGGGAATTTTTGTAGTTTCTGTAACTGGCATGTATTGCAAAACTCGAAGATTTGAGATCCTTTGCATGTAAGATTTTCATATTCAAAATAATAATAATATTCTCTAGTTGTCTGTGTGATTTTCTATGTCTCGGATTAGCACCCTCGTCAAGTGGTATCAGAGCGGGTTTTCTTGAGTGTGTGGACAGATCGTCGATCGTGAGGAAGTTCGCACCAGGATCATGGTTGTGGGTTTGAGATATTCAAGATGCCTTGAAGAGTGATTTCTGGTAGGCGTGGTGGTGCCAAAGGTGGAAGAGGTGGAAAAAATGTTGGTGGAAGAGATCCATTGGCGGCCGAGGGTTTCAGAGCCCTCTAGAGACAAATTGATGCATTGCAGGAATAGATGAGAAGAGGGTTAAACCCAAGAAGGAGAGAAGAAAGCAAGGATGAAGAAGAGGTGGAAGATTCAGATGTAGAAGAGGAAGAAGAAGCAATTGATCAAGATCAAATGCAACTAATAAAGGCCATTTCAGAGATCAGAAAAAGACCCAGAGTAGAAGTTCCCAGTTATTCTGGAAGTTTGAACCTGAAAGAGTTGATCAACTGGATCAACAAGCTAGAAGAGTATTTCGAGTATGAAGAAATAGAGGACCCAGATCAAGTTAAGTTTGCAAAAATGAAGCTGAAGGGCCACACAAATATTTGGTGGAAAGAGGTCCAACTGGAGAGAAATCGAAGAGGAAAAGGAAAGATTGGCAGTTGGGATCACATGGTGGAGAAATTGAAGTAGTTCATACCAGTGGACTACGAGTTAGATCTACTAAATAAATTGCAAGGGTTGAAGCAAGGAAATATATTTGTGAAAGAATACATAGAATATTTTCACAAGATGATCATCAGAATGGGCCATGCAGAGGCCAACAAGGAGAAGGTAGCCCATTATCTTAATAGGTTACGGGCAAGCATTCAATAGGAGCTAAGCCTGGTCAGAATGACCACCATTGAGGATGCGTACCAATTTTCTCTGAGAGTTGAAGAGAAGTTGAACAAAAGATTTGATAGCAAGCAAAAAGGATGAGGAGGTCAAAGCAAAAGGGGTAGTGGAAGAACTTCTGGAAGCCGAAATGAGGATGAGAAGAAAAATGAAGATGTGGGTACCTGCCAAAGCTAGAAGAATGATAACTTCTACCGCCCTCATGATAAAAACAGTGGTGATCAAAGAGGTAGAGGATGAGGAAGATCTGGACAAGGACCTGAAAGAGGTGGTTTTAGAGGAACTTGTTTCCAGTGTGGTGAAGAAGGGCATCGAGCCTATGAATGTCCACAACACCAAGGAAGGACAAACAGAAGGTCAAAAGGTTGTGCAAGGTTTGCGCATGCAGATGAGGAGGCTCAATCTAAGCATTCAGATGATGTTGAAAGGGGGGAAGCCCTAGTGGTTAGAAGATCCCTGGTGACTGAAGAGAAGGAGCTAGAATAGAGGAAGAATTTTTTTCACATAAGGTGCAAATGGGGGGAAGCCCTATGAATGTCCACAACACCAAGGAAGGACAGACAGAAGGTCAGAAGGTTGTGCAGGGGTTGCACATGCAGATGATGAGGCTCAATCTAAGCATTCAGATGACGCTGAAAGGGGGGAAGCCCTAGTGGTTAGAAGATCCCTGGTGACTGAAGAGAAGGAGCCAGAATAGAGGAAGAATCTATTTCACACAAGGTGCAAATGTGAAGGAAAATATTGTGATGTCATTATTGACAGTGGGAGCACTGATAATCTAGTGTCAGAAGAGATGGTTACGAAGTTGAAGCTAAAGAGGGAAAGGAATCCACATCTGTATCAGATTGCCTGGTTGTAGAAAGACCACAAAGTTTTGGTCAATGAGAAATGCTTAGTGAAGTTCAAGATCGGGAGCTATCGTGATAAGGTACTATGTGATATCATCCCCATGGATGCATGTCACATGTTGTTGGGGAGGTTGTGGCAATTCAACAGGCGAGCTATACATGATGGCCATGCAAACACTTATTCCCCTACGAAGGATGGAGTCCACCAAAAGTTGAAACCCCTAAAGGAGGTTGAAGAAGAGGTATGCAATAGTGCTAGAGTTTGTTATGTTGATGGAAGGAAATTTTTAGAAGGCATGAAGCATGAGCATATGTGTTATGCATTGATTCCTAGAATGGATAAGAAAGATAGTGAGAAGGTGCCAGTAGAATTTTCTAGATTATTGAATGAGTTTTAGGATATTGTTTCTGATAATGTACCTGAGGGTTTACCACCAATGAGGAAGATCAGTCATCAAATTGACTTGATCCTTGGAGCTATTTTTCCAAATAAGGTAGCTCATAGAATGACTCCTGCAAAAAATGAGGAGTTGAAAAGACAAGTTCAGGAGTTGTTGAGAAAGGGTGTGATTCGAGAGAGTCTAATCCCATGTGCAGTACCTACAGTACTAGCACCAAAGAAGGATGGGGAGTGGAGGATGTGTATAGACTCTCGGGCCATAAATAAGATAACAATAAACTATTGATTCTCCTTGCCAGGGATGGATGACCTGATGGATTGTTTGAGTGGGGCTCAGTACTTCACAAAGATCAATCTGAAGAGTGGATATCACTAGATTCGAATTCGAGAGGGAGATGAATGGACGAACGTCTTCAAGACCAAAGAAGGCTTGTATGAGTGGTTAGTCATGCCTTTTGGACTAACCAATGCACTGAGTAGATTCATGTGGCTCATGAACGAGGTACTGAAAGAGTTTCTGGGAAGTTTTGTTATTGTGTATATTAGATTATATTTTGATATTCAGTAAGTCACCGAATGAGCATTTATTTCATATTTGTAGACTCTTTGAGAAGTTAAGAGAAGAGAAATTATTGATTAATCTGAAGAAGTGTAGTTTTGTGAAGGAGTTAGTGTACTTGGGGTTTGTTGTCTTGGCGGAAGGTCTCTAGATGGATCCAAAGAAGGTGAAGGCTATTTTGGAATGGCCTACCCCAAGAACTGCTATTGAGGTGAGATCTTTCCATGGTTTGGCCAGCTTTTACAGAAAGTTCATTAGAAACTTCAATAGTATTTGTGCACCCCTGACTGAAACAATGAGAGGGGATAGAAAGGAGTTCAAATGGAGCACAGGGGCAACGAGAATTTTTGATCTGTTGAAATAGAAGGTGATAGAACAACCTATTCTAGCCCTCCCAAATTTCAATAAGGTGTTTCAAGTGGATTGTGATGCCAGTGGTTGTGCCATTGGAGTAGTATTAATCCAAGAAGGTAATCCCATTGCCTCCTTCAATGAAAAGTTAAATGATGCAAAGAGAAAGTACTTTGTATATGATTAGGAATTTTATGCAATAGTTCAAGCATTAAAGAAATGGAGGCATTATATGTTGCCGAAGGATTTTTTTTTGTATATTGATCATCAAGCATTACAATACTTGAATAGTCAGGGAAAATTAAATCAAAGGCATGTGAAATGGGTAGAAATTTTGCAAAGTTATACCTTTGTTTTAAAGCATAGGAGTGGGAGGTCGAATAGGGTTGCAGATGCCTTAAGTAGGAGGCAGACATTTTTGACAAAGATGCAGACTGAAGTGGTTGGGTTCAACGAACTTAAGACATTGTACCCTGAAGATCCTGATTTTGTAGAGGCTTGGAAAGCTTGCAAGGAGCCTATTATAGTTGACAGGATGAAGTGGCTAGATTTCATAATCCAGGATAGCATGTTGTTTAAGGGAAGTCAATTGTGTATTCTGAGGAGTTCCATGAGGGAGAACCTGATAAAGGAGAAGCACAGTGGACGAATGGCAGGACATTTTGGTCAGGATAAGACCATTGCCATTATCAGTGAGCATTATTATTGGCCTTAGTTATCAAAGGATGTGAAGAATTTTATGCAGAGTTGTAGAGTTTTTTAGATGGCTAAAGGAGTGAGCCAGAATACAGGGTTGTATCAACCCTTACCTGTACTAGAGAGGTTGTGGGAGGATATAAGTATGGATGTTGTTCTTGATTTTCCAAGGACACAAAGAGGGAATGATTCAGTATTTGTGGTAGTTGACTGATTTTCGAAGATGGCACATTTCATCCCATGCCAGAAGACCCATGATGTATTCCACATTGTTGACTTGTTCTATAGAGAGGTGGTGAGGCTACATGGTCTGCCAAAGAGTATAGTCTCAGATCATGACACCAAATTTGTTAGATACTTTTGGAGGACCTTGGGGAAGAAGTTGAAAATAGAGTTGAAGTTCAGTTCTGCACACCATCCACAGACTGATGGGTAGATTAAGGTTGTGAATAGAAGTCTGGGAAACCTAATAAGATGCTTGGTAGGAGATAAACCCAAGGAATGGGACCTGATCTTACCCCAGGCAAAGTTTTCTTACAACAATTCTGTCAACCGGAGCACGGGAAGGTCACCATTCCAAATTGTGTATGGAGGTAGTCCCATAACTACTCCAAAACTAAGAAAGATGGACCAAGAGAAGAAGACAAGTGTCAAAGCTGAAGACTTTGTGAATCACATCAAGAATATACATGAGAAGGTAAGAGAACATATTAACAAGATGAATATGCAGTATAAGGCTAAGGAAGATCAGAAGAGGAGGAATAAGGAGTTTCAAATTGGTGATGAAGTGATGGTCCACTTGAGGAAAGAAAGGTTTCTAGTGGGAACTATAACAAATTGAAGATGAAGAAGTTCGGTCCCTATGAGATTTTGAAGAGGCATGATTCAAGGAACGCATATGAGGTAGAGTTGTCGGATGAAATCAACATTTCCCTTGTGTTCAACATTTTAGATTTAACAGAGTATCATGAAGGTGGCGCAGAGGAAATACCAACAATGGAACAGTGTGGCATTCTAGCACCTACTTCAGAGAAGGAGATTGAAGCAATCCTAGATAGTCATGTGGGAAGGTGTACCAAAAACAGGCAGTATGAAGAATATCTGGTGAAGTTGAGAGGAAGGTCTGTGGAAGATTCATCCTGGTTGTTTAAGGTAAAGATTGACCATTTGGGTTTTCCTAAACCATCTGAGACATGACGGGGTCACTTCTCAAATTACCCTAGGTGTCTGATGAAGGAGCATCCAGTGGTGTAAGGGCAATCCTGCATCACCCAAAAATATTTTTTCCTTTATGTTTCATTTTGATAACTTTTTGTAGATGTTTTTGCATTTCTGGATACCCTTTTCGTCGAATAAGAGTTCTCAACTTTCAAAATTGCATTTCTTTTTTTTTGGTTCAATTTCTATTTTTAGTAGTTTTGAATTTGAAGGTGTGAGGAGGCAAAAATTTATGGGAAGTTTCAGAACAAAAAAATAAGCACTTTGGAAAAAGAATCAAGTCAAGATCATTCCTAGTTTGAAAGTTATTTAAGTTTCAATTTTTGCTTTTTGCCCTGAAAAATCTTTCGAGTCTAGTTTGAAGCATTAAACGGTCTCGTACGGGCCCAAAAATTTCCAGAATCAGCAGAGCGGGCTCTTAGCGCGTTCTTTACTCCGAAACCTTTCCAACAGTTTAAACAGTTCGTCAAATGGAGTCCCGGATCAAAAGTTATGGCTCTCAGAGGTTGGTGCATTTTCAAAAAAGTGCTAATTTTTTAATGTAGTTTTAAAATTTAAATTTCAAATTGTAATTTTCGGCGCCAAACCGCCAAAACTCATAATTCAAAGTTTTTTTGGCTCCAAGACTGAAAAAAGGAGCTATTTATGGTCGGGGTTTCTAATTTTTGGTAGCTTTTTGGGGAAAAGAGTGCATACTGCAAAAAGGGGAATTTTTGTAGTATCTGTAACTGGCATGTATTGCAAAACTCAAGGATTTGAGATCCTCTTCATGTAATATTTTCATATTCAGAATAATAATAATATTCTCTAGTTGTGTGTGTGATTTTTTGTGTCTCAGGTTAGCACCCTCGTTAATATTCGAGTTGGAAAATACACACAACCAATGACAACCTCATAAATCAACTTGTGCAAACCATTTCATCCCTTCAAAAGAAAGTTTCCACCATAAACCAAAACCAAAATGGCCAACCTACATATTATGTCAAAAGCAAGCCCTTTTCCTTGGAGATAGAGAACACTGATACCACAAGGTATAAAGTTGCCTAGATTTGAGAAATATGGGGGGAAAGGAGATCCTTATAACCATGTTTCCACGTATACTGCCTTATGTAGTGACTTTATTCTTGAGGATAAGCTCTTGGCTAAGCTTTCCCTAGATCCTTGAAGTATACCGCCTTAGAATGGTTTTATTCGCTACTGAGTTACTCAATTTGTTCATTCAATGAATTTGTTGAGGAATTTATAAACCATTTTCAAGTGCATATGACCCCTAAGATGACCTTAGCCAATTTGATGAGATGTAAGCAAAAAAATGATGAAAATATTATTGACTTTATTTCACGCTACCAATCGCTTTATTCCCAAATCAATGTAAAGATTCTCGACCCTCACCTTCAAAGGATGTTCATTGAAAACTTGCAAAATAAGATACAAGATAAGCTTAACATGATGAAGTTCCCCTCCTTTGTACACTTATGTACTGCCCTTCATGATTATCAAAACTCGATTAGTAGTCGTGACACAAAACCCACCTCTAGTCATCCTGAGAAATCTGAATCTGCAAATCAAAACAATTACCAATCTTTTAGAAAATAGAATAAAGGCTTCCTTCAACTAAACCCCCCTCAACCAACTCAACATGTCAATACCCAAGTAGCTTCTATAAGGAAGAAACCTCCTTTCACATTTGGGGATCTGGCTAGGCAATTCACCCCCTTACCTGATACCCTGCATAACATAATGTCATAACTTTTAGAATAGAAAATGATTACCTTTCCTCCCGTTAAAACTCCTGATCCTAATAAACCTTTACCCTTGAACTTTAGATCAAATTCATATTGCCATTATCACTGACAAAATGGACATGACATGGAACTTGTAAGTGTCTTAAACATCTTGTGCAAGACCTCATTGATTCCGGTCGACTTTCAGTTGGATGTGTTAATGATCAAGGAAATAAGTCTGTTGCCCCTCCCAACAAAAACTTGCAAATCTTTACCAACCCTCTGCCTAATCATAACATTTCATTTGTCAAATCTAGTGAAACTAAAAAGAATGATGTGATGAATGTTGACACAGATGATGAAAATAATGATATTGTTCAACAAGATCCCATAGATATTGATGAACAAGGTCCTATGAATGATATGGCTAGATTGATTAAAGTTATACCTCACAAGGGCCAAACTAAAAAGCCTCTTGAAATTGCTTTCTCATCTAAAGATATACTTAAACATGCACCTGATGGTCCTCTTTAGATAGCTCGCTAAATCTATGATAAGCCCACTAATGGGATATTAATTGATCATGTATGTGGAGAGAATGTCATCAAGGAAGAATTCTTACTTTTCCATGAGCTCTATCAAGAAACATATGATAAACCGAAAGCATGGATAAAAATGCATAATGGTTTCACTTGCCCTACAATGGGATTAATCACCCTTCCTTTACAAATAGGACTGAAAACATTAAATGTTTCATTCTCCATCATCTCGACATTAGATCAATTTTGTGTGAAGCTTGGTTACCCATGGCTACACTCCATGGAAGCCGTCCTGTCAGTCGTGCATAAATTCTTAAAGTTTCCCTTTGATAATGAAATCTTTACTGTGCACCATAGTGGATTTAACCCTCTATTTTCCTGTGGAAAATTTTCATTAGATTTCTTTTAACCCAAGCCTATGGACCCTATTAAACCTTGAGAAGACTTCTTTTTCAAATCCTATCAAAAGTTCAAGGTGAAATGCATAGAAAAACTATCACTTACAAACATGCCTCAAACTATGACAAAGCCTACCATCCTAGATGAAACCATGATTGAACCTAAAGATATCCAAAAGAACCAAGACCAACCTAAGATAGATCCTTTGACTATTTCCTACAAAAGACCAAGAGATAATGAAAACAATCTTTTCATGCCTCCTAAGATAAAACAAGTTTACAAAGCTAAAGAGGAAGTGGTTGAAAAACCTTCCATGGTTCCTTCCATTCCTCCCCTTAGGGAAGAAAAGAAACCTATGGTTGATAAACTCGCTCCTACACAAACGCAACTTAAAAGTCGTACTAAAAGAAATAGAAATGCTAGAGAGCTTAGGCATAGACGTCGTGCTCATTCTTGAAGGTTAAATGTAGACATAAACAAAGAAAGTCAAAATCCAAACTTGACTGAAGCAATACATGATGACTCTCACTCTTTTCTGCAACAAAAAGATCATATACCACAACCAGAATAGGGGCCAAACCATTCTTTGGAAATTATCATTCGACTTCTTGTTGTGATTAATTTAGATGACGATGAGGGGATTTCTAAAATTGATGAAGAGGTGCATAATGAATTGAATACATTGTTTTCCTCTTCTATGAGCCTAAACAATAATTCTCCTAAGAAGAGTGTTGAACTTGGTGATGGCCCTAGTTCGACACTTGCTATTGTCCCTTTGGCCAGTTGTCTGTTGTCTATATACGATGAACACGATTGGGATGCGGACAACCTGCTAATAGGTTGACTCGCATGTGCCTTACTAGTATTTTACATTATTTATTTTTCTTTTGTGATTGCATGTATGTAATGTGATCCCCCATGTTGTTCTGTTTGATGTTATTGTTACTAATTTTTAGCTTCCCTCTTAAATTAGTAAGGTATGTTGAAATTATTACTTCATTTGATTATAAAACATATGCTTTAAACAAATTCACATTAGTTATTTCAGATTATACAATTGAGAACAAGTTCAAATGGAGACACATGTCATTACATACTTTGAAGTAACTGATTTATTAAAATCCATGTTTCTATAACCCCACACAAGTCGTGGGTGATTACTAAGTTGATTTAATTCAATAGTGAATGTAAACCATACATCAGAAGATCAACTAAAAGAAGAAAGACACATAAGAGGAAGGTCATGTTTGTCATTTCCTTAAGGGCTGATGTAGGGTTGACTCTTTACTCTCCAGCTTGATCTTCAATGTCTTCAATGTTTCTTCTTGCTCCAGAGTTCCAGATATACCTGCAGTTGTTTGAGAGATTTTGTTAGAGCTCAAGGCATGAACTCCAGTTACATGTTTGATCAACGGACATATAATTTATAGTCATTATCAAATCAAATCAACTTAATCAGTATCTAAGAGATAAATGAAAACTACAAAATCAAATCATCAGGAAGGAATTATTAATTCACTGTTAGACTAACTTGTTTGCTTCATGTGCAGATATAGGAAAAGTATTGTTGTTGCTTTGTTTCATCAAATTACAGCATGTGGGCTAAAACATGGCTCCCACAAGCGTTGAGCTCGGCATGCTGAGATATCAAATAATCAGCTCAATTGAGCTTATTTAAGAGGGAAATAAAATTTTTAAAGCCATTATATCAACAAGATAATAGAATGATAGTGAACATGCATACATATTAAGTTCACAAGTATTTCTTCAAGAAGCAACTATAGGAGCTAAATGGAACAGTGGTATTCAATGATAACAATGCATCATTTATAGACCCTATGTAACATGAATAAAAATGCATAGTGATGGAGGACAACTATCTATGAATAAGCAATAGAGGCTTCAAAGAAAAAGAAAATAGTGAGCAGCAATACAGTGTTTAGGAGCACCATAGGTGAATTGCCAAACAGTGAAACAATGAATAATATCTTTGATGATTACATAAGAACAACAATATCAATGTTTCTAATCATATATTATGGGACAGTATCACCATATATTAAGCAACAATACAACCAAAGTGAAAAAGGGAAGTCCAAAACCTTCAAGCTTGGTATAATGACCATGAAGAACAGTCAAGTATGTCAGGCGGTCCAGTTAAAAGGCAAGCAATTCAATGGGATTGTCCTAGGACCTATGTGTAAAGATATATGGAATAGGCGTGTCTAGTAATAAGCTTTCAATAGAAAACTCAAATTGAAAATCCAAATCAAAAGACAACTCCATAGCAACATTAGTAAACACCAGAGACCTTTACACTTTGAAGGTTCAGTAAGTAATTGTGATCATCAATATTGTGAAAGTGTTCAAGTATGTCTTCAATTAAAGATAAAGGAAAGGCAAGGAAGAAAAATGATGTAAATCATCTCCAGAGCGTAGCAAGTAATGAGATTTTTTCAGTCTCCATACTCATGGGTATGTACAAATTGTGAATTCTCTTGGTGTGCAGCTTGTGGTTTTTCCTTTAATTCCTAGTGTAAAGAGAGTGTAAGCAAAGGAAGCAGATAAGAATTTTCTTTTTCTTTCAAGAGGAAAAATGAATAATATGGTACTTTTTTTCACATAATGGAATTTACCCAGAATCATGAAAGAAGTCACGGTCTGCAAAACAAAGGCGTATACAGTCAATATTTCTAGAAAAGAGATACAAAATATTTATTCTCATTCTTTCTATAGGAAGTTAACCCCATTTCTTTGTTCAAAAAGCAAAGGAGAATCTTACCACAACACAATCCAATATGGATCTCACACAAAAGGAAGAATACAAAGCATTTCTAGGATTGAACATCGAACCTTGGTTCCCATGGCGGCGCCTCACAAAGCAGGATGGAAAGAACAAAATGAAATTTGCAACAAAGCTACACAAACCCCATGGCGATGCTCTCTCAAGAGTTGCAAAAAGAAATGAAAATGGAGAATGAATTTTTTCCAAAACTTTTAGGTTTTGGAAACCCTAAAAGAGGCTTGATGAGTAAAGGCATTTAGCCTTTAGTTTTTAAAAACAAAAAAATCCTCACATAAAAACATGCCATTCTTTTATGCCTTTGTATTTTTTAAAAAAGACTTAGACAAATTAAGCCTTTTTGTATTTGGCTTTATCAAAAAAGAAATATTTTGCATTTAAATTCGAAATTTGTAAAAACTTTATTTAAGTGATAAATATAAATCACTTTAAATAAATGTTATTTAAAATGCAAGATAGAAATCCCATTTATAATTTTCAAATGATGGATAGTTCAAAGAGAGAGAGTTAAATAAGATTTAATGCTTTTGCATGCATGTCTTGAATAGGGAAATGAGTTGATTTCATCATCAATTCAGCTTCAGTTAAGAGTCCAAGTGGTTAGAGTTTGACTCAAGGAGGATTTTGAAGCATTTAAATCCTTATTTCTTGCAATTTCAACACCTTTTTTGAGGGATTTTTAGTTACATATGACCCTTTAAATTGTTCTCAAATTCAAAACTATTTGCATATTTTGAGGAGTTTCTTTCAGTCAAATGCCTTATTTGAGGGAGAGGTTAGAGTTTGAAAACTTGTATAATTCTCTTTCTCTTCTCATTCTCTAAGGAGTTCTTGGCTTTTACACTTTATGCACATTGTATCTTTTCTGAGTTCTTTTGTAGAAGAATACAACTTTGTAACTCATTTGTTCATATTTATATGAAGCCATTTGGAGAGCATCTTTGATCAACAAAAGAAGTCATTTTATCTTCTTTCACTACTATTTTTTGTGTGTATTAAGATGGTGCATGCAAATATTGTGGTGATTCTTTCTTGCCTTTGATTTATGTGCTATCATCTACACCTTATTGCAGGAATATGGATTTTTTGCAGGTCAAAACTTGTGTTTAACCAATGAAGGTGAAAGTTTCAGTTGTGTTAGTTTTCCTTCTGAATGATTACCTTCTAATACTGAACCTAGTTTATGAATCACTGATGCAAAATCATATGTAATGTGGAAGTTGTGTGTGTCATGATTTCTATTATTGGCTATATTGTGTGCTCAAAGTAAGTTGTGTTGTAAGTCTGGAAAAATCATTATCTAGTGTATCACCTTTTTAGGATATAGGTTTCATTTTACATGTTCTCTTTCTCACTCTTTTCTCTACAATATGGGTTAGTTTAGGTGAAGTACTTAGGAAGAACTAGCTTACTCTAGAGGTCCACTTCGTTTTTCAGGTCACCCACAACCTTGAAGTGTTCCCATGTGTCAATAGGTTGCTGAAGTTCATAGCTTAGCAAGGGTGTAAACCTTATTGACAACAATTTTTGGCATGCCTAGTGGGACCTTGAGCTGATTATCAGTTCAAAAAGAGTTTCATTTTGTTGTTGTGTTGGTGTGAGCAGCAATATTCTCAGCCTTTGGAGGCAAGATCTACATACACCTGGCAACTCTGAGCTCATATCTACTAGTTTCAGTAGTCTAAGTACTGGTATGTTTTAAAACAAATCTCTTAATTCTCATTTCCAACTCTTTGAATGTGTAGAAATGTTGATTTTTCATGAAGATACGTCCTTTCACCCCCATATCATGAGAACGTTTCTCCTATATCTTATCAGCCTTATTTAAGCAACCACAATGTTGGTTTTAATCCAAATAGCCCTGCTACAACAAGTAACCAGCATGCACATCATGCTCACCACCCACCCACCCACCCACCCAGTCCCAAGAAGGTCATTTCACTCCAAATCAGCATGCTATAGAGCTTAGTGAGATAAAAGGCATATTGCAAACCCTTCACAATGAAAAACAAATGATGCAACAAACTTTACAAGACTATACTGAGCGGATGGATGAGATCAACAAAAGCTTAAATCAGTAGCAAGATGAGTGGGCTTATCAAGCCTATCTCCATGAACAAGAAGAGTTGAATCTTCAAGCCCAATTCCATAGACATGAATTGGAGGCACAAGGAAGGTAGTTTGCAAATCTTTTTGTAAAAGAGTTAATTGCACAAAAAGAAAGATATGAGCAGAAGCTCGCAAAGTTAGAAGCACAATCAATTTCTCCTCCTTCATTGAGAGAATTTGTACTTCAACAAGAAGTTCATCCACCTAGTACCTTTCCAAACCTATTCTTTGGTAAAGAATTGTCTTTGTTCAACACCATGTGCTTCATACAAAATGAGCCCATACATGGGCAGGTTCAGCTTGCAATTCCTCAAGAGCAACCTTTTAAAAAACCTATTTGCCTTATAACAGACCAAGAAGTTCCACAAGCTGATATAGTGGTACCTAGTATATCTCAAGAGAGTTGTTGTGTTGAGCATAACAAGCTAGAGTAGCAAGTTATAGAGCAATAAATTGGTCATCTACATGAGTTTTTTCCTAGTTTGTTCAATGAACTTCCACTTTTCTTTGAAGAGTAGGAGGTTGTTCAATGTTCAATGCCAACAAATCAGTTGGAACAACAAAATGAAGATACAAAGGAAGGTAATGTTGAAGGTACTAAAATCAAATTCATGAGCAATATGAAGGAAAGAATGTTGATTCCTATGAGCAAGAAGTTGTTGTTCAAATTGAACAAGTTCCCAAATCAAATATGGAGAGGAGCTGCAATTACATCAAAATTGGCACTGTTTTGTTGAAAAGTGAAGAAGATCTGAAGGAAGATGCTTTTTGGGATGATTTGGAAGGTTTTTGTTCAACCATGGATGTTAAGGCAACACCTATTGAAGTGTAAATTCATGATCAGCAAGAGAAGGATGAGCAAGATATTGTGATTTTGCTTGAACCACATGAACTAATTCTTTCCAATCAACATAATCAGGTTGAAGAAGCAGTCCATCAACTTGAGACCCACAAAGAAAGTATAGGTTTTACTCACACAAGGGGGTTTCCTATAAGGCATCTAGTCCATTTGGAGGCCAAGAAGACAACACAAAACAAAATTTCGCCCAAGCATGCAGGCAACTTTGATAAAAGGGCATCATTCTCAGCCTCTTTATGATCTGTCAAGCAGTAGTATATACTAGCAAAATGAAGAGGTAATCCACTATGTCTTCAATCTTAAAGCAATAATGCAATTGTTTTCAAGATATCTCCTCATTTCTCATATTTTCTTTGTTATTCATAAACATGTAAAGGAGTGTAAGCTTATGAGGAAAGGAAGTTATTTCACCCAACCAGTTAATGTGTTTGTTTGACCAGCTTCTTTGCTGGTTAGAGTTACTTTCAGTTCAATTTTAGGTTTTCATTTTCCCTAAGTGTTGTTTTGCATAGTTGTTTGGTTTACTTTGCATTTTACTGGGGGAAACAAGGAAAAAAATTGCTATTACTCATTATAGTTCAATCAGATAGACACTTCTCATTCATAACATGGAATGGTGAATTCAATGTCATGAACAACAAATATATATTCAATGGAACTATAATCAATTAAAGAAAAGTTACAAATAGTTACAACAATATGAAAGAGGTATGTACCAAGTTTTGAGTCAGAAAAAGCAAAAATGGACTCCATACCCAATGGATAAGCAAGGCAACTGGCCTTATTTGTTTAGCAGGCAAACACCCCTGAGAGGTCGCCAAAAATGTTACTATTTTTTAGCTTCCCAGTTAAATTAGTAAGGTATGCTGAAATTATTACTTCATTTGATTACAAAACATATGCTTTAAACAAATTCATATTAGTTATTTCAGATTATGTAATTGAGAACAAGTTCAAATGGAGACACAAGTCATTACATACTTTGAAGTAACTGGTTTATTAAAAGCCATGTTTTGGTAACCCCACACAAGTCGTGGGTGATGACTAAGTTGATTTATTTCAATAGTGAATGTAAACCATACATTAGAAGATCAACTAAAAGAAGAAAGACACATAAGAGGAAGGTCATGTCTGCCATTGCGTTAAGGGCTGATGTAGGGTTGACTCTTTACTCTCCAGCTTGATCTTCAATGTCTTCAATGTTTCTTCTTGCTCTAGAGTTCCAGATATACCTGCAGTTGTTTAAGAGATTTTGTTAGAGCTCAAGGCATGAAATCCAGTTACATGTTTGATCAACAGACATATAATTTACAGTCATTATCAAATCAAATCAACTTAATCATTATCTGAGAGATAAATGAAAACTACCTGATCAAATCATCAGGAAGGAATTATTAATTCACTATTTTTCTAACTTGTTTGCTTCATGTGCAAATACATGAAAATTATTGTTTCTACTTTGTTTCATCAAATTACAACATGTGGGTTAAAATGTGGCTCCCACAAGGGTTGAACCCAACATGCTGAGTTATCAAATAATCATCTCAATTGAGCTTATTTAAGAGGGAAATGCCATGTTTAAAGCCATTATATCAATAGGATAATAGAATGATAGTGAACAGGCATACATATTAAGTTCACAAGTATTTCTTCAAGAAGAAACTACAAGAGCTAAATGGAACAGTATCACTAGATATTAAGCAACAATAAAACCATAGTGAAAAAGGGCAGTCCAAAACCTTCAAGCTTGGTATAATGACCATGAAGAATAGTCAAGTATGCTAGGCGGTCCAGTTAAAAGGTAGGAAATTCAATGGGATTGTCCTAGGACCTATGTGTAAAGATATATGGAATAGGAGTATTCAGTAATAAGCTTTCAATAGAAAACTCAAATTGAAAATCCAAATCAAAAGACAACTCCATAGCAACATTAGTAAACACCAGAGACCTTTACACTTTGAAGGTTTAGTAAGTAATTGTGAGCATCAATATTGTGAAAGTGTTCAAGTATGTCTTCAATTAAAGATAAAGGAAAGACAAGGAAGAACAATGATGTAAATCATCTCCAGAGCGCAGCAAGTAATGAGAGTTTTCAGTCTCCATACTCATGGGTATGTACAAATTGTGAATTCTCTTGGTGTGCAGCTCGTGGTTTTACCTTTAATTGCCAGTGTAAAGAGAGTGTAAGCAAAGGAAGCAGATAAGAGTTTTCTTTTTCTTTCAAGAGGAAAAATGAATAATATGGTACTTTTGTCACATAATAGAATACCCAAAATCATGAAAGAAGTCGCGGCCTAGAAAACATAGGTATATATAGTCGACATTTCCAGAAAATAGATACAAAATATTTCTTCTCATTCTTTCTACAGAAATTTAACCCCATTTTTTTGTTCAAAACTCAAAGGAGAATCTTACCACGACACAATCCAATATGGATCTCACACAAAAGGAAAAATACAGAGCATTTTCAAGCTTGAACATTGAACCTTGGTTCCCATGGCGGTGCCTCACAAAGCAACAAGGAAAGAACAAAATGAAATCTACAACAAAGCTAGACAAACCCCATGGCGGCGCTCTCTCAAGAGCTACAAAAAGAAATGAAAATGGAGAATGAATGTTTGCCAAAACTTTTAGATTTTGGAAACCCTAAAAGAGGCTTGATAAGAGTAAAGGCATTTAGCCTTTTTTTTTTTTTTTAAACTTTCCTCGCATAAAAATGTGCCATGCTTTTATGCCTTTGTATTTTTTTAAAAAGACTTAGACAAATTAAGCCTTTTTGTATTTGGCTTTATCAAAAAAAAATATTTTGCATTTAAATTCAAAATTTGTAAAAATTTTATTTAAGTGATAAATATAAATCACTTTAAATAAATGTTATTTAAAATGCAAGATAGAAATGCTATTTACAATTTTCAAATGATGGATAGTTCAAAGAGAGAGAGTTAAATAAGCTTTAATGTTTTTGCATGCATCTTGGAGACAATTAAGGAGATTTGCAACATCTAGAGGAAGAATAGGGAAATGTGTTGATTTCATCATCAATTCAACTTCAGTTAAGAGTCCAAGTGGTTAGAGTTTGAATCAAGGAGGATTTTGAAGCATTTAAATCCTTATTTCTTGCAATTTCAACACCTTTTTTGAGGGATTTTCAGTTACATACAACCCTTTGAGTTGTTCTCAAGTTCAGAACTCCTTGTATATTTTGAGGAGTTTCTTTCAGTTAGATGCCTAATTTGAGGGAGAGGTTAGAGTTTGAAAATTTGTATAATTCTCTTTCTCTTCTCATTCTCTAAGGAGTTCTTGGCTTTTACACTTTATGCACATTGTATCTTTTCTGAGTTCTTTTGTAGAAGAATACAACTTTGTAACTCATTTGTTCAGATTTATATGTAGCCATTTGGAGAGCATCTTTGATCAATAAAAGAAGTCATTTTATCTTCTTTCACTACTACTTTTTGTGTGTATTAAGATGGTGCATGCAAATGTTATGGTGATTCTTTCTTGCCTTTGATTTATGTGCTATCATCTACACCTTATTGTAGGAATATGGATTTTTTGCAGGTCAAGACTTGTGTTTAACCAGTGAAGGTGAAAGTTTCAGTTGTGTTAGTTTTCCTTTTGAATGATTACCTTCTTATAATGAACCTAGTTTATGAATCACTGATGCAAAATCATATGTAATGTGGAAGTTGTGTATGTCATGATTTCAGTTATTGGCTATATTGTGTGCTCAAAGTAAGTTATGTTGTAAGTCTAGAGAAATCATTATCTAGTGTATCACCTTTTTAGGAGATAGGTTTCATTTTACATGTTCTCTTTCTCACTCTTTTCTCTACAAGATGGGTTAGTTTAGGTGAAGTACTTAGGAAGAACCAACTTACTCTGGAGGTCCACTTCATTTTCAGGTCACCCACAACCTTGAAGTGTTCCCATGTGTCAATAGGTTGTTGAAGTTCATAGCTTAGCAAGGGTGAAAACCTTATTGACAACAGTTATCTCTCTCTCTTTGTGACATTCCTCTATTTTTACCTACATTCTTCTCTATGTCATAAATCTTTTACCTTTTTTTTACCTTTTCTTTGTCTTGTGTTTTCCTTTTGGGGATGACGCAAGGCATCGAGACATTCATGTCTCTTCCATGTTGACCCAAAATATTTTCCTTTACCTTTTCTTTGTCTTGTGTTTTCCTTTTGGGGATGACACAAGGCATCAAGACATTCATGTATCTTCCATGTTGACCCGAAAGGCCTTTTTTCATTGTTTTCACTCTCTTTGCGTCATTCTTCTAGTTCTATGAATATGTTGGGAATGGTGACAGTTCTAAGCTCTCTAAAAACATTGTAGCAAGAACATACTGACCCCAAATTCATGGATCCCTCATGTATTTGGAGTTTTAATTTGGGGGCAACCCCTTCCTTTTTCATGACGTAGCTTTATTTGGAAACATATGACTTGGCATAGGGATTTCCAAGTTAGCTCTCATGTCTTCTTTATTATTAGCATTTTTCATTTGCTACTTTAAAGTAATTGCTCACAACATGGTGTTTAGCAATTTCTTTAAAGTGGGGATATACGTTGGCATTATTCAAATTGCATTTCATGTCTCATTGTGTAGTCTTCTCACTTCATGTGATGTGTCTTTCACTTTGGGGTTGAAATTGGGTGTGATGTCCCTCAACAGCATGATCTCTATTAGCATATTATATTCCTCTTAGTGGCTTAGTGCAACACACTGCATTCCCTGTGTTGTGAATCTTTTATTCTTTGATTGGTCATCTTTTGGATACATTAGGCACAATGTTCCCTAAGGTAAGACTTTACATGAACTAAGAAAAACTCCTTTGAACACACTTTACACTATTTTACAATTTTGGTTATATGGCCACCTTGCATATTACACCTAGCATGCCTTGGATCCATCTTGTTTGTTCATGAGTATCAAGCATACGAAGCTTTGCTTGCCTCATGAAGCTCAAATTTTTTTGTTGTGTGGTGCCTTATCAAAGTTATCAGGAGGTATAGCTTTGGTCTGGTTGAACAGGAAGCCAAACATAGGCATGAATTTCCCATGGGCACTTGCTTGTGTGTGTGAGCGCATACTGGTCGCATGCGTATGTGTCTCAGCTTTTTGGATACTCACCCAGCGGATAGCCTAGAGTTTCGTTTCCTTAGAGCGAACATGCATTTTTGGACAAACAACTTAGATCTTATCCACAACATGCAAGACAAATGGTCAAAGCTTGATCCACCTCTTTTGTTTTTTTTTCTTTTCTCTTTGTCTTTGGCAGTGTATGCTTGTACCTTGTTATTGCTCCTTATATCATTTTCATGTGTGTTCTTTTGTGCCTATGTTGGTTTGCCATAGGATCTTGATCCTGGGGGTTTGTGCAACCCTCTTGATCATTGTTGTCCTCCCTTATTAGCATTGGTACATTTGGAACCCTCTTGATGTATGTTTTTCTACTTTAGTTTGAGTTTGAAGCAAGTTCCTCCTCTCACTAATGTGGGGGCTAAATGTAGTGTCAAAAAATGTCGTTTGTTACATTTTCACACTTGTTTGGGCCCTTGTGAACTAAATGAACCTAATTGTGCCTTATTTAAGGTGTTGTAAAGTGTTGTACCACACTTTCACACTAATCTAGGGTTTTCATTAATTAATTGGGCTTCTTTATGCCTTATTTGGCCTTATTTTGCATCCACAAGCCTCATTTAATGCATCTTTTATGATCTAGGACTCATGCGCCACCTTGGGAATATGGGTCCCGCCTAGGTTTTAGGGCCCTGATCTGAATTTCACATGAATCTAAGCTTTTCTTGAAAAATGTGTCCCATAGCCTAGCCTGATGGGACTCATATGGAACTTTTGGCATATGAGTCTCGTGTGGCTTAAAATTAAATTAAATTAAAATTCTTGGTGGGATTTTATCCTTCTAGATCTGATGCCACCTTGTAGTGTTGTAATTTCAAGAAATTAGGCATAAACAAGTACAAATACAAGGTTATGCCATTCATATTTTCTCCTAACAAGCAATCAAGTGACCTAAGGGCATTCTTTATAGAAAATTTGAGTTCACAAGAGCATTCAAGTGTTTACAAGATCATTCAAGAGTCTTCAAGAGCTAATTATCAAGCATTTTGGAGCATTATTCAAGTATCAAGCATCATGTCAAAGTCATCATGCATCATGTTTATTTTTTAGCTAACATTTATGATGTATGGTTTTGTGATTCAAGCAAGCATTCAAATCAAGATCCATATCATACAATAAAGAGTCAAGATCTACATCTATTGTAGCCATTACTTACAAGATTGTAGCCTTTTGGTCAAGGGTTTGGTGAGTTGCAACATTTCTTATTTGTTCATTCATCATTCTTCCATTTCATTTGATTTCATTTCAAGGTTTGATTACCAAAATGGGGTTTGGCCAAGGTACACCCCTTTCTACTAAAAAAAAACATGTTTCCCATCTTTAGTGTGTGATTTGCATATCTAGATTGAAGACACATTGAAGAGAAAGATTGGAGAAAATTTTTCAAGTGTGCAAAGTTGTCCAAGATGTCACCTTGTTTAGAAGATCATTAAAAGACACCTATAGAGCAGAATTCAGCAATTCAAATCTGGAAATCAAGTTGAGCAGATAGAGCAGAGGTTGAAGAGTAGATTCAGATCTTGATCCTCTAAAAAATCCAAGAAAGAATAATACGCCACTTCTGGCGTATGAGTCCTAGTACAGTGAAATTTGCAGTTTTCAGGAGTTCCAGACTTGTCTTTGCCAGATTTCTATTCCTGCCCAAAAACCCTAATATGGGACTAAATCACCCAGACTGGCATATGAGTCCTAGTAGACAATAAGCTCAGGTTTTTTAGCATTTCAAGTCTCCATTCAAGTTGCTACAGGTTTCTAGGTGCCCCTCTTTGCTTCTCCAACTTTTCCTATTTTGTTTTGCATACATTTCTAGGTCATTTAGTGAAGTTTCACACAACATTAGGTTGCATAATTAGATCTTGCATAATAATTGTGTTTTCAATCCCTAGCTCGGTGGTTAACCCCCTTTTAGTCATTAATCATACCCTAGGACACCCTATTGCAGATCTATTTCCCTCATTCCACCATTGGATTTGAGATCTCTAGGGTTTTCCTTGAATGAAGAGGAGACTTGTAGTTCTATGTCTTAAACCATAAGAGCTACTATTTTCCACCTTTCATTGCTTAATATCTATAATACTAGCATGATATGCTCTAGATTCTCTTCTTTGGTCTTACTAAAAAATCAAAATATCATCCATGTAAACAATCACAAAATTACCCTAATTTTTTTCTAATACCACATTCAACGACCTAATAAATGTAGATACATTGGTTAACCCAAAAGTGATGACCAACCACTCATATAATCTCTCATTAGTCTTAAATATTTTCTTTCATTCATCTCCTTTCCTTATTCTGATTTGATGATATCCACTTTTCAAATCACTCTTTGTAAATTAATTTGCGCCACTCAAATAGTCCATTATATTTTCCATTATTGATAATTGGAATTTATATCTTATAGTGATCTTTTCTATTTCTCTAGAATTGGTACACATCTTCCACTCACCATCCTTCTTGGATGCTAATATTGCACATAGGCTCAAACTTTCTCTAATTAACCCTTTTCTAAATAGATTTTACATGTATGTTGGCTCAATTATTTACTCTCTATTGTTGTCATCCTATGTGATGTGTTATTTTCTAAAATTGATCCTAGTATTAGGTTCATATATGGAATAATACTCCTTACAAGTGGTTATCCCTTTACTATATTATTTGATATGATATCCTTATACTCCATTAGCAATTCAAGTAGTTTCTCTTACGTTGTTTCCTCATAACTTATGGTGGTTTTATCTATACTTCTAGTACCCATGCCTTAGGAACACATACAAAACATGTATTCTTAAATCAAAAACCATCTAAGAATCATCTCTCATATACCAAAAAAAAAAATCCTTATTAGAAACTTGATCTTCTCTATCTTTTAATTGGATCAACATATGCCTCATACCATCCTTTGTTTTAGTATATGTATTTACTCTATCATTATGTATTGTACTCCTATAAATTTTCATGGCCTCCCAACCAACATATGGTTTAAACATCCATTTATATTGTATCACACAAGACTTCATCATGATATGGTCCTTTTACAACCAAATAATTTTATATCAATTTGGATTTTTTAACCTTTTCAACTTCAATTTATCAACCATTTCTTTAGATAATACGTTTATGTAGTACCACTATCAATATTTTTTTTACATCACTTACCTCTTGCTTTGTATCTAGTCTTGATCAATTTCTCCCTTTATATTGGCTCTTCTTCACCGTCACACTTCAATAAATCTCTCCTCATGACAAGTGATTCTCCATTTTTTAGTTCATCCACCAGATTTGGTGATCTATCAAAATCTTCCTCTACATATAAATTTCTTGTGACACATTTTACCCTCTTATTGGAGTTTTATTAACCTTAATAAAATTAAAATTCTTGATGTCCTTCTCCACACTTGAAACATGAACCTCTAAAATATCTTCTCATTCATTTCCTATCTTCCTTTGCCCATTTAATATCCATCAATTATGTCATTATGGTAATAATTACTACTTTCTCTACTATTGCAATAAGAAAAGCTATCATCCATATATTTTTGGTAGGGAGTATAAAAAACACCCACAACACTTTATGAAGTAGTGCAAGTACAAAAAGACAACACAATATGCAAGATCACCAAAATTTATGTACAAAGATGGCATGTTATCTCAATACATTTACAAATGAAAAAGTACATCAATAGATACTTACAATACCTAGAAAGGACCAAATGCTAGAAATACATATATAGATCAACTTAAATGAACTCGTCTAACACAAACAAAACTTTTTTAAATGTCAAATGTCTAAATAAGTAACTATATTGTGAAATAACAAAAAAATAAATAGAATATACCTGGGATAGATTCTAGAAAAACTACATGCATGGTTATGAAGAGCTTTGAAATGTCTTTCCAATGTTACAATAATTGTGAAAAATGAAGATTTGAGAAAAAATATTACCTTTGGAGCCAAAAATGAAGATTGCAATGATAGCTTGTTTGCCAAATTTCAGCACCATATGCCTAATTTATGCTAACAAGTAAAAAATGGCTCCTTTAGGTAAAATTAGCGCTATGGAACTATAGCTTTATAGCTAGCATCATGTTGACATCAAAAAAATTATCCAAAAAATTATACCCTTACTATCAAAAGGTGCCCTGCATGTATCATAATATTCTTTTGAAGACTAGAAAATAGTTGACCATGCAAAAAACCACCTGGATATCACAAAAATGTTTTTCTCATGTTGGAAACTACCTATTGCTATTGAAAACCACTTTATATTGGCAGTAAATAGTTTGTAGGCCAACTATTGAGGCAGATTCAACCATGCATTAGTGTTGTTCTTATCGACTAGTGATTGGAATTATCGTTGGGCTATTAAAAGACCATTGAAAATGGTTGAAAGTTATTGATGGTGAGGGAGAATTGTTGTTAGGGAGTGTGTAGGGAAATGTAGAAAGAGAATTCATCACCGAAACAAAAAGGTTTCCAAAAAAAAGTGTTTAGTTTTTAAAAAAATTCTTGATTTTTTAATTTCATTAAAAATACTCATTGTTGCAAAAAAGCTTGCCATAAATCATAGAGATTGACACAATGATTGTACAATTTGTATGGCCATACAGATTCAATATAGTTGTACAAAATTTTATCCTTTAGATCTATGTAAGCCCTCCAAAAATTTTGTAAAAAATTTCCAAACTCCAACTTCAATGTTTGGACAGACAATCTTAAGGATTTTGGATGTTCTAGATGCAATAGTAAGGTTTGTTTTGCTCCAAGATGTACCGAATAAAACTTTAAAAAAATGGATAGAGAATTACATATCTAGAGCTTTGATAACATGTTAGATTTGATTCCTAAACCCTACAACTCCCAAGGATCACATGCAATTAAACACCTACCACAAAAAGAGAGCAAAAGCAATAGGAATTTCTATGGAAGCCAAATAGTCTATTGATCTAAGAAAACATGAATAATTATGAATGTACAATACAACATGTATTAATGAATAATACAATAATGAATCCTTATAATAAAGAAAAATTAAAAAATAACCATAGGTGAAATCCTAGGTGAGGATTAAAATAAATTGTGACATGTGTCCTAATCTTATGACTTGAGACAAAAAAACACATGACCTAAGTAAGCTTAAGTAGCTAGCATGAAAAGGGACCTAAGTAATTAAATGATTAAACCTCTTGATTTCCCTTATTTTCCTTTATTCTTTAACTTTTTACTATGCATTGTTTGTCATGTTTTTCATATTGATTTTACCTTCTATACTTGTTTACATGATTTTCCTCAATCACTTGGATAGAATTTCAATTTCCTTTTTGTTACTTCTCACATATGTTATCTTAGGCTTACTTACATCCAATTTCATTTATTTACCCGTACCTTTATGTTCCATCTATTTTCCTACTCCACCTTATGCCTTATTATCCATCCTCAATTTCATGACCTTTTTATTTACCATTTCATTTTTTTATATTCCCTTCTTACTTCCCATTTTTATACATGTTACACATTTGTATGTTTATTATGTTTTTTTAGATAGACCTACATAGATTGAAAGACAAAACAATTTTAACACATTAGGATTAATAAATTAGATCATTTTCTTGAATAAGAAAGGCTTTTCTTTATAATATTTTTACTATATAATATAAAGTTCAATCATTTGGTCAATAGACATAATATTTATAAAAGTATATTGGGTACCATGTCTTTCAACTATATCACACATTATACACTTCAAACCATGAGTCTCTTCACCCTTCACCTATTTATTGTAAGAATAAGGGATCCTCTAACTTTTTTAGTTTATATTCTTTTATTTGAAAAAAAACAAGTCTTTAAGAATTCATAATACATATTAATTGACTAATATTAGGCATGTAGATCTTTCATTCAATGTTTTTAATGTGCATGCTACAAATGTTAGATTTTTTATGGACCAAAAAGTATAAAGAGTTTTTCCCTATGTAGGAACTTGAGTGGATTTAAAGTTCCCACTAGGTTATGAAACTTTATTGAAAGTTTGGTTAGATTCTTTCAGGCATGAATGTGCATGCCTCAAAAATTTGATTATTCACATTGATGGGTCATTAACATAGAAATTTGACTACTCACTTTGATGGGTCATTCATTTTATCATTCATATTATAAATCTACTATTATCTAGTCACATATGTATTAGTCTAGTTTAGTGGAATTTAAAAATATTTACTATTTTTTGTTACCACGAATATCTTGAATTCACATAGAATTGGTGTTGATATGATAAGATGCTTGAATTAGACATCAAATAACCTTTAGTTTGAAACACAATCTCCTTAGTTGCTTATTCTTCATTTTATAAGTTGAAAAGCAAACCCAACCTCACATCCATTATAGTTAATTTATCTAGATAATTATTTGAATCCAACATCATTATCGTAGTTGTTAAAGAGGTTAAGCTAGTATCAGGTAGGATCATCCTTAATTCTTTGATAAGTTTGATCTAGTTAGGGGCAAGAATGAATTGTTTGATAATGTTTAGTTGGGTTCGTGTTATGTTACTTTACAATCTTCTCTAGAGGTTGTTCTTATATAATGAGCCAAAGAGAATGAGGAGGCCGATATTTTTTCTAGAATCTATAATTCGTCAAAGTCCATTTTCTCATGTACCTTCCCATCTCCCAAAAGATACACATAAAATCGAAAAGTAGGTGTGTGATGGTATTTAATGTGAAAAGGTATGTTGCTTGTTTGTTGGGGATTGGATGAATTCCTTGACCATTACTAGCTCTACTTTTTTTAAAATTTCTCATCGATATGATTCTAAGAAAGCACAAAATGCCTATAAGAAAAGAGAATGCCAACTGGTAATCCAAAAAATTAGTTGTAAGCACATCATTAACCAAATCTATATCATTTTCTTTTTCTTGATATACAAGAATATATTTTGTTCTTATTAGATAATTATCTCTAACCATCTTTTTGGGAACATACATTATTAGATGATATTCAAGTTGGAAAATAAGGACCATGTTAAAATCAACTAGCAAAAGATATGGAAATGGATTTCACCACTTCACACTTCGATTATGGAACCTAGGAGCACCATGGGGGGCATCGTGGCAATGACATTTATTGGGCAATGAGCTTATGCATAGATTTTAATGAGCTTTTACTCTCTGTAACTGTTCTTTGTTGTATTCTCCCAACTGACTAGCCATAATGAACAAAAGTCCAAATGTTTCCTCTCCTGGTTATTGATTTTCACCACCACTATTTTATGTGTCGTCATCAAGCTTTGAATGGACGGTCATTATGACTGTCAAGCAATTTTTTATTTTCAAGTTTGTCCGGAATAATTACAATCGACTCTTGTACCATTCCTATATACTATTATTATTTTTTATATTATTTATACATATAATGATTATTTTTAAACTGCAAGGTAAGGGGGGCAGAACTATTACAATTAGTACAGTTTTGTAGTATTTTCGAGTTAAAAACATTAAAAACGTGTAAAAATGTGACTCATGGTTATCTTCAATTATCCATTTCGTAACATTTTGTCAAAAAGAATTTCTCACCGTATAATCACTACAATCACTACAATAGGAATATCATTTGATAGCAACCTAAAATGTAATAGGCATTATAGGAATATTATCGGTAACATTTAATTTTGTCTTTTTTAGGTTGCAGGATTCCGGTATCATGAGGACTGTAACAGGATGTTTTAGTCAATTGAGTTAGGTCCGCCACCTTTTTGTATTAGTATTTAAGGTCATGTTAGAGAAGATATTATTTTGGACAAGTCTAATGGAAGCGTGCACGTTCATATATATTTAGAAATTGTAATCTAAAATGTATGGGCACACGGATAGGTTTTATAAGAATATATGATAGTTGTAAGACATTTGGTTTTGTATTGGTATAATTAAGATCATGTTAGAGAAGACGTTATTGTGGACAAACATAATAGAAGTCCATGTCCACATGTCACTAGTCCCAACTTAAAAATTGCAAGTAGAGCATCAATGATGTTAGGTAAAACTCATTGTTTGTACTAGAAGTGGACATATTTCTAACAATCTAACATTATTTGAATTTCAAAGCAAACTTATGTGGTTATTGTTGTGTCATAGATGACAGTGGCATTGCTTGAAGTTCTTTGTTCTACATATGCTACATTCTTAGTCAAACATCTTTCTTGATTAACAATGTGTACATGTTACAAGATATGAGAATTTGAATATGCAATAAGGTGTAATTTGGGTGTACTTGATTACAAGGTCAAACTCCAAGGGATTAAAAATATGGATAATATGCATAAGGTAAATTGAGAAAATCCCCTTTATTTCATATGAAGGATATCATGCCCCCACAATGCATGCTAGCGAAGGTAGGACTAAAATAATTTTTTCCTTTTTACCTCTTGCACTAAGAAATTCAAATTGTACTTGTATGATATCCAAGCCCAATATGCAAATTATTTTTAATATAAATTTTAATTTCAAAAGGGAACCTTATAGTGTAAAAATATAATATTAAATTCACCAATGATTTTTCAATATTCTACGTGTCAAAAAAGGAATTAAATCTATAATGATTAAGTCCAATTGGAAAAGGAATTCCTACATTTTTCCTTTCTTTGCATCTTTTAATTAATATAATAAATTGTGTACAAACTTTGATAAGAACTAATCTATCATTTACAAATCTTGGTAATTTGAAAGGAAAGCCATCAAATCCTCCAATCCTAATGTAAATAAATTTGGGAAGTTGAATAGAGTAACTCCCATAGGTCATGATTAACCTCGCTACTTCAAGTGACAATCTTATCCTAGTATCTCCTTGAAGTTCCCTAGTATTCAACATTGAAAATGTATCATTTTTCTATCCAAAACTTTTATAACTACATGTTTTAGTTGAAGGTGTGGGTAATGATCATATATTTGTGTTGTGTTACCAAATGTTCCTCTAGTAATGATTCATGGTCAATTTTTCATGCTAGCAATAGCATAGAAAAGAGGAATTCATAAATAACTATGATCTAGCTAAAGGTGTGGGTAATGAATATATTTGTGTTCTATTATCAAATATTCCTCTAGTGATGAGTCCTAACCAATTTTTCATGCTAGCAATAGCATAAAAGTGTTAATCTAACTCAAAATGATCTAATTGATCATCCATCTTATCATTGATAGTTTTACCCCAATTAATAAACTAATCCCCAACATAAATTACAATGATGAAAAAATGCATCCATTCTTTGAAGTAATAGGCATTTTCATTTCCCAAAATATATGGAGAAAGATAATGATATCAAATATCTCCTGAATAAAGTGGGATCGATGAAGGACCCTCGATAATTAAGGTTTCCCTTTCCTAGGATCCATTAGCCAATTCTTTGCAACATGAATGCTGCATCCTTAATATTAGAGTACATCGGGTTATGAATAGTCGGCATGTGGCTATCTTAACTCTTAATTAAATCATATTATCATCATTATATTATTATTTAGTTAATTGGGTCAACCTAGGGCTTATATAGGGTTATCTAAGTAATCCTGGGTGATATCCTAGGTATAAATAGGTATATATAGGAGGTAGTGAGTCTTATTTCATCATCATATTATGAATTGTGTTCTCATTGGAGATATTTTGAGGTTTTCCCTGTTGAATTGGCTTGTTATTCTTAGTTATTATCAAGTATTTGTAGCATATTCTTCTATTGTGCAAGTTATTTCATTACAAGTGGTATTAGAGCATGACCTTGGCACTATTGCAACAAGGCATTTTTTCAATTTTGGAGGTCATTTTGTGAAACACATATTTCCCAGATTTTGGAAATTTTTTGTCTAATTTTTAAAGAGTTTTTCAAAAATATATTAGAGTAGCTATAGTCTAGATTTTAGAGGAATTTGGGCAAAAATGAGTGATTTATTATAGAATTAGGGTTTTTGCCCGATTTATTTGGAAAGTGCATATCTTCCAAATCCTACTAAATTTGTTCTATAATTTTAGTGGGTTTTTTAATTTGTAAGAGAAGATCCTACATGCCAAATTACAAAGGAATTGAAATAGAAATAACTGATTTATTGTAGAATTAGTGTTTTCAACAAATTCACTCTCAAGGCTGAAAAAACACTAATTTTGGGGAAATTTATTTGGGAAAGTGAAACATAGGCCCTAGTAAATTACAAGCAAAATTTTAAGATCATTTTGACTTTATTTGTGTGATTTATTACAAAATTATTTCCTGCCATCATGACGGGTCCTACAACAAGAGGCAAAAAGAATGTTACCACACTAGGGAAATCTTCATATAAGGATGATGTATAAATTAAGGCTATTAACCCTAATGATAAAATAAAAAAGGTCAAGGGTGAAACTTCATCATTGGAGAAGGAGATGAATAATAATAAAATTTCAATAAAAAGGGGCATGCAAAAGGATATGAGTAAATTAAAAGCACTTATTCATGTTATGAAGTATAAAGGAGAAGATTCAATTAGTAAGGTAGAAGAAAATATTTTTATTGGACATGGTTTTTTGGGCTTGACTTAGATCTTAAGAAGGATCATCCTTTTAATAATCATATGCCTTGGTAATTCATACCCAAGTTGGATATGAGATTTAGTTTGATGTCAAGGATCCAACTAATTGGCTTTATCAAATGGAGCAATTCTTTGATCTTCATCATGTTCCTAATCAACAGAATGTAGCTATGGAATCATTAAACTTGGAACCAGATCAATTCATGTATTGTCATTGGTTATGTGATGGGAAGAGAAAGAAGGGTTGTGTGGTCACATGGTCAATTTTTCAAGAGGAACTTGCTACCCATTATGGAGATAACTTTATGGATAGCTATTTTTTCCAACTCGCTAAATTAAAGTGAACAGGTACAATCAAGGAATATACTCAACAATTTCAAACCCTTTGTTTAAGAGTGGAGAATGTGACAAAATAAAATTTGAAGGAATTATTTCTAAGAGATTTAAAGGATCACATAAAATATGAGGTACAATTGTTCTGATCACAATCCTTATGGCAAGACAAGTTGAGGATAAGTTGAGGATAAGTGTCACAAGTGATACTTATGGCAAGACAAGTTGAGGATAAGTTTTTGGGTAGTAGACGACAATGGATTGTAAACATAAATGAAAGACGGTCTCCTACACATTCATTACCTCAACCTCCTAACTTGACTCCACAACAAATTGAGGAGAAGAGAGCAAAAGGGTTGTGTTGAACAATTGTTATAGCAAATATAATCAAGGAAATGAATGTAGTGAAAATAAATTATTCTATATTGAAGGTCCGATTGAGGAAGAGGAGGAACCAATTTTAGAGGGTGATAGGGAGTCAGATGAGGAATCACATGACTCCCAAGATCAATCATTTTGTTTCATACACTCTTAGGTTTTAGCACCCCACAAACTCTCAAGGTAGTGGATTTCTTAAAGAAGCAAAAAGTGACAATGTTTATCGACTCGATAGTACTCATAATTTCATCAACAAAAAATTGGCTACTTATCTAATTTTTTTTATATATCCAACTCTAGAGTTTTAGGTCTTGATTGCAGATGGTGGTACTATTATTTGTTTTGGAAAATGTCATAGCATTAAATTATCAATGGGATATCAACACCTTGATAGCCCAATGTATGCTATCCTCATGGGTACAATAGATATTATTTTGGGAGTACAATGGATTACTATATTGGGAAAAATTGAGATGAACTTCCAAGAACTATTCATGAGATTTCAATTAGAAGGAAAGATAGTAGAGCTAAGAGGATTGAGGGAAATGTCCCCTCAAATGGTAAGCTCTCATCAAATGTAGAAGTTGCTTAAGAAAGGGGGTGATGGAATTGTGGTCCAATTATGTTCATTATAATCCTATCAATCCAATACTCCCACCCATCCAAATTTACAAGAAATTATTGATTGTCACTTGGTGGTTTTTAGAGATATTCCTAAAAGACTTCCTCCGAAGAGGGATCATTATCATGCCATACAACTAATTCCAGGGAGCCAACCACCAAAAATTAGGCCTTACAGGTACCCATATATACAAAAAAGTGAGATTGAAAATATTGTTGAGGAGATGTTGAAGGAAAGAATTATCAAGCATAACCAAAGTGCTTACTCCTTACCCATGGTGATGGTGCCTAAGAAGGATGAAACTTGGCACATATGCCCAAACCATAGCTCATGCTCAACATGTACACCATCAAAGATATATTTAATATTCCAATTATTGATTATTTTCTAGATGAATTGAATGGATCTATGTATTAAATTACAAAGTTAGGTATTAGATCAGGTTAACACTAAATTTGAATTAAGGAAGAAGATATTTGTAAGATAACATTTAGGACTCATGAGGTTCATTATGAGTTTTTGATGATGCATTTGGTCTTACCAATGCACCACTATATTTCAAAGTTTGATGAACTCCATCTTTAAGAAATTCTTGAGGAAGTTTGTATTAGTGTTCTTTGATGATATATTGATTTATAACTCAAGAAATGGGAATAACACTTGCAACATGTAGATCAAGAATTGAAAGTTCTTGAATATCATCAACTCTATGCTAAGTCATCTAAGTGTGTGTTTGGTCTCCACGAGATGGGGTACTTGGGACATACAGTTTCACATGAAGGAGTAAAGGTGGATCCTAACAAAATTAAGGTTATAGTGGAATGGCCTATTCCAAAAACGATTAATAATTTAAGGGGTTTCTTGGGATTGATTGGATATTATAGAATATTTGTGAAGAATTATATTCATATAGGAGCACCCCTCACAACTTTATTGAAGAAGAATTTTTTTTATTGGAATGAGCCCACTAATACAACATTTGAGAGATTGAAGGAGGCTATGTGTACAAACCTAGTGCTTGCCACTCCAGACTTCACCAAGGATTTTATTATGGAATTGATACTTTAGGAAATGGTATATGAGTATTTCTCATGTAGGAGGGTCGACCCATTGCTTTTGATAGTCATCAATTGAAGGATAAAAATCAAGTCAAACCTATTTATGAGAAGGAGATGCTAGCTATTCTTCATGCAATAAACAATGGAGGACTTATCTAATGGGTAGACACTTCAAGGTTAAGACAAAAAATGGTAGCCTAAAATATTTTTGGAACAAAGATTATCTTCCGAAGAGCAACAAAAATGGGTCATTAAGATGTTGGGATATGACTTTGAGACTGTATATACAAGAAAGAGAAGGAAAATCTTGTGGTAGAGCACTATCTAGAAAGGATAAGAAGGATGAAGCTTTATTGCATGCCATTTCAATATTACAAGAATATTGGGTAGGAGAAGCTAAAGTGGAGTGGTAGAATGATGTTGCTACAAGTAATCTCATTCAACAATTATAGAGTGATCCTAGTAGTTTCGATAAGTTTTGTTGGAAGGGAGATGTTTTGTGGTATAAAGAGTGATTGTATCTTTGCAAGAATTCCTCTTTCAAACAAAAGATTCTCACAAATCTTCATGAGTCTCTAGTTGGTGGTAATTCATGATTTTTGAAGATATATCATTAGGTCAATAAAGACTTCTTTTGGAAAGGGCTTAAAGGGGATGTTCAAAAATTGTGGCAAAATGTTTGGTTTTTCAAAGAAATAAAGTGGAGAAAATTATGACACCTGGTCTCTTGCAACCCTTAGTTATTCCTAGCCAATGTAGGGAAGAGGTCTCCATGAACTTCATCATAGGGCTTCTAAGATCTAATGGTAAGAATGTCATCATGGTAGTAGTTGATTACCTCACTAAATATGCACATTTTATTGTATTATCACATCCTTTTACAACAAGTACAGTGGTAAAAGCATTTTTAATATTCAAAAGTTGCATGTTGTACCTCAGGTTATTGTCAGTGATCATGATCCTATCTTTACTAGTAACTTTTGGACAAATTTATTCTCATGTTTGGGTACTTAATTGGCTCATAGTTCTTCATACCATCCTCAATTTGATAGGAAAATTGAGGTTGTTAATAAGTGTTTGGAAGGATATCTATGTTGCTTCACTTTAGATAACCAGTCTCAATGGTTAGATTGGCTACCAGTAGTAGAATGGTTGTATAACACTTCCTTTCATAGTTCATAAAAAATGTCTCCATTTATGGCACTATATGGATATCATCCTCCTTCCATCACATCATCCTTGAAGGTTTCACTAAGATTTCATATTGTGAAGGACCACATGCTTCATCAACAACAAGTACTTTCAAGACTAAAAGAGAATCTAGTCATAGCACAAAATTGAATAAAGCAGTAGGCATCCACCAACATCGTAGTGAAAGAAGTTTTGAAGTTAGGGATTGGGTTTTCTTGAGATTATAGTCTTACAATAAAATGTCACTAAAGCAACAATAAAAGAACAAAAAGTTATCTCCACACCATAATATCATGCAAAAACATCTAATTTTTCATGTTTCTTGTTTGAAGAAGGTAGTTGGGAATAATATCCCTACTCAAACAATATTAGCAAAGCTCAATGAAGAAGGAAGAATCATATTGGAACTAGATTTTATTATTTAGAAACACACGAAGAAGCGAAGGACCAGAATAATCACTTAGTATCTCATCCAATGAAAGAATTTACCAATTGAATATGCCACATGGGAGGACAAGGAGTTCATTTAGAAGCATCCAAACTTGATTAGCATTGATAAAAATGCTCCTTTGAAGAGGGGGGCATGCTACACCCTTAATATTAGAGTACATCGAGTTATGAATAGTTGTCTTGTGACTATCTTAACTTTTAATTAAGTCATATTATCATTATTATATTATTATTTAGTTCATTAGGTTGGCCTAGTTGATATCCTAGGCATACATAGGTATATATAGGAGGTAGTGAGTCTTATTTCATCATCATATTGTGAATTGTGTTCTCATTGGAGATATTTGGAGGTTTTCCCCCTCGAAGTGGCTTGTTATTCTCAATTACTATCAAGTAATTTTGTAACATATTTCCTTTCATATTCTTCTATTGTGTAAGTTATTTCATTACAATGATTTTTTCTTTATTATAAAATATTGATAAGCAATAGTACAATTGATATCAACATAGCTACCTTAGATTGGTAATTTGAGTGTTATCTCAAGAGACATAGCATCTAGCCTAGCCACTATCTTACTATTAGATGTTTTAACTTATCTAGTTCGTGGATCATAATGTTCTATACATTCAAGAACCAAATCAAGGCATTCCAATAATACAGGAAAATCTTGAAGGAGTCCACTCTCAAAAACTTTGTATACCATAGGTGATCATTTCCCTTCTTCCATCTTTTTCCAAAAATCCTCAAGGCTCACATGGCCTAATTTTATGTCACTTATTTCTTGCAAATTAATTTGTACTACTGGCAAGGAATTATATCCCAAATACTTATACTTCATATTTATTAATTGATTGATTACATATAGAGAATTAATTAAATCTCTTATTAATATACTAGTTGGATCTAGGGGTGTTTTATATCTTGGTGGGGAGTGATAGCATGTGGCTTTCATAGAACAAAATGAAGTTGATTGTTAGTACTTAAAATTTACCAAGGCTAATTCTTTTTACGAGATTGGAAAGCAAGGAAATAAATAATTGCAAATGAGGGAACTGGTAGAGATACACATGGTGAAGGGGTGATCACACAATCTTTGGAATCACTTAAGCATTCAAGCACAAACCAACTCTTCTTTCCTTAATACATAACTATTTGATGTGGTTTGTTTTTGGGAAACTTGATAATTGCACAAGGATTACAAGTTCTATGGTAAATTTGTTCCTAATCTTGAGCCAATGAGGACATGATTTAATTTGATACCCTTGGGCTATATTAATATCAATATATATATTTTTTTTGTTAGATCTTGGCCTCTTAGTTGAAGACTAGGAAAAAAAGGATGCCCATCTAACTCTCAATAGAGGCATGGTGGAGCTTCGAGGTGGTGGCCTCATATATATGATGGTATAAAAAGCACTAGATAGCACCCATAGATGCACAAAAAGTGAGAGTAAAGCTTGATGACATCATTCCACCATTGAATCTAGTCAATCACATTGTGAGGACATGGTTCTAGGTTCCATATACACTACATGTGCACAAGAGTTGGATAATGATTTAATAGTGACATGTGGATGAATTTTTCTATTTCTCTACCTTATGTGTAACAATTTGTCATTCAATATGAAACTTAATAAAAAATTGTTAGAAAGGACAATTTCTAGCATATACTTGACCAACAATTAAAAATAACTAGTAAAAAAAGAGGCTAACCTAATAGTATGCCTCTATCTAGTCATGATAACCCTCACAATTCCCATAACAAAGATTTATTCAGTGTATTGAGTGGAGTTAGTATTATGATGACCAATTGATAAAAAATCTTCAATTTATTATGCTTGTGATACCAAGCTTCCCTTTTTTTAGATATTCCAAACATATGAAGGTTGCCATACCATTAAATACTAGCTCAACCATATGAAAATCACCACACAAAACCTTAGAAGTAGTTGGAAATGATTCTATAATCCAACACCAAATATTATATCTTTCAATGGTGTTAATGAAAAAATAATTTTTGGTAACTCCAAAAAAGTGCCTATTAATATTAAAAGGGCCCATAAAACATGGAAAGTTGGATCACACTCTAAATAAACTAAATTATGTTGATATTTAGAATAATGATAATAACAACATCACTGCAACCTGGTTCATGATCGCTATGAAAAAATAACTAGTAGGCCATTTGACACAACATAAACTAGAAAGAAAAAGGCTCGAATTTTTTTTATTCTTGTAAAACAAAGAACATTGAGGGGGTTTTTATTTATTTATTTTGCATGATATACTTTCTTCTAAGGTTTGTTAGACACCAAACATTCCATAAAAAAACCATGGAAGATAGTAGTCAAGTGGCATGCCAATGATCTCAAGCTCATTAAGAGCTTCATAACTATTCTTTAAAAAATCTTCCTCTATAATTCTTTCAAACAACTTATAGCTTCCTATTTGAAATGTTGGGCCTTGGGACTAACATTTATCTAGTACAAACTTGCCTTCCTCCACCTTGTGACTTGGACTAAAAGACCTTCTAATATTTGATCAAAGAGAAACTAGAGGAGAAACTACTTAAGTAGTAGTTTGAGAAGATAGAGCACTAGCATACAAACATGTTTTATTATGTTGCTCACCTCTTTGGAGGATTCACTCTAACAAGTTGTGAAACTACCACTTTTTCTTTGCTAATAAGCTTTGAAACTTGTCAACCAACAACTTGGTTTTGAGGTCCACTAGAAACTTATACCATTCAATCATTTTTTGTAATTGTTCTTCCTAATACTAACTATGATCTAGCCACATTTTCATTCTTTTGAGGATCTAGAAGGCTCATGAGTTGGCTTAGCTCATTAAGTGACATGGTGTTAATGCTTGATTTCGTGTTTAGAGAATTGACACTTGTAATATGTGTTGTCTAAGTTGAGATACATAACTCATAACTCTTTGAGTAAGACACTGCTCACCAATCTAGATACCAATAGAGTCTTTGAGATTCTTAAACAAATTGATCTCAACACAAACCTTAAAAAGAATGTTTGATTAACATAAGCAACATGACCTAAAAAGGTCACAATCTAGTTAAGAAAAGCCTAGAGAGGCAAAAGAGATTGTGGGAAACTCAACCTACACTCAATCTTGGGGGGCATAATCCTCATAGACAAGAAAATATTGAAACTAGAGAGGCAAAAGGGATTGTGGGAAACTCAACCTACACTCAATTTTGGAGGGCATAATTTCCTCAAAGACAAGAAAATATTGAGACTAGAGAAAAAATTCCAACAAGGAACTATGAATATCTAAAGAGCCATGTTAAAAAATGGCCTTTGCAAATTTTACCTCCAAAATTTTGAAAAAGGAAAAACTCTTGGTGAGACTTTTAACAGTTTCCTCATAGACCCATATGAGGGAGCGAAGTGGAATTAACCCAATTTTTTAGGTTGCTTTAAAAAGGAATCCTACTAACGAAACATCCTACTAATGTAAAACTCTCCAACCATTTCTTGTTAAAGTAAAACTCTCCAACCATTTCTTGCTAAAGCAAAACTCTCAAGCCACATGCATGTACATTAAAAAGGAATCCTTTGCAAATTTTACCTCCAAAATTTTGAAAAAGGAAAAACTCTTGGTGAGACTTTTAACAGTTTCCTCATAGACCCATATGAGGGAGCAAAGTGGAATTAACCCATTTTTTTAGGTTGCTTTAAAAAGGAATCCTACTAACGAAACATCCTACTAATGTAAAACTCTCCAACCATTTCTTGTTAAAGTAAAACTCTCCAACCATTTCTTGCTTAAGCAAAACTCTCAAGCCACATGCATGTACATTATCAAAATCAAAATGAACAATTTTAAAATAACATCAAGAGTAGAGGATTTACGCCACATTCTACTTTCATGATGTACTTTCAAGGTCTCCAAAAGAAATTCTACCAAACAAACTCCTACTAATGTAAATCTCTCAAGCCACTTGCATATATTATCAAAATCAGTAAGTCGTAAAATAATATCAAGAACATATGATTTACCTCATACTTCACTTTCGAGGTATAGACACTTTTGAGATAGACTTTAAAGATTTCTTCAAAGATGTCATATTAAGAACATGTGATTTACCTCATATTTCACTTTCGAGATACACTTTTGAAATAGACTTTGAAGATTTCTTCAAAGATGTCATATTCTTACACATTTAAACTAACAATTTCAACTATAATAATGACAATTTATTAAGAAACAAAATCACTAAAAAATTAAAAAAATCTTTTAAAAAGTTTTAATTAACAAAGCTTAACCATTATTTTATATAATAAAGAAACCGTATAAAAAACCATTTCATCAGATATTTTTATATTTTATTTTTTTAATAAAACTGAAATTGCTTTACTGTTTAAATGTTTTTAAACTCTTCAAAAACATTTACAGAGCTCTTCAAAAACATTTACAGAGTTTGCTCTAAAAGCTCTCCAATCTTGTTACACTATAATATGTGAAAATCTATCTACTCCCTAGCTTTAATAGAATTTGAAAGCTCCTACTTGAATTGTATAATTACTTTACTTAAAAAATGAAAATTGTTATGTTGACTTCCAAGTTACTTAATCAACTTCTTGTGTAGATAACTACCCATTAATTTATTATTCTGAATACAAAGTTTAAATATAATGTATGATGAGGGATTAGAAAGAATAATTCTTCTATTTTTATTTAAATTAATGATACAATAAATACAAATAATTATTAAATTAATTAATAAATTGCGATATCGCTATCAGAATTCAACTGTATAGTTTTTGAGTCAAATTTATTGAACTGTATTTCATAAATACTGATTCAACTGTATCGCTATCAGAATTCAACTGTATAGTTTTTGAGTCAAACTTATTGAACTGTATTTCATAAAAATACTGATTCACATGAATCCATATCTCTTGAAAATAAATGATCCATTTGACAGTCATTTATTACATCTAAATAGTACTCAACAAATCAACTTTAATCTAATTCAATATTTTGAATTACATTTCTTTTCCATAATAAACACACAAATTCTACTCATTATAAATTACCATAATATCATGCTATCAGTCACCCATAATGATTTGACAGCCAAGAAGATCATGAGGGGCAGACTCTGCTTTTATCTCGAAGACCTTTTAAATTTCAATTAAAGAAAAACAATAAACTTACACATATTCTGATTGCTGCTTAACAATACAGAACTGGACATATTGTGTCAACTAATAAAACTAGCATTTAACAACAGAAACCAAGCCAAAAAACAGTTTCTTCACATTTGTTTGTGTGGCTCAGATGACAACTATAGCTTAGAAAAGGCAGCTCCAAAAGAATTAGACTGGTGTGTTACTGAGGAAGGATCCCAAGGCCTTTAAATGGGATGCCCTTAAAATATACTCATGGTATGCAGCTGCTGCAAGTGCTCCAACAAATGGGCCAACCCAGAATATCCACTGCATTCATATGAACCCACACATGAACAATTTGTCTTACAAAATTAACAACCCAAAAGGACATGGCACAGAGCAGGACCCAATTCTTACCTGATCATCCCAGGGCTGTTGGTGGCCATAGATGACAGCTGCTCCAAAACTTCTTGCAGGGTTGATGCCTGTCCCTGTGATAGGAATTGTTGCCAAATGCACCATGAACACAGCAAAACCAATTGGTAATGGAGCCAACACCTGTATTCAGACAAGCCATCATAAACCCCCATTCCTAAATTATCACCTCATTTTTCTAAGCCAAGCAAAGTGCAACAAAATTGTGAAGACACAACTTACAGGGACATGGGAGTCACGAGCACTACGTTTGGGATCTGTAGCAGATAATACAGTGTAAACTAGTACAAATGTACCAATGATCTCAGCACCCAACCCTGTACCCTTTGAGTAGCCATTAGCCACAGTATTGGCTCCACCTCCATATTGGGTATAGTAGGACTTTTGAAAGGCCTTCACCAGTCCACACCCACATATGGCTCCCAAGCATTGGGCTACCATGTAAAGCACAGCCCTTGGTAGGGACACCTTCCTGGCCAAAAACAGCCCAAATGTCACTGCTGGGTTGATATGCCCTCCTGCACAGACCCATCAAAGAAAACCCATATTTTCAAATTATAATAGAATTCCTAATGCTAGAAACAAAAACAGGGGCATAATTTCTTTGGAGCTTTCTCTCACCTGAGATGCCTGCAGTACAATAAACAAGCACAAATATCATTCCCCCAAAAGCCCAGGCAATTCCCAAGAGCCCAACACCACCACAGTTAGCACTGTTTCTCTTATGCCCAATTACAGTTGCAATTGTTATGTATAAAAACAACAATGTTGCAGTGAACTCTGCAATCAGTGCACGGTAGAATGACCAGAGCTTGAACTCTTTCATATCAAAGAAAACAGCAGGTGGGGGGTCTTTGTAATCCTTGGCCACAAAGCCCTCCTGCTCTACAGCTTCTTCCTTGGCCATTATCTCTATCAAAACACTGCTAAACTATCTTACAACTTGGTTGTTTGTTGCAAAGAGATGAGAGGAAGTCTTACAACTTGGTTGTATATGCAAAGAGATGAGAGGAGGAAAGAAGAAGAAGCAAATTGGTTAGTGTGATCGTGGAAAAGGTGCAGCATGTGAGCTATTTATGCCAAAGGAGGATTGGAAACAGTAGCCGACCATTCTCATGCCGGTCATCTATCTTTTGGTACGTTGGAACAATAATGGAGATAAATACAGTTTACCCACTCGTTGAATGACCTAAATTTTCACAGCTTGCATAGCTGCAAAAAACACCTAACTGCTAGCTGTGCGGTGTGGAGGAATTTGGATAGAGATATCATGGGAATGCTTTACTGATGGTGATATCAGTGGCAATATCTATTGGATTCTAAGCCCATCCCACGTGTAAGAATTTCAGACTTGGAGTTTTAAATTATTAATGAGTATGATGATGCATCATGAAATATGATTCAAAATATTGATGTTAAAAATCTTACACGCGTAATAATATCAGATTTTGAATTTTAAACAAACAATGAGTATGATGATGGATCATGGAGTAAGATTCAAAATATTGGCATTAAAAAACTTACACAGTTGAAATCCATAAATCTATGTAAATTGCTTTCATTGACTGTGGAAATTCCATGTTGTTAACAATGAGTCATGGAGTAAGATTCAAAATATTGACGTTAAAAAACTTACATGGTCCAAATCCATAAAATGTAAATTGCTTTCATTGACTGTGGAAATTCCATGTTGTTAACAATGAGTGTCAACTCAAAATTTCATAGACTATTGTAAATTTCTATTTTATTAAGAAACTATATTTATATAATATCAGATTTGGAATTTTAAACTAACAATGAGTATGATGATGGATCATGGAATATGATTCAAAATATTGATGTTAAAAAACTTACTAACAATGAATATGATGATGGATCATGGAGTATGATTCAAAATATTGACGTTAAAAAACTTACATGGTCTAAATATTGACTGTGAAAATTCCATGTTGTTAACAATGAGTGTCCACTAAAAATTTTGTAGACTATTGTAAATTTTTATTTTATTAAAAACATATATTTATAATAAATGTGATATTAGTGACAATAGATTTCCACAATCCATAGAGAATGTTGCAAATTATTTCTGGATTTCGATTGTGTAAGTTTTTTTGCATCAACGTTTCGGATCACACTCAGTGATCCATCATAAAATGTGATATTTTCACATTTTATGAATTGATAAGGGATAGGTAATAAGGATGTTGGGGCAACTAGACATCGATGGATACATAGATAGATTGTAAATGTCTAATTTTGTATTTGCCTTGGCATATTATAGTATGATCATTACTGGAGACTCTAAATGGCAAAGCATGCCATCCATTTGGCACAATTTATGATCATACTCTCCTTTTGGGTAGGATAGATATGAATTCTCACTCATTTGTGGCCAACATTTAATTGATTGGTTGTTTGTTCTTTTAGTGGCTCTAGATTGAGTCTTGGTGGCAGGGATGGCATCATCATTTGTTGGATGTGTTAAGGGTAAGAGAGTCTTAGTTGGTGATGTTATTGCATAGTTGGAAAAATGTAGCACTTGAAAGGTGCAAGTAGGGGGTGAGAAAATGTTGGAGAAATTCACTACGCACATTGAGTAGGAAATTACCAACCTTAATCTTAGAGCCTATTTCATTTGCATTTGAGGGCTAGCAAAGCAAATTGTTGGAGCTCCCTACGTTAGGGTTAAGGAGGCTATGGCCAGCCTACTCTTAGATCCTAGTCAATCTCTTAGGCATTGAAAAGACTTTAACGAAGCCCAATCTCTTAGTTTCACAACAATGCTCTCTTAAGTGACAAGTACTTACCTCCTTCATAATGATATAGAGGATTTGATGCATCAATTTGAATCTTTCTTTGACTATTATTTGAAGCATTTTCACTACATCAAGGCAAAACAAAATAAAATTTATAAATGACATAATATGAGAAATTGCTAAGGCTATGAAAGTAGAACTATTGCTTGGTGCTTCCACCATGGACACCTACTATTGGACACCTACTATTGTGAGGAGGAGGAAGATGAATGAGTGGAGAATCCTCATTCTCAAAAACTGATAAAATGTAAAACTGCAAAGATTGTGTCAAGATTTAGTTAGGGCCTATATAATTTGCCTTGACTCCCCATGGTTTGGTTGATCTATTATGAATTTTTTAAGATTCTAACTATATGGTAGTCAATCCTAGATAATGTTATTACTGGTTTTATGGATGAGTTATGGTAATTTGCCCCTCCCTCCCTCTTTTTGATTTTTTTGGTTTGAAGTACAAACAAACTTGTGGATACGTAAGGCCATAGTGCTTTGTGTTTTAATTTTTTTTATCAATGCAAAGGCAATATAACAATTTGATATAGCATGAGTGTTCTTTATTTAATTCCTACCTTGAGAACTATGAAAGCATGTTTTCCATGCCATTATCTTAGAGTGTTGAATTCATGAGGACTAATCTTCTTTACAAAGGATGGATTTGGTGAGCTCCTTACTACCAATATCTAAATATAAATGCTTTTTTGTGACTCGTTATTACCTTACTTAAATTTACAACTTAAAAATATATATTTACATTTTGTATTTAATAATTAAAAAAATAATTAAAAATTGTATAATTTAAGTTTTCATCAATATTCTTGTTTCCTATCATTTTAAGTTCCATTCATATCAATAAAAGTTAATATTTCAATACATTTAAAATTGTATTTTCTAAAAGTTATTTTCATTATTCAAGTCACATTTACAAAGCAATTGAATAACATCAAAATTGTTAATAAATTAAAAATAAAATAAAAATAGATTCATTAGTATAATAAATAATATGTAATTTATTTATTGTGAAGAAATACACTAAAGTATAATATATTTTAGTCTTTCATTTTAATTAATTGCTCTAGTTATATATCTTTCTAAAGAAAATTATTCATTTTATATAAAATAGTTAGATTAATTAATTAATATTATTACTGTATGTATTAATCTAAATATATGAATTGAAATTGAAATAATAAATGTTAATTTAATTTCAAAATTAAATAAATTTAAAGGTGACATTTAGTTGGATTTAAAGTGAGAAAATGATGTAGGAATCAATTTTCAACAATGTTGAATTATAAAGATTGTCTTAGATTCTAAAAATTGTTTTTTGCTAGAGTCAAGGAATGATTTCTTCGTCAAATCTAAACATATGCTTGAAAGAATGAACCAACAAAAACTAGTTACATTAGAATTTGTTTACCTCAAATCTTTTGATATTTTAAAGATTCATCAATTTGAATCCCAAGAATTATGTTCTCCTTAAATCAACGGTTGGTTGAACTATGCAATGACTTTTGAAAAAAGATTAATGACAACAAGCAAGCATGCAATACACCTAGAATGATATTTAGCCATGTGATAATTTGATAATGTTACTCTCATAAATGCTATACAATAAATTGAATTTAATGATTCTTAGATTATTTTTGACATTTCCTAATGAATTCATCTAATAAATAAATACTTTTAAATACAAATGTGTTAAGTCTACTAACAACTTTTGTTTGGATGAAATGTAAATTTTAAATGTAAACTAAAAATAATATATATCAAATGTAAACCCTTTGTAAATAATAAATACAAATCCAAATGTAAATAATAAACCCAAATATAAAGACCAAAATCAATCTTTAAAAATGAAATTACAATAAAAAAAAAATAATATCTTAAAAACACTTAAAATAAATCCAAAATATATTTAAAAACAAAACTAATTTTATTTGTCCCCTAACTATGAAAGAAAGATTGCCATTGATGGCAACGAATATTTTTATTTGTAAAGAATTAGGGCACAGTCTACTAAGCATATAAAATATGTACAGACATTAGATACTCATGCCATTATTTTTAATTCCAAAAAAATTAAACTATTGATTTGATTTGATCCTCTTAATATTTATATAAATATCAAGATGAAATGTTTAAAATTATATAAAACTATATATAAAATTAGGTTGGGTTTTCAAAAGATATTTCAAATATTATTTTTAAATTAAAAATAAATATATTATTTTATCCATGTCAACTTCTTTGTTATAATATTTCATCTCAATCTGATCTTTAAATTTATATTTCAACAAATAAATAAATTCACTAGTGATCTCATGTAGACATAAAAATATTGATATTTTTCCCTTTCACTATTTGAATAATGATATAAATATCTTTTGAAATTTGTAGCTTGGTTGAGAATGCACGGGATAAACATGCGTTTGTCCGTTCCCTTAAAGAATCCCACGTTCGAACACCAATACGGATGCCCCCAGTTTCTGTCAACAATAATAGCCAGACACCTGGCCGAATGAACTTACAACTGTCGGTTTTCTTGACTGGTTCCCGTTATCCAAGATTCCCTCCACCGACTAGTCGAGGTGGCAGGTAGGATCCACCGGCCAGCCAACCAGCAACCCGGGACGCAACGACCTTAGTGGCGGGTCCCATATGACCGGCTAAATGCGTCCTTTGGCCCCACCACAAGCTAGCGTCATTATCTGTTCCCTTTGATTGAGTATTTTAGACGCTTAGGTCGTCTAATACGGCGCCAAACTTTTTTTGTTTTGTTTTTTGTTTTTCCATATCTAATTGCGTTGTACGGTGAGACTTCCATGTCTCCACGTGCTAAGGGATCAACGTGTCCTGACCAATATAATAGGCCTCTATACATATAATTAGAAAGGAAAAAAAATAATGTAGGTAGAAATGATTTGGTTGTCTTTCCACATTTGTGCTTTAGGATTGTTTGATTGATCTTGATATTGATAAGTAGGAGGTGTTTTATACGGCGTGTCAAATTGTGATATTGCTATTAGGGTCTTTTTGATAGTAATATCACAATCTTGATATGTTTTGTTTTGGTTTTTTTATCTTAAAATTGATAATGTTTGAAAACATCTTTGACATCTTGGCATTATGTTGGAAGAGGACATGTTTACTTAGGTTGATTTTTAGAAATGTGTGGAAAAAGATTGAAGGCAATAGATCTCAATTGTATAAATGTTTTGAGAATGAATGTATAGATCTAAATTTGTTTTAGAGCACCAAAGTGAAGTGTTTCCTTCCTTAAGTACAAATGATAATCCTCATTATGATTGGAGAGGAGAGGATGTTATGAGATGTGGAGTGAATGTGATGCAACGAAGAGCACATTCAACATAATTGAGCCATTATTTAGGGGAGAGGACCGAGTAGTTGTGCACCCTAACTTTGCGCTTCTAATTATCCTACGTGGAGATTTCAAATCACTCCCAATTTTTTACAGTAGCTTAATTGGCAAGTCCCCTACTTATAACTAAGGTGCTAGGGCCACATCATCAAATATGATGCCACATCAGCATGCTTTTTGTCAAGGTGTCCAAAAAGGCCCCAAAAAAAAGTGAGACCAATACTTGTGCATTCACAACATGTTTTATTGAGCGCTGATGTGGAATCACATGATTGGTTGTTTTTTAGATCAAAGGAATACATTTTGTTTAATTATGGGTAGTCACCATCAACACTAACAACTTTAAAGTATGATATTGCTATCAGGATTCAACCGTGTAGTTTCGAGTCAAACTCATTGACCCATGTTTCATGAGTAGTGGTTCACCGGAACCCATCTCTCATGATATCGAATGGTCCACTCAGCACTCATTGCATCTAGGTGATGCTCATAGAGGTGAAGCGCTGGTCCGTCCCAGGAGGTCACCCATCCCGGTACTTTAATGTAACAACTATTGGTCCAATATTGATAAAAATATTGGGCATTATATAAACAACTACTATCACAACTATTGAAACATGCTCAGGTACTGGGTCCTCTCCCCTAATTAATGAGAACCATAAATCCAAACCTTGATTGAGAATTGAATTTTATTATGCAACTCTACTGCTACAATGAAAGAAAATGTCCTTATATCTAAAAATTGGAAAAAAAAAAAGAAAAACCCAAAAATTACCTTTATTGGTAGTTTTTCGACAATTGTCAAAGTTTGTCATTTTTGGTAATTTTACATACATATCCCTTTGAGCCCAGATTTTTTCTTAAAAACTTCCTAAAACTAATGTGACATGAATTGTCAACTTACATTCAAAATTGGAAACATAATTTCCAAGTTATTAAAGAAAACAATTTTCTAAAGACTTGAAAAAAACACAAAAAAAACTGATTTTGAGGGCCTAGATGAAATATTTCAATCCAAACAATTCCTCATAATGAAGTCGCCGGTAAAATTTCAGCCCAAATGGACATTTGAGTCAAAAGTTATGACCTCTGGAAGTCCTTGTATTAGAATGTGATTAAATGCCTTTGAATACAATAATATGGTAATAAATTACACAAATATATGTTAGATTGACCCTTGGTAGGGAAGAATTGGGTAAGAATTGGCCAAAATTTGAACTTAAAATTTTGAAATTTTAGAGGTTAAGTTTGCAATCAAAACTAGACAATCTCACAATGACGAGATATAAAATAGCTCAGATCAAGATATGCAACAAATGTATATGAATAAGTGTGTGGATGTGTGATTGGTGTTTGAATTGAGGGAATATATCAAAGTGTGTGCATGTATGGATAGGGTAAGGGGTAAGTGCATATGAATGCATGTGAGTGGATGGGTAAATAACATGCAAGAAGGCATCCAAATTTACATAATATTATGTCATTTTTTGATATGTAAATGGATTAAGCCGTTATCTCAACACAAACACAAAATAAATGGGAAATGGCATGGGTAAACAAATTTCACCTGTACATCTTTCCCCCACTTTGAGATGAATGTGAATCTTATAATGATCGTGTATCTCAAAATATGTAGCTTTCACAAATATGCATGTAAAGAAAATATTTAGATATGAAATGATATCATAGGGTCCATATAAAGTAGGTTCATCCTTTGGCATGCATTCTACATGTGAGCTTGCAAAATAGAGGAAACATATGTCATGAGTAGCTCTATAACATAATTAGAAATAATTATAACTACAATTTGAATAATTGTCAATGATTAAAAGAGAGAAAGGTAGCGGGAGGGGGTGGTGGGTGGGTTGAGGAGGCCAAGGGTGGTGAAGTTGGAGAGATTTTACGTATATGGAAAGTAGCAACCCTTTGTTTTTCTTGGTAGTCATTAGGTGACAAGGCATATAGAGTGCTAACATGTCACTTGCTAATGATAAGACTCTATAACACTTGTAACTATTTTTGCAAGCATTAGTGACAAAATATGCCCAAGTTAGAATTGGTTGCATCTATAGAATACAAGGAATTGTAGGAGAGTGAAAAATAGTACATGAATTGTAAATGTAAGCTAGGGGTGAATCGACAATAGTGAGTCCCACTTGTGGGACATTAAAAAATTGGATCAAAAGGATGAATAAATTTACAAAGATCATTCAAAGGTTTTCCATCAAATGGAGGTACCTTTGAATGAAGACAACACATGCCACCTTCTTTTGAAGGCATACCTTTGTTTGAAGGTCCCTACAAATTAGCAAGACTATTTTATTATTTTCATGGATTAGGAAAGTACCTTCAAATAAAGACACATTCATTTGAAGGTTAAGCTTATTTTTTAAAAGGTTTTTTGTCCCTTATGAGCTACTATTTCTAAAATACACTATACAACCCATAGTAAAAGTGAAAAAATGTCATGGAAAAGCCAAAAATCACCACATTGTGCCACATCAATATGATATCACCATTGTTTTTCATGTGTGCTAGGTGATCCCATAGTAGTTTGTCCCACTTTTTAGCCAAAGTAGGAAATTGAAGTCAACATTTTAGCAACTAAACTATTAAAAATTGAAGATGATGTGAAATAATGATTTTTGAAATTTTGTATGTAGATTATAAATATTTTTTAAAAAATTATGAAATAATTTGTGATTTTTTTGCATAACTTTTAATAACTTCCAATGTTATTAGGTTTCCACAATCCATAAGAAACGTGGATCACAGAGTGTGATCCGAAACGTCGATCCAAAAAAGCTTACACAATCTAATCCAGAAATTGCTCTCTCATATTTTAATAACTTATTTTTCTATAGTTAATAGTATTTTTAAAACGTGATGTTATTTCCATAGAACATAATTTCTTTTGTAGAAAAGGATAACATTATAAATTGTTAAACATAGATTCATTACACTAATATCTAGTGCATATATATTTTTTAATAATTTTTTGTTGCATAATTTTTTTTATAAATTTTGGAAGTGAAATTTACTATAATTTAGACATAGGTTTCTTCCATAGATCATGACTTTTTTTCTACTGTAAGAGAGGGGGACCAACCATGTGTCAAGGCTCTAGGTCATGGAGAGCCGAGAGTAGAGGGCTACCCTAACTTACCTCACTCTAAAGGATGTCTTGGGGTGAGGATCGAGAATGAAGAGCACTAAGTAGTACTTTAGCCACGTTTAGGCTAGGCGAGTTGGTTTTTGGAGTTGGTACTACACCTCAAACAACTCTCTGTCTAAAGACAACAACACAGTTTTGGGATGACAACACATTGTGCTGACGTCTCTTGAGCACACTGGTGTTCGTATGACCAGAAAACATGAAATATAGTAAAGACTGCCTAAAAACTTACTAACAACCTAGCTAGTTGATTTTAATGAAGTAAACGAAATAAGAAAGTATGAGAAATAGAGACAAAGATGATGAAGCAAGTAAATAAAAGCTAGGGTGATGAAGATAATCTCACAAAAGCACTGATTCACTAGCTAGCTCCACACGTACATCCACCTACACACAACAAAGAGGGAAAATTGTTGGGGATGTATAGGGGCCTACCTTAGTCAGACCCTCGTTTTGGTGTTTCCACTTCCACGGACAACCAAAAAGAAATGGAGTCGAATAATATGATAAAGAAAGTAGAAAGAAAGATTGATTGCAATGAACACTACAAAAAATTAATACTATACTATATCAAATCGCAAAGGAGAGGAATGAAGCGTTACCACCTCCACCCAAAAGCTCATGAGCCAACGGAGGAGAATGCAAGGTATGGACTTGGCAAAGTCACCACAGCCGCATTGGTGATGAAGGGAGGTCTCGAAAGACTCCAAGCCCACAACTTCTATGATAGCCTTCACACTTGCAATGTGGAGTTGATGGAGCTTTTAAAAGGTGTTGCAATGCTCATAATGGAATGCTGGAATGTTGCTTGAGAGAGTGAAGATGATGAATCAAAAGAGTGATTGAATGTGTAGAGGGTGAAAATGAAGTGAGAATGTATGTTTTTGAAGGTGGGATGAGAAAGAATAAGGCATTTTCGGGTTAGTTGGTCGAAGAGGGACGTTAAAATTTGGCCCCAATTGTGTGTGTAACACCTCTACTGACTTTAGACTCAGGAATCCATCAAGGACGACAGCATGACGCGCAGACGTCTGTGTGCCACACATTTGTCGCCAACAAATATTCTCTCACTGATGTATGGGACAAACGCCAGGTGGATAGAAGGAAGCTAGGTGATGTGGAATTTTGCCTTTGAATTTTATTTTCTAAGGCGAGGGTATGTGAAAGGGGGAATTTCCTTAAGGGGTGCAATTCGCTCCTATACAACTACATATATGAATTAACTTCTTTTTTTTGTTGAAATAAGGACATCAATACCTAGTGCATAGATATTTTTCAAACTTAAAAAAAATTCTATTTTACTCTTTTCATGTGTGTGCAATAGGGACTTGACGATTGTTGAAAAACCTATGTTCACTAGAAAATAAATACAATAATTAAATTAAATATATTCAAGATTATACTTGTTGGAAAACCTTTTTTTTTTAAAAGAGGGGTAAAAACTTTATTGAATATCAGAAAAGAACATTACAATCAAGAAAGAGGGACCAAGTCCCAGACCAAACTCAACTATCTTCGAACAACCTTCTATCATCCTCAAGAACCCGAACTAAATCCCGTCATAACTCGGGGGAAACATGCATCCAATCCTCAATCTTCCAACCAACACCTTGCTCAAAAGCCCATTTAGCTAAACATTCAGCAACCCAATTCCACTCCCTCGAGATATGAACAAAGGACACCACCTCCATCCTAGAACTAACCTGAAGAATCTGCTGGACAATAGAGGCTAATCGCCAATTAATCTTAGACAACTTCCACGCGTTCAATAGATTAATCAAGACCTGAGAGTCAGCTTCACAAATAATCCTTTTCCAACCCAAAGCAAGGGCTCATTCCACAACATAAAGGATCACCAAACCCTCCATAAGGTTAACCGTCTCCTCCCCCTCATGGATAGAGAAAATAAAAATCATCGAACCCTCAGAATCCCTTCCCACTCCACCAATCCCCGCAAGTCCAGGATTACCATGAGAGGAACCATCAGTATTGATCTTCAAAACACCATCCGGAGGGGGTCCCCATCTACCCATCCTCTGCACTCTCCTGTTCCCAAGCCTACCTCTTCTGGAAACAACAGAAGAAGAAAAATAAATCCCCTGCAATCCCAGACTATCCACCAACTCAGAATCCCCTTTCTCCAAGGGGAACACCACTTCACACATGGCAGCAACCGACTCCTAGATCATATCTAACATGCATATCCACACTTGCTTCCCCCCCAGACTAACACCATGAAAAATCCTACAATTTCACTCAAGCCAAATCTGCCAAAGAAGAAAGGTAGGGCCAACATACCACACATCTTGTAAGAAGGAGGCCAGAAATGGAGGTCTTCCCAAGCTATCCCAAAACTCCACCAATGAAGAGGCATGAACACAAGGTTGCTTCCAAACCCCCCACCACCAATGCCAAAGCTACACAGCAAAGGGACATCAAAAAAATAGGTGCGAGGAATCTTCCTCCTCTTTCCCATAGAGAACGCAAGCGGAAGGCCCCTGGAATCCACGCTTATGAATATTATCCCAGGTCAAGCACCTATTCCATGCCAGAGTCTAGACAAAGCAGTTACATTTTGGCCACGAAAGCCTGTTCCAAACCCTCTTCCACCACTAAACCTCCACCCTAGCCAACTTCTGATCCAATAACACTTGATAACCACAAAGCAACAGAGTAGCTCCCCTTGGGATTGTGTATCCAAGCGAGGACATCCTCTTCTTGAAGAGCACTACAACGCCTATTACAAAGAATAGTATTAAGTTCAGTACTGATGTCCTCCATCCCAAAATAGGCCACTCAGTGGGATCCTTCCAACAAACCACCTCCAGCGGACCATTAAAGGATAAGGACTTAAAGTCACTTACCCGAGACCACCCAGCCTCGAGAAATCTTTGACTCAACGGAAGCAGGTGAGGAAATTGAGAGATGAGAGGAGGAAAGCCATTCTAGGAGTCTGACCAAAAAAGAGCTTCCGAACCCCTACGACATATCCATAATAAACCATCCTTAATTAGCTTTGCACCCTTTTGGAGAGTGCTCCAAATCACCGAACCTTTCCCCTCAAGAGGGTACCTAGGAATATCATGACGATGGATACCCGAAAGATACTTATGAGATAGTATCCTGGCCCACAACTGGTCCTGCTCCCTGCACCATCTCTAAAAAAGCTTACCAGCCATAGCCACTCCAAACAAAGTTGAATGGCGAAGACCCAATCCACCAAACTGCTTAGGACCACACCTCCTCCCACCTAACCAGGCTCCACTTGGAGGAGGACAGGTAGCCAACCCATAAGAATTTCCTCTCAAGGGAATCCAAATCCCTAAGAAATCCCACTGGAGCCACCTAAAGCATACACCTGTAGATAGGGAGAGCCTGCACAACATATTTAAGAAGCTGAACCCGTCCAGCAAAAGACAACCATCTGTGTGTCCAATGAGTGAATTTTGCACGAAACTTATCAATAACATTCTGCCAAGAACCTTTGGGAAGATGGCCAACAGAGATTGGAATACCCAAATAATTAAAAGGGAGAACCCCTATATGAAATCTCAAAATATTAGCAATTCTTCGCTGAATGGGGCCCGACGTATTGAAGAAGAAAATGGAGGATTTATCTTCATTGATTAGCTGCCCTAAAGCCACCAAGTAAACATCCAACACTTACCTCAAAGCAGTAGCCTCCCTGATAGTAGCCATTCCCATCAAAGTCGTATCATCAACAAACTATAAGTGAGACTGCGGAGGCAAATCCCCACCCCACTGCCAACACTGAATGGTGCCAACCTCAACATTTCTCTTCAACAGTCGCCCAAGACCTTAAGCAAGAAGAAAAAATAAATACGGGGAAAGAAGGTCCCCTTGATGTAAACCCCTTGAAGCTTTGAAGAGCTCTGAATGATCACCATTTATCATCACCAAGAAGGATACTGACGAAACACAACTCATGACCCAATGGATCCACTCTTCACTAAATCCAAAAGCACCCAAGATTTTCTGCAAGAAGGACCATCGAACCCAGTCATAAGCCTTAGCCATATCTAGCTTAATGAACATAGCCTTCTCATTTGAACTAGCCATGGAGTGGATAGTCTCAGTAGCAATAACAACCCCATCCAAAATCTACCAACCTGCAAGAAATCCACTTTGTTCCTCAGAAATCAACACATTAAGCCACTTCTTCAGCCATTCAGCCAGTAACTTTGAAATAATTTTATAAACCATGTTGCAAAGGGAAATAGGACAAAATTGATTAATCTATCATCCCCTTCACATTTGGGAATGAGGGTGATGAATGTAGCATTGAGAGCTCTCAACATCTGCTTATTCCGTCAGGACTCTTGAGCCACTACTAGGAGAACCATCTTTATGATATCCCAAAATTCTTGGAAAAATTCAATTGGGAAACCATCAGGACCAGGTGCTTTCCCCTTCTTCATTTGAAACACAATCTCCTCTAACTCCTCTAAAGAAATCTCCCTCATCAAATGCTCATTCCCCTCCCTGGAAATCAACTGAGGGACACAAGATAGCACCTGTTCCTCCTCAGCCGAACCCCCATGCGGATCCTCTTTGAATAGGGCCTCAAAATACTATGAAGCCTCTTCAGCAATTTCCTGAAATGAGACAAGACGATCCCCTCTGCCATTAACCAAAACATAAATGGAATTACCATGCCTCCTAGCCTTCACAAAGTTAAAGAAAAAGGCAGTATTTTTGTCCCCTTCCTAGAGCCACTCAACCCGAGCCTTTTGCTTCCAGTAAATCTCCTCACATAATTCGCATTCCTCCACCATCTTCAGAGTCCTAGCTTCGTCTTTTAAAAGATCCTCAGAAACCCCATTTTCATGAATCAAATGCATAATACTATTTAATTCCTCTTGAGCAGCAGCCTTTTCATGAAAATAATTACCAAAAGATCTCTTGTTCCACCTTTTAAGTTGGTACTTGACAAATTGAAGAAGCTTGACAAAAGTATACATTGCGGTACCAAAAGCAGGTTTACCAATCCTCCACCACATAATCATTTGGTCATAGAGAGAAGCATCTTGCAACCACATAAGTTGGAATTTGAAAGAAGGAGTGCGAGGCACCCGAGCATAAAGAATGCTAAGCTTGATGGGCCAATGGTCTGAACCCCGCCAATCCAAAATCTCAAAGGATGTAGACTATAAGTCACCAACCCAAAAACAAGAGACTAGGAACCGATCCAACCTCTCTGCGACACATTCCACACCAGTCCTCCTATTGTTCCATGTGGAGCGGCCATTACTAGGATGAACATCAATAAGATTTAAATCTAAAATGCAATCCCTGAGAAGCATCGTGGAAGGCTCCAACTTAGCAATTACACCCTATTTCTCAGACAGCTCCACGATAGCATTAAAGTCCCCAGCCAAGATCCAAGGATGGAAAGGCACAAGGTTGTGAACAAAACGAAGATGAGACCATAAAAATTGCTTACCCTGATACTCAACGGGTGCATACACATTAGAGAGGAGAACACACTCTCCAATCACAAAGCATGTGGCCTCCAAGGAAATAGAAGATCTAGATGACACCCACCAGAGAGGACAGACCCTCCGAGGGTTCCATAGGCAAGCCACCCCTCTAGAAGCACATTGAGCACCAATACACTGACACTCGCCAAACTTCCACAACTTAGGGACCAAATTCAACATATTTTCCATAGATAATTTAGTTTCCTGAAGAAAAGGATATCAGAAGAATGATTTCTAACCAACTCACGAACATCTTTTTGTCAAGGGCCACTGTTCAAGCCTCTTACATTCCAAGATAAAACAATCATTTCTGGGGACACAAAAAATGTAAATCCAGGGTCTTGACTACCCCTAACTCCACCAAAGTTTCCCCAGTTGACTTAATCTTTTCAGTATCCTTCTTCCTACCCAACTTGGAGCTCTTCTCACCGACCCCCTTCTTTGGTTCCTTTTGCAGAATACCCATGCGAGGAGATGACAAAGAGCTCTTACCAACTTCAACACCAGCCTTAATAGGTAGAGAAGAACCAACTTCCCCAATCTTTAGAACACCAGTAGAAGGATCCTGCACAACCTGGTCTGTCAACTATTGATCCATGTCCATCAGCCCAACATTCATATCTTGCACAACCTACACAACCTCCAAGGAAGGCCCATCTTTTTCTGTACCCAAAGTTCCCTGATCTAGATTCACCAAGCTCGGATTCAATTCTTGTTGAATGAGATCCTCAAGGACCTCAAACCTATTAAAAGAGCCATCCTCCTACCTATCCCCCATGGTCCTCTTCAGCCCTCGGTTCCTATTCCGAGCTTTGACAGGGGTAAAACCATCCTCCCTAGTACCCTCTCCACCTGGAATAGGCACCTTCCCCCTATCAACCCTAGGTGGGTTGCGATGAGGTTGAGAGGATTGGGGAACCATTAGCTTAGCCTTAGGGCATCTATGCAGCAAGTTTCCATATTCATGACAAAATCTACACCGAAAAGGAAGAGTTTCATAGTCCAACTATTGCACCCAAGTATACGATCCTGCACTCACTTCCACAGAATCTGGCAATGGCTTGCTTAAATCAATTTCTACACAAATACAGACAAAAGTCATTACCTTTATAAATTGCATCTGTTGTGAAGACCCAATAGGTTTTCCAAGCATTGAAGCTACCAAATGTAGCACATCCTCCCATCAGCATTCAACCGGGAACCATGGAAGCCGAACCCAAACTGGGACCCTAGTCGGGAGCTCCTTAGTCGAATTGAACCTGCATGCCACGGCTTCATAAACAAGCCAACTTGGTTGTAAAAATAGGGACCCCCTCAAAAATCCTATTACGATCCTTCATGCAGTCAAAGGAGACCATAAAGTAGTTATTCGCCAGGAGCCTAATCTCCATCTCGCCTTCTGACAGCCAAGTCTTCTGAGCCCAGGATTCCAAAAACTGCAATGAGACTCTCAAACCCATAAACTTGCAATAAAAGGAATGCTTCGAGTAATACTCAATATCGTCAGCCAACATCTCCATCGGGGTAACCAGCTTCGGTCTCTCTTTACATCTTTCCAAACAACCATTAATTTTCGTGATCTTAGGGCCCCCAAACAACCCAGAATCTTTCATCTCTTGATCTAGAGCAAACAAGTTATTATCAAAAACCTTCGCCCCCTGCGTCGACGGTTTTGAGCCAAAGGCAGAACAAAAATCCATTGAGGGTCTAACCCCAGATGATTCCCCTCATGACATGAGTCTGGAACAAAACAAAAAATGAGCATGCAATCCTGCAGGATGAGAAAATAAGGACACCAACTTGAACAAGAGTTAGTAAGGACTTGCTGGCTCCAACCATAGCCCCCCAAAACACAAGAGAAGAAAAAAATAAAAGCACAGCCCCACCCCCGAATGAGACAACACACATCCCAAGGGAACAAACGATGCTACACAACAAACCCTACACTCCACATCCAACGAACAGAGCCCTACATGGGCCAAAAAGATTGAAAAAGCTTCCTTGAATCAGGGCAGACCATACCACACCCCCACACCACCCCAAACAAAGCAAACGCTGGCCCACACCCCACAACAAGCTCAGAACTCCCCCACCACGTAGCAACAAAGGAAAACAAAGAAGAAAGGGCACACAAAGTGTCGTCCTCACCTAGAACACAGAAAGAAACCCCCCCCAATGCACTTGCAGACATAGACCAGAGAGCGAGCTAGGGCACGGGCGCCCTAGCTCGGCTGACAGAGCTCATAAACGAAGCCATCATTCAAAACCCCTGTTGGAAAACCTATTTTGAGTGCTACACTCCTACAAATTATCTTGTCATATTCATTCCATATCTTGGTCTAACCCAAGGTTGGAAACATAAAATTTTGAGGAAAATCTAAGGCCTATGATGGAATTTTCACTTTTAGGACCTTTGTTTGAAGGACCTTCAAATGAAGACATGTCATTTCCATAAATTAAAAAAAAAAAATTCAAATGAAGGTATGCCATTTTCAAAAAATACAAAAAAACCTTCGAATGAAGGTAATTTCCATAAAAGGAAATAGAAAGGGACCTTTGAATGAAGGTCCTCTTTTCCATTTTTACCTTCATTTGAAGGTTTTATTTAATATTTTAGACCTTTGAATGAAGGCTATTATTGAATCACCTTCAAACGAAGGTGTTTCCTACTTTTCACCACCACTTGAATTAAATATGTGATGTCCTAAGTTTGGGACTCATTATTGTGGGTTTACCATACTTCAAACAGAGGTTAACTAGTATCGATGTGGACAACCAAGGGCAATGAGGGAGAAAAAGAAGAGTTGAAGCCAAAAAAATCTCTAGGTATGTAATTGTAAAGATTATAATTGAGGGGGCTAGGGGTGGCAAATTTGGAGAGATTTTACTTATATGGAATGTAGCAACCCTTTTTTTTGCTTGGTAGTCATTGGGTAACAAGGTATATAGAGCGCTAGCATGTCACTTGCTAATGATGAGACTCTATAGAACTTGTAACTATTTTGTGATAATTAGTGACAAAATATGCCCGTAGAATTGGTTGCATCTATAGAATACAATGAATTGTAGGAGAGTAAAAAATAGTACAAGAATTATAGTTAAGCTAGGGTTGAACCGATAATAGTGAGTCCCACTTGTGGTACATTAAATAACTGGATCAAAAGGATGAGGAAACTAACAAAGGTCCTTCATTCAAAGGTTTTTCATCAATTGGAGGTACCTTTGAATGAAAATGACACATACATCACCTTCATTTGAAGGCATACCTTTGTTTGAATGTCCCTATGAATTAGTAGGAATATTTAATTATTTTCATGGGTTAGGAAAGTACCTTCAAATAAAGGCACATTCATTTGAAGGTTGAGTTGATTTTTTTAAAATGGCTTTTTTGGGCCCTTATGAGCTACTATTTCTAAAATACACTATGCAACCCACAATAAAAGTGAAAAATGGTCATATGAAATCCAAAACTCACCACATTGTGCCACATCAATATGATATCACCCTTTTTTTCCATGTGTGTTGAAGGAGAAAGAAGAGAGGTGATCCCACTGTAGTGTCCCTCACTTTTTGGCCAAAGTAGGAAATTGAAATCAATATTATAGCAACTAAACTATTAAAAAATTGAAGATGATGTGAACTAATGATTTTTGAAATTTCGTATGTAGATTATAAATATATATTTTTAAAAAAAATTAAGAAATAATTTGTGAATTTTTTGACACAATTTTTAATAACTTATTTTCTTTTATAGTTAACAATATTTTTAAAAAGTGATGTTCTTTCCATAGAACATATAACTTCTTTTGTAGAAAGGATAGCATTATAAATTGTTAAACATAGATTCATTACACTAATATCTAGTGGACATATATTTTTTTAAAAAAATTTGCTGCATAATTTTTTTTATAAATTTTGGAAGTGAGATTTACTATAATTTAGACACAGGTTACTTCCATAGATCATAACTTTTTTCTACATATTTGAATTAACTTCTTATTTTTTTGTTGAAATAAAGATATCAATACCTAGTGCATACATATTTTTTGAACTTAAAAAAATCTATTTTACTCTTTTTCATGTGTGTGCAGTAGAGACTTGACGATTGTTGAAAAACCTATGTTCACTAAAAAATAGAAAATAGAAAATAAATATAATAATAAATTTAAATATATTCTTGAGATTATACTTGTTGAAAAAAATATTTTAAGTGCTATGATCCTAAAAATTATCCTGTCATATTGTAACCCAAGGTTGGAAACAAAAAATTTTGAGGAAAATTTGGGGCCTAAGATGAAAATGTCACTTTTAGGACCTTCATTTGAAGGACCTTTAAATTAAGATATGCCATTTCCATAAATAAAAAACCTTCAAATGAAGGTATGCCATTTCCATAGATTAAAAATAAAACCTTTGAATGAAGGTAATTTCCATAAAATGAAATAGAAAGGGCCTTTGGATGAAGGTCCCTTTTTTTTATATATGGAAATTACTTTCGTTCGAAATATTTTTTTAAAATATTTTAGACCTTTGAATGAAGGCAATTTTTGACTTGCCTTCAAATGAAGGTGTTTCCTACCTTTTAATTCCACTTGAATTAAAAAATGTGATGTCCTAAGTTTGGGACTCACTATTGTGGGTTTACCCTACTTCAAAGAGAGGTTAGCTAGTGTTGATGTGGACAACCAAGTGCAATGAGGGAGAAAAAGAAGAGTTGGAGCCAAAAAAGATCCAAATATGTAATTGTAAAGATTGTAACTGAGGGGGCCAAGGGTGGCGAAGTTTGAGAGATTTTACTTATATGGAAAACAACAACCCTTTGTTTTGCTTGGTAGTCATTAGGTGACAAGGCATATAGATCACTAGCATGTCACTTGCTAATGATAAGACTCCATAAAAATTATAACTATTTGTGTGATCATTAGTGAAAAAATATGCCCTTATAATTGGTTGCATCTATAAAATACAAGGATTTGTAGGAGAGTAAAATATAGTACATGAATTGTAAATGTAAGCTATGGGTGAACCGACAATAGTGAGTCCCACTTGTGGGACATTAAAAAATTGGATCAAAAGGATAAAGAAACTTTAAATAGGTCATTCATTCAAAGGTTTCCATCAAATAGAGGTGTACCTTTGAGTGAAGATGACATATATGTCACCTTCATTCAAAGGAATACCTTTGTTCAAAGGTCCCTATGAATTAGCAGGAATATTTTATTATTTTCATGGGTTAAGAAAGTACCTTCAAATGAAGGCACATTCATTCAAAGGTTGAGTTGATTTTTTAAAAGGTTTTTTTGGCCCTTATGAGCTACTATTTCTAAAACACACTATGCAACCCACAATAAAGCTTAAAAAATGTCATTTGGAAGCTAGAACTCACCACATTGTGCAACATCAATTCGATACCAGCCTTGTTTTTTATGTGTGCCAGGTGATCCCATAGCAATGTGTCCCACTTTTTGGACAAAGTAGGAAATTGAAATCAACATTTTAGCAACTAAACCATTAAAAATTTAAAGATGATGTTCAAACTAATGATTGTTAAAATTTTGTATGTAGGTTATAAATATATATATTTTTTAAATTAAAAAAAAATTCATAGGAAAAATAAATTTTCTTAGGAAATATTGCAAGAATGATGGTGTTGTCAGTGATGTCAACTGTGGGATGAAGATGTTGAGGATATTGAGAAAATTATGAAAAGAGGAAAACAAGTTGTGCATGTGTAGTTGACACCTTGAGGAAGTGTTGTGAGTACATAGAGCTATTCTTTTGTTGCAGAGTTTGAAGATGAGTTGGATTGGAGAAACGAGTTGAGATGTTGGTTATGGTACTTGGTTTCCAAGTGCTTTTGAGAAAATTTAATAAGCAAAGTAAACTATGTTGTGCAAATGTTCTTAATGTGCTCCATTATTGTGCTCTGTGTTCTTTCTATGTTGATGCTATTCATGTGTGGATCTTACAGGTTATTCAAGGTTGACAGAGGTTGTTATATTCAAAATCTGGGTTTCTGGATTGTTTTACAGTGGGAGATATTTTCACCAATGTGTGAACTAGTTGTTTAGTAATGTTTTCTACTGTCTAGGAGAAATGTATTTTCTCCGCATTTTTATGCTATTTAGATTCAAGTTGTTTGGATTTGGGAAGTTGCTTATAATTTATTTATCTTTCTAGTTTCAAGTTTTTGCTTGATTTGGTGTAGTAAAGTGCAAGTTTCATTTATCATTGTGTAAACAAGGGTTATCAGTTATCCTGAGTTAAAGTAGTTGTTGATGTGAAGCTTTATTGTTGTGTTCGATGAATCTTAAGATGTTTGTGGATTTTTATGGATTTAATTCAAGTAAATTATGTTGTCTAAAACTTTTGGCTTGATCTAAGGAAGCGTGTACTTAAGGTTTATGGTGTTTTGCACAGGCGTTAACCAAACTTGTGTTTAACACTACATGTGGGGCTTGTGGAAGCATATTGAAGTGTATTGGGATTTATTTGGGTCCTAATTAAGGATTTATGTAGGTCACTTTTTGTTCCTATCCATCGTGAGATTGTTTGGGTGTTGACCTAGTTTGAATTTGAATGTATAATGGCTAGTGACCAACATTGGAGAAAGTTTTGAGGTAGAGCTTGATATAAATATGAATGGTATTGATGCAAGAGAAGTGAGAGGAAAGTGCAAGAAGCAAGATATTGTTGGCTTTCAGTCGTTTATTGTGGTTTTTTGTCCTTGATGTCAAAACAAATTTTGGTGGTGTAGACAGTTGATCCGATTCAACTCTTGGTACATATTGATTGGATTGGGTATTACATGATACGTCATTACTGGTCATTCATGTCTTGATCATAATGCATTGACATCATGAAGGTATATATCTCATACAGGTTCTTTGGAATTGGTATCTTGACACATAGTTCAGTTGATTTTGGCATACTGTTGTTTGGTTGGCACATTGATCTTGGATTATGGCATATATAGTTTTGGCACACTTGGTTTTGAAATTCTTGTCTCAATCTTTGGCATTCAGTATCTTGTTCATGAATAGAATTATGATGCAGATTTACTTTCAGTTCTATATTCTTGTGGTACTGAACTTGCTGACTCCATGTGCAGATTGTCTTGTATATACAGGTGTTGAGTTATGGCATTGGCTTTCAGGTGATATCATTTTTATGGTTGATCATTATATTGTTTTGATGAGACATATAGGTGATGACAAATGAGAAATACAGGTGATGACAGATGAGAAATACAAGTGATGATGTTTTAGTGAACGTATATTTGTGTTTCTGATTTCATGATCACATCTTTATGCTCAATTAGTTTATCAACTTGCATTTATATGCATACAACATTCATGCATTTCTTGGTGCTTACATGATAAGGTGAAAGTTATTGTTTCACTAGCACACATTATCTTGTGCCCGAGCTTCACTTTCATATCATTACACTAATTTGGTATATTTTTTAAGGGCTTCTACACTGATGAGAGTATTAAATTATTTTTACTTGACACCATACATGGTGTTGGGCACTAAAGTGATATTTTTTTTAAAAAAAAAAGGAAATCGAACTCTAAAGAAAGAAAAAGAAAACCTAAGGCATTAGGTTACCATATTACATATGAGCTTTGATTGTTATCAGGCTTACCATATCATATAGCATATGACATATAGTATCAGCCTTATCATTAGACTTATTATTTGGTTGTTAGTCTTGTCACATTTTATTTACATTGGAATATTGTGAGTTGTTGATTTGGCAGCGACATCATCATTATGGGTTGACTTGGCAGACAATGTAGTGGTTGTTAGTAGACTTCAAGTGATATGGAATATCATTACATGTAGATTTGATATAATTATACACTTGAGTTTAGTATTCGATGGAGTGAAGGAATAGGGAAAAATGAGTTTTTGTAGTTATCATTTTGCTGAAGGCGAAACCCTAGCCGCTTGGAGCCGACATGGAAAAGAGAAGGAATGGAAGCTTGAAGCATGGATGGCCAGTCAATTAGAAGCTCTGTAAGGGTAATACATTTTGTTCTTGTTTTTATTCATAAAAAGGTAACACCGAGCCTTATCCACTTGGAGTAAAATCAATTATTGGTGTTCTTTCAAATTTGGAAATGGGGATTAGAGAATAAAAAAGAACTTGTTTCAAGATTTAGTTTTGTTTTCTACATCAAAACAAATAAATTTTTGGGAAATTAGTTAAATGTTTGAAAGTAGTTTTCTCATTTCTCATTTCTTTTAATAGGGGTTTTGTTTTTAATCATAATTTTTTGAAATCTTAATGGCATTTGATGTATGTGACCCTAATTGCATTTTGTAGCCTTGAGAAACAGTTTGAGAAAGCTGGTTGATTAATGAATAAAGACTCATTGTTCAGAAATGGTTATAAAAAGATTCTTCAATTATTGGAATCATTTTTAATTGAATTACATTGTATAAATTCATGGCTTTAAGCCATTGTTTAGAAGGGAGAAGAGAAAATATGTATGGCTGAGAACAAGGGTTTTTGAGCACAGAACAGATTGTTATTATAGTGATATCATTTGTGTTTGAAATGAGTGAAAAGAGAGTTTAAAGATTTATATCTCTGATTTGATTACAAAGATTTCATATTTCAGTGAAATTATTTTTGAACTGTTTCATTCAGTACACATTTTAGTGAGCATTATTGAAAATCATGTATTATCTTTTGAAACTTTGAAAAATAGAGGAGTTGGTGCTCCTGTGAATTTGGTGCTTTAGAAAAGTTATTGGAGTTGGTGCTCCACATTGTAATGGAGTTGGTGCTCCACATTGCAACAGAGTTGGTGCTCTTTTGAATGAATAAAAGGATCAGTTTGCGAGTGGGTTTTTATACCCCAAGAGGGTTTTTCCAGTCAAGAAATCTTTGTGTTATGTGATGTGTTTTTGTCTCTCATTTTGTTTCATGTTAGTGTGCTCATTCAGTTGGTCAATGCTCTGATACTTTAAGTTTGTTCAAAAGATTAATGTCAATTTGTTTAAGTCTATATACAATGTAATTTGTGCAAATCTGGTCGTTAAAATCTTCCATATAGCAAGTTAAACTTATATTGTGTAAAGTTGAAGTCCTGTTTCAAAAAGGCATAATTAAGATTGTTCACAATTTGATGGGATAATGCTACATGATGCTTTTAATATAAGTTGATTTTCTTGCATATTTTTATGCAAAGTTTAAGTTTTCATTTGTTTGGTTAAATCTACCACATTGTTTCAAGGTCAAAACATTTAAGTTGTGCATTCAAATCAAAGAGTTCAAAAATTATATCATTATGATTTACCCCCCCTCTCAGAGTGAATCCATTTCCAACAAGTGGTATCAGAGCGTAGGGTCCTACATTAGGTTTCATACCTAGGATTGATTCTGGTCTTGGAAATCATTATGTCACAAGTTTGAGAAGGTATTTATGTCTACTTGTACAATCTATATGTTTTATATTAATATCTTTACATAAGCCTAGTCAAATTAATTTCAACCAAGCTATTGATAAGAGGAGTACTATGGGTAAGTGAAAAATAAACAAAAGTCAAAAGAAAAACACTAGTGTCAAGTCTAGTGAAGTTTTATCTCAAAAAGTACCCCTGCCAGTTGATAATAAAAATGATCCTATAGTTGGAGAAGAAGAAGATCACTTAGTAAGTGACTTTGAACAAGAATTTGGTGAAAAAGAATGTGAAGATGATGAGTTTGAAGTTGATTTGGAAGGAGAACTGCTTGCTGCCTTAGATGAGCTTAAAAGGCTTAAACTAGAAAATCAAGAACTTATGATACAACTTCAAAAGAGTAATGATATTAATAAATCATTAAATCAAAACTATGTTAAATTTGAAAAGATTATTGAATTTCTGAAAGCCCAAATGGTTGATAAGAAAAATAATGAAGAAGGATTGGAAGCCAAGTTAAAAGACAAGGATGAGTTGTGTATTAAACTAGAAAATGAGATTGCTTCTTTAAGAAAATGTTTAGATAATAAGTCCTTGTTAAAAGAACTAACTCTTAAAGATGATATGATTATTAGTTAGAAAATTGAAATTGAAGAATGTAAGAGGATAGCAGATGTTGTAAGATCTAATTTGGTGGTTAAAATATTGAATGTCTAAAACTAGAAGGAGAAGTAGTTGCAGTAAGGAAAGAGCTTGAAAGTGTCAAGGTTCAATTAGGTAAAAATTAGAAATTTGATCATAGTAATAATCTACTAAATGAGATGATTGGCAAACAAAAGAATTCTAAGGATCCTTCAGGTGTGGGATATGAGGTTGGACAAAGCTCTACAGAAAAATCTAAACATGAGACAGTGTTTGCTACTACAGATGGAAAGAAGTTTACAACCAAGCAAACACCAAGAATGAAGGTTGATCTTGGTCACTATGTTGTTGTTGCTCAGAAAAAAAGATAAATGGATTGATGAAAGGACAAATAGATCATCAAGATCTTCATTTATCAGGTATAACTACTCTCAATTTCATGGCTATTGCTATCATTGTTATGCCTATGGTCATAGAGCAAGAAATTGTAGGAGATATGAAAGAAATGATTATAGAAGTTTTGGAATGTCAAGAAAGAATGTTTTCTTTATTCCTCAAATTGACTATAACATCACATGCTTTAAATGTCATAAAATTGGGCATAAGGCACAACAGTGTAGGAGTAAGTTGAAGGAATCATTTAAAAATAACAATGTAGATGCATTGAGCAAGAAAAAAAAAGGGACTATACTGGTCTGGAGAAGAAAGCAAAGGAATGAAGAGAAAGAATCATTGAGGGTTTGGAAAAGAAAGCAAGAAAAGAAAGAGGAAGAGCTAAATCTTATGCATGCTGCATAAGAACCATTTCTAAGCATTTAAAAGGCAGTATGAAGATAGGGGGAGTTGATAAATGCATTTTAAATAAACCCCTTTGATATCAAATAAAAGTTAGTTGCATCTAGTTGTTTCATAATTTATTTAACATCAAAGAGAAAGACAAAAGATTGTTATATTTTTGTTTATGTTCTTGTCTTTGCTGGGAATAATAGTAACAATGAGTTGATGATAATTGTCTTAATGCTATGGTTCATCATTCTGTTAGAGGATAATTTCTCATATGACTATTGATGTTGCAATAGTTGGTGCTTTATGTTTCTTTGGAAGTGTCCATAGTAAAGGATACTTGCGATACAATTACACTTCCTGCCATTTGTGGATTGTTATTAGCTATGCTTTGCTAAAACATATTGATTGTGCCAGTAGAAACAATACTTTTTGTCTATGTTTGACAAAATCAGTGATGGTATGTGTTTCTCAAGAGATACATGAGATAAAGATACTTGAACAGTGAAGCAATATTCATTTTCTTTTCCATCAAATCTTGTTATCTTGTTTGATCAGTCTCATCATTGTTTAATACATTGAAATCATGTTTAACAACTACGTGATACAATAAAGTGCTTTGTTTAGTCTATATGAATGAAGTTTCAACAGCAAAGCATGGTAAGACAATAAGTTGTTGAAATAATGAAAGAGGCAATGACGTTAATGGTAAATGTTGAGTTCTACAGTGTTGTGCTTGAAAAACATGAACAATATACTAAGCATTTTCTATATCCATTCAAAAGTTAGTTTTCTGGAGTTGTGGTTACAGGTGTAACAGTTTTTTACATTGAATATGTTGGTATAGAGTATGTAAACTCTTGAGGATAGTTAAACAACATTGATAGAAGTTTGTGCATTCTTGGATGATGAAGTTTTTCAATAAACTTTTGATAGTTGATTATTAAGGGACACTGGTTGTTTGGAGTTACATGTTGATTTGAGACTTGTGTGGATTGTATGACATAGATTTGGCTACTTTATGTCATTTTTTAGTGCTCGGGATGAAAGGAGCTTTAGTGATTGTCTAAAGAGCAAGGTTTGTTGCATTGAAAATTTGGTTTAGTTTGTAAGTTTTGTATATATAGTATACGTGATCTAGATATGGTATTTTGACATTAGCAGACTGATTTTATTTGATGTGACAATGTAATCTGCTTGGTTGATATATGCAAATATTGTTATAACTTTTGGGCAGTGGTTCATTTGTCAACAAATATGATTGGGACTGATTAGTCATAGGTTGAACTGTATCATTATGATGTTCAAAAGTTTAATTTCACTCTTGATCTGTAAATTCCTCTAGTTCATGGATTCAGGGGGAGAAAAGTGTAGTATGTGATGGAAAATAGTGGTAGCAGGACAGTGAAGATCATAGTTACAAAGGTACAGGGTCATTGATTAGAGAATTTTCACATCCCTCACTTGCTATTCTATTTGTGTTTGTAATAGGATTCATTGGTTATTTGGCTTTCATATGTTTATTGTGATTGTTTGTCTCTGTTGGCAACACTAGCTTTGATGACACATTTATATGATCAGGGTGGCACATTATGTTTACAGTTGGTTCACATGATTCATGTCAAGTACTTGCTTTTAGATGTTGGTCCTAATGTTTGCCATATGTACATTATAGTAGGACATGCATTTGCTTTTGGGTATATATTTTATTTAGTTATTCTGGTATATCTAGTTCAAATTGTGGTCCATTTCACTTGATCTTGCACAAGTTATTTTCACTTTGTAAAAAGCTCTGGTTTTGAGCAACACTTGTTATTGAATCACATTGCATTGATATTGTTTCCTTTGTCCTTGTGACAAAAAAGGGGGAGAATATGATGGTTTACAGTGGTTCAGATGGCTAAGTTTTTTCCATCAAGGACAAAGGGGGAGTTTGTTGGCTTTCAGTCGTCTCTTGTGGTTGTTTATCCTTGACGTCAAAACAGATTTTGGTGGTGTAAATAGTTGATCCAATTCAACTCTTGGTACATATTGATTGGATTGGGTATTACATGATACATCATTACTGGTCATTCATGTCTTGATCATAATTCATTGGCATCATGAAGGTATGTATCTCATATAGGTTCTTTGGAATTGGTATATTGACACATAGTTCAGTTGATTTTGGCATACTGTTGTTTGGTTGGCACATTGATCTTAGATTATGGCATATACAGTTTTGGCACACTTGGTTTTGGCATTCTTGTCTCAATCTTTAGCATTCAGTATCTTGTTCATGAATAGCATTATGATGCAGATTTACTTTCAGTTCTATATTGTTGTGGTACTAAACTTACTGACTCCATGTGCAGATTGTCTTGCATATACAGGTGTTGAGTTATGGCATTGGATTTTAGGTGATATCATTTTTATGGTTGATCATTATATTGTTTTGACGAGACATACAGGTGATGATAGATGAGAAATACAGGTGATGACATTTTAGTGAAGGTATATTTGTGTTTCAAATTTCATGATCACATCTTTATGCTCAATCAGTTTATCAACTTGCATTTATATGCATACAACATTCATGCATTTCTTGGTGCTTACATGATAAGGTGAAAGTTATTGTTTCACTAGCACACATTATCTTGTGCTCGAGCTTCACTTTCATATCATTACACTACTTTGGTATATTTTTTAAGGGCTTCAAGGCTGACAAGAGTATTAAATTATTTATACTTGACACCATACATGGTGTTGGGCACTAAAGTGATATGTTTTTTGAAAAACAAAGGAAATCGGGCTCTAAAGAAAGAAAAAGAAAACCTAAGGCATTAGGTTAACATACTACATATGAACTTTGATTGTTATCGAGCTTACCATATCATATAGCATATGACATATAGTATCAGCCTTATCATTAGACTTATTATTTGGTTGTTAGTCTTGTCACATTTTATTTACATTGGAATATTGTGAGTTGTTGATTTGGCAACGACATCATCATTATGGGTTGACTTGGCAGATAGTGTAGTGGTTGTTAGCAGACTTCAAGTGATATGGAATATCATTACATGTAGATTTGATATAATTATACACTTGAGTTTAGTATTCGATGGAGTGAAGGAATAGGGAAAAATGAGTTTTTATAGTTATCATTTTGCTAAAGGCGAAACCCTAGCTGCTTGGAGCTGACATGGAAAAGAGAAGGAATGGAAGATTGAAGCATGGATGGCCAGTCAATTAGAAGCTTCGTAAGGGTAATACATTTTGTTCTTGTTTTTATTCATAAAAAGGTAACACCGAGGATTATCCACCTAGAGTAAAATCAGTTATTGGTGTTCTTTCAAATCTGGAAATGCTGATTAGAGAATAACAAAGAACTTGTTTCAAGATTTATTTTTGTTTTCTGCATCAAAAGAAATAAATTGTTGGGAAATTAGTTAAATGTTTGAAAGCAGTTTTCTCATTTCTCATTTCTTTTAATAGGGGTTTTGTTTTTAATCATAATTTTTTGAAATCTTAATGGCAATTGATGTATGTAAACCTAACTACATTTTGTAGCCTTGAGAAACAATTTGAGAAAGCTGGTTGATTAATGAATAAAGACTCATTGTTCAAAAATGGTTATAAAAAGATTCTTGAGTTATTAGAATCCTTTTTAACTAAATTACATTGTATAAATTCATGGCTTTAAGCCATTGTTCGGAAGGGAAGGGTTTTTGAGCACAGAACAAATTGTTATTATAGTAATATCATTTGTGTTTGAAATGAGTGAAAAGAGAGTTTAAAAGATTTATATCTCTGATTTGATTACAGAGATTTCATATTTCAATGAAATTATTTTTGTACTGTTTCATTCAGTACACATTTTAGTGAGCATTATTGAAAATCATGTATTATCTTTTGAAACTTTGAAAAATAGAGGAGTTGGTGCTCCTGTGAAGTTGGTGCTTTAGAAAAGTTATTGGAGTTGGTGCTCCACATTGTAATAGAGTTGGTGCTCTTTTGAATGAATAAAATGATCAGTTTGTAAGTGGGGTTTTATACCCCAAGAGAGTTTTTCCACTCAGGAAATATTTGTGTTATGTAATATGTTTTTGTCTCTCATTTTGTTTCATGTTAGTGTGCTCATTCAGTTGGTCAATGCTCTGATACTTTAAGTTTGTTCAAAAGATTAATGTCAATTTGTTTAAGTCTTGTTGTGCAGTTTTCGCACACATGCCCTGCTGAAAGCAAGGACCCTCTTTTGCTTTTATTTTTGGTGTCTTGGTCCTTTCATTTTGAGGTTTTATCTTATTTTGGCATGTGCTTAAATGTCTATTTTGATTGCCTAAGTGGTTCCCCTAGGTTATTCATTGAAGATCTTTAATTTTGAGCTAAGTTTGGGTTTTCACTGAAGTTCGAGACTTTCCACCCCGGCCGGATTTTCTCGGATCCTGCTCGGACTCTAGCTGGGCACTGTGGTTTAGATATTTTCAATCTTCGTGGAATTCTGTGTGGTCCAGATTTTTTTGAAGTCCGTCCTATTGTCAGATTCCTGGTTTTTCCTGGCTGTCTTGTCGGAAGCATTAATGCCATTTGTACGAGCGTTGAACAATGTATTTAACCGGTCTCTGATGACTTTTGCACCATTATTCTTATTGTTTGCCATCGTTTGAGCTACGAAGTGCATTCTTGCGAGTTTTTGATTGGATTTGAAGCATTGACTTTGAATTGTTCAATTCAAGTGGTGATTTCTTGAACATTGATGTTGATTGTCTTTGTTGGGCACCATTAAATTGGTATTTGCTGCCTCATTCGATTTTTGTTGCATCAAATGGTATGTATTCAATTGCCTTGCTTTTGATTAATGAATTATTAGCATTGCCTTGGCATTTTTGGTTTGCTTGGGGTTTAATTCTCTGCATTATGTGAACATTTTCGTGGCTAGGGTTGCATAATATTGTTTGATTTATGGTCTCACAAGTAATTTTTGAGTTCATTTGTTTCTTTGCATAATGAGAACTTGCTTGAGAGTCATCATTTTCCCCTAGTAAAGAATTAGTAGTTGAAATGCCTGAATCGTGAGCTTGCCTGTGTGTTAATGTTGGATTTGTGGGGTTTGATTTAGGGCATCAACGTTTATCTTTAGTATGCTTTCGAATCACCCTAGAATTCTAAGAAAACTTATGGAAGGCCCATACCAAACTTGTCTCAAGCCTAGATTGTTGACTTTTATGATTGATCCATCGATCTAGGTGAAATTGTGATTTAGTGTCGAGGTTCGGGTTTCGTCCTCAATCTAGGATTTTTCATCTTTAGCGGATTTTCCCGATCTCCTTCAATTTCCTGGAATCTGCGTACTTTCAAAGTTTAACCTTATCCATAGATTTCCACGCAAATTGGATTTTCCCGAAATTCTTGGCTCCCTGTGTTTCCAAAATTCGCAAAGTGTCTTTGCCTTCGCAGAAATCCGTCTCTAGCGGATTTTCCCAGAATCTGATGAAATATGAAGGAATATGAAATAGCATGATGTGTTAATGGATGACTGCATTTTATGATTTATTTATGCTATTTTGAAATCTCAAGTGCTATATATTGATTAATAATGATCGGATTGAGTTGCTAATCTCAAATGAGCAGGATCCTAAGGGAAAAGGTAAGATGGATTCTCCTTTCAAGATCAAGATAAAAGGTGTTCAGGAGGAGGAAGTCCAAGAAACAGAGAAGCAGAGAAAGCCCATTGCTAAGAAAAGGTCAAGGACTAAGAAGTCTGAATAGAAAGAAATGGAAAAGTAGATTCCTGAGGTTGATGTTCCTATACCTAAATGAAGGAGAATTGTGAGATTATCACAAGAGGTAGGCTCCATGGTGGGAGAGGAAGGAGTTTCTCCACCTGTGGTAAATATAGAAAGTTCAGAAGAGAATGCACGGGTGTACACAAGGAGGTCAAGGACTCCTTCCCCTAAGGATAGTGTGCCCAAGGCAGATCCTCCTCCAGTTACTTCTCATGAGGAGCAACATGATGATGTTCCTTCTTCTCATGAATATCAAAGCAAACCAGGTGAATCTGAGAAGGGTGAAGATCATCCAGACACTGAGGGAGAGGAATTTCATGAGGGTGACCTTTTTAGTGCAAAGGCCGAAGTTGAAAAGGTAATGCAGTCTCCCTTGGTTGCATATGCAGAGTCACCTGTTGGAACTGAAGAGGTTAAATCACCTCCAGGAGAAGAAGAAGCATAAAATATTCCATCACCTGAGTAGAGGGAGGAACATGCTGAAGAGGAGAGCAAGACAAAGACTCTTGAGAAGTAGGGTTTGAATGAAGAAGCACCTAAAGATCAACAGGAAGAGGAGAAACAAATCAAAGTGCAGTTGGAATCCACTATTCCAGAGTGGTTGGACAAAGAGATAAAGAGAAAATAAGTTATTGTGGAAGATACTCCACTGAACTGGGATGAGTTATTGGCCAAGATTGGAAATGACAAGGGTAAGAAGAAGGCTAAGGTCATCTCAAGGATTGAAAGAGATGAGGTGAGTAATAGAGTTGTCCACATTGCAACCCTCGCTTCAGATAAGAATAGAGAGGAGGTATCTTCAAAAGACTATAATGTGCAAAATTTCAATTTGGGGCCCACTTCTGTTGACCAAGATATTGAAGATTATCAGGGTTCTAGCACAGTTATCCTGGGGAGATTGAGGAAGGAAATTCAAACTAAGCATGAGCTGTAAAAGGAAATTAAAAAACTCAAGAAATGCTTGGAGGATCTGATGAAACCCTTGCAATCCATTAACCCCTCGGTTTCTGCTACGAATCCCTTACCCCAGGAAACTATCATTGAGCTGGAAAAGATGAAGGCTTTCAATCTTGCTACTACAAATTGGCTACAAGGGGTGCAAACGAAAGGAAATGATGCTATCAGGGACATTCTATCATCTGGGAAGGATGCTATGAGGGCAATTGATTGGTTGAAAGAAGTACTGGCTCAGGACAAAGAAGATACAGATCTCCTGCTGCAGAAAACCAAAACTATCATGGAGTACACTAAGGATAAGCTAGTAACTGATAAAATTCTTCCTTCTTCTAGAGTTGCTGAACCTTGGGAATGGTTAGAAGTATTGCAAATTAGGAAGAAGGTTCTGAAGAAGATTTACAAATAGAGGAGGTAGATTGATGATACCCTAATTGGTGTGTACAATGGATCCATTCCTTTCTTCGAGGTTATGACAAGAAGAAGGAAGATTGCACCTAAATATTTGACTTTAGACCAATTGAGAAAGTGGTGGCATGATATTTATGCTCCAATTAATGATGATTCCATTTCTGAGCACCAGTTGAATGATGTAGCCACCTACATTGTTATCATTGACAAATACCTAACTTATAAGGTAGAGTTGGATAAGTCGATGAAACAATTGAGGGAAGAAATTGCATCAATTAAGAGGTGACTTAAGGTTTTTCCTTTACCACCTATGGTTGACTTGGATAGGGTGCTTTTGAAAGTTCATGATATGCTGGATTGAAATAAAGACAAAGGGGAAGGTAGTTAATGATTGGCTACATCAAGATTTGTGCTTCCCTATTATTTTTCCATGCATTGGTCCGAGCTGCATTGGAAATCCCAGGCCGACCTAGATGAAGTTCATGCATTTAATGCATATTTTATCTCATTTTGAATTTCTCTTAGCCGACTTGTTGTGCGTAATTATTATTGTAAAACCCTATCTAGGCCGAAATGTTTTGGGGGTTCTATAAATTTTGCATTTTGCCTCATTTGTAGGGTGTTAAGAAATTTTAGACATAGACAAATAGAGAGATAGTTAGAGTGAATTAAGTAGAGCAAGAGTTAGCAAGTAGTTATTCTCAAGCAAATATTGTAACAAAAAGCTGGAATTGTTGCTACAATGGATAATTTGATGCAAGTAATGACATTGTGATTTGGTGCCATACTTGTGTTCTTCTTGTCTTGCATGGTTCTTTTAAATCTATCTTTAGAATTTCTTTGAGGAAATTCGATATTTAGAGTTAGATTTGATTTAATGATGTTTATGGTTTGATATTTGAAGTGTGTCAGCAATCCCTGGTTCATACTTTTCACAACCAACTGATTGTTAGTTGCTTTGCAAAGTTAGTTTGGACCTTTATATTCATTGTGCTTAGTTCAATCATGAGGCTTTATTCATTTCAATTGCAATAGGGTTGTTTGAATGAATGTTCATGATCTGAAAATATTAACACCTTAGAAGATTGCACTGTTTCTATAAGATTGCAGATTCATCTGGGTCAAGTAGAAATCAATTTTGAGGGATTGGTCCATTTCAAGTGTTTTGTGATTTGCATTGTTAATCTTAGGTTTAATATTAAGTTTAGAAATATCTTTGAAACCCTCATCTTTTGTTATTTATTTGATTATTGGATTAAATTTAGGATTGAAGTATCATCATATTATTAGATTTGATAAATCGAGATTTAGTATTTTGCTTGTAGTAAGGTCCCATTGTGATTACCAACATTTTCACATTTATCACTAAGTTGTTTATGCATTGTCAAGGCCTAACATTAGAGACATTGGGGTTATCTCTTGAGGCTTGTTTATAGAGATTTACCTTTCAAGAGAGATAGGATATTATATTCTTTCTGAGTTGTTGCTGTGCAGAAAACATTATCAACAAATTGGCACTAGAAAGAGGACCTAAATAAGCAAGCTGGATCAATTTTTAAATGCTATCTCTCCTAAGAGATTCAGAAGAAGAACTAGATCTGCTTCAAGAGAGAAGGAATTTTAGGAATTACCATACTCTACTAGGTCTAGAAGGACTAATAGAAGGGAAGAATCATCATCATCCCATCCACCTCTGTCATCTCCATCATCCTTATCTTCATCAGGTTCATCTTCATCTTCATCTGAGAATATTCCCATTCCACAACCTCAGCAATTCATATATTCGACATTACCAACCCCACCTCCACCAATTGCTTTTCTAGATAATAACCCATCTCCATTGAGTTTCGCTAATTATAATGTTATGCCCAAAAACCCTGAACACTTTTGTTTAAAATTCCATGTCAACGATCCCAATAGAACCATTGAGGAACACATCAGGACATTTCAGACTAGCCTTAAGGATAGAGGGATAAACCATGAGGATGTAGCATGTATACTCTTTCCTTATTCATTGGGGAAGGATGCATTCTATTGGTACAATCATTTACCTATTGGGTTTATCCAACATTGGACTGAGCTAGAGACTGCATTTTTGTAGAAGTTTCGAATTCCCATTAGTTCTAATGAGCTTTACCGTAGTTCACTAATGTTTAGAGAGAGGTCAATGAGCCTATAGGGTCCTTCAATAAAAGGTTTCATCGTGCCTATACCTAACTACAGGCCCCTTATGCTGTTGATGATCCCACTGCTTTAGAAGTCTATTATGAGGGACTTGACAGTCTGACAACTACCTTTATGAAGTGGAGTAATAACCCTCCTGCTAATCTACTTGATGCATATGCAGAGGCTATGAAGGTGAGCACTGCTTTAAGGCAACATCTGTCTGGGCCTTTAACTTCATTAGGACTTGTTGCTCACCCTGGACAAGTTCCAACTCTCAACCAGGCTCTTGCCAACCATACTCCTATTATGAATCCGGTACCTCAGTTGCCTCTGGTCCCTCACCCATGACCTCTTGTGAGACAAGTTTCATCTACAATTAGTTACCCTTAACAAAATGTGAATCAACCTCTGCATATACAGCCTCGGGCTATCTATCCCCCATACCTGCAGAATTCTGAAGTCTTGAACCAATCACTGAATGCCAATGTTGCAATAGGATATCCTCAGAATAATGTGAGTCAGCCTCCATACAGAAATCCTGACAAGGAGAGAATGGATGAATTGTATGAACAAGTAAAAAAGCTGAATATGGAGGTGACTTACTCGAGGAACCAAAATAGTCAGTTGCAAGCTACTCAGAGAAATATGTAGTCCAATCAGAACAAAGAAAATCCACAAGGACAACACTTTGATAGAGGGCAACGTCATGAAAGAGGATACAACAATGAAAGAGGATATAACCAGGAAAAAGGTTACAACAATGAAAGAGGGTATAACAACGATCGAGGATTTAATAATGACAGAGGGTATAATAATGATAGAAGACAAAACTATGATAAAGGGCAATCCTCAGGCCATAACTTTGATAGAGGGCAAGGTGGTGGATAAGGGTTCGATAGGAGGAAACCACCAGGACATAACACAACTTGGAACACAGGGCCCAACAATGGAGGAGTCCCCACTCCACTGGATCAACCAGTTAATCAACCTGTCAATCAGCCAGTTAATCAAGAGAAGCCTCCTAGCAGTGTATATCTAGCTGAGGATGCTTTATCAGGATGGTGTAGGCTCCACAAAATGAGTCAACATTCTGAGTTAGATTGTCAAGAATTCCAAACAACAACCTCAATCTTTTAGTATGAAGTGGAGAACAATGCAAGTAGTCAAGAAATAGTGCTATCTACTCCTTACGATTCACCAGTATTGGTACTGAATCATGCTCCTTTTCCACAAAGTAAGGAGAATGTACCTGAAGAGGAATATGACCAGTTGAAGGAAGAGGCAAACCAGGTATGTAATGCAGATGAAATGACACAGTTATTTGATGAGAATCTAGTGAATGATAATGGTGCTAGAGATGAAGAAGAGGCTTTTGTTGAAGAAGTACAAACCTTCTAGAGACCTGTCAAGAAGTATGACTTGAGGGAATTTCCACATAGACGTTCGCAGGCTAGAGGCCCCTTCACTACTTCCATTCCATCGAACAATTTCAACACTCCTCCAGATCTTAATGCTAGCAATAACCCATCACTTCCTCTGGTGTCCAGACAATATTTATCTCAAAATCAAGGGTATACTGACATGCCAAAAGGGAGAGGTGTTGATGCAAGCAAAGACAAGGTGATGGAATACCCAAAGGAGACCCCTGCTGATCCGAGTGAGGAACAACTGGTCATGTATGTTGCTAAAGAACTCAGAAAGTTAAAAGTAAGTCTATCTGCATTTGAGTTATTAAGAGTTCCAACCATTAAGAATGTAGTCTTAGGAGCTTATAATGCAAATTCCATGTCACAAGATAAATTAGTTAGCAAAAGTGTCAAAAGAGCATCTAGTTCTCAATCAGTAGGAAGGAAAAATTAGACTCATAATCAGGTCCACATACCTCCCAGGGATAAGGGAAAGGAGAAGGACAAGACTCAGGTTGCTTAAGTAGATACTCCCTTAACTCTATTTCAAGGGAAAACATATACACCTCCATTCCCAATTTCTGTTCGCATATTTGGTAAGAATTTGCATAATTGTTTGCTAGATTTTGGTGCTTCAACCAATGTTATGCCTTTCAATTTCTGTAGAGCTATGGGTATTACTCCTGTTGACTCGCAAAAGAAGGTCACACAATTAGATAGGATTGAAGTCAATGTTGTAGGAGAGTTAAATATGATTTATATGCAAATTGCTTCTGATCCTAGAATTCAACAGGTCATTAATATACAGGTGGCTGACATACCTAATGCTTATGGCCTAATCCTGGGAAGAGACTTTACCAGGGCTTTGAATAGATATGTCTTGACTAATCACTCCCATATGTGGCTTCCCTGGAAGAGAGTGCCAAACTAGATTAGAATTGAAAGAGAACCCAGAATGAAGTACATGATTACAGAATATCAGAAAACCTCTACTAAAATTCTGATATTAGAAGTATGGGTAACTATATGCTCACAACCCCTCTTGAGGAGTCAGATGTAGAGGAGGTTCTTATGTTCCACACAACACCTGTTGACCCTACAAAAAAATCCAGTGGTACTGAAGCCCTAATCGAACCAGTTGAAAATGATAATGATCCGAAAGATAGTCAGCTAGGCTTGCTAGATAATTTCAAGAGTTCATTCAGAAGTGCATCGAAGATTAGGTTTAGTTGCAAAGATGAATGGACTTTGGGGAATTACTCTTGCCTAATTGGTATAGAGTGCATAATGCTTCCCATTCATAATTGGACTGTTGCTTATGTTAGACTACAGTGGAACAAATACAAAAGTGTATTAACCCTACTCCGATAGTCAAAATCGATATCCAGAATGTCCAAGAGGGTCCCAAAGGAAAAAGAGTGATGCCTTCTGAAAGACCATCCAACAACAATGGTGCAAGTGAAAAAGCAAGGAAGTCTGCAGTTGGTGGTTGTTGGACTTTAAGATTTGATGGGTCCAAATCAAAGCAAGGAGCTAGGGCAGGTTTCTAGCTAATTAGTCCAAGAGAAGACATTTTTTGCTGCTCATAGACTTCAATTTCACTGTACGAATAATACAGCAGAATATGAGGCTTTGGTTCATGGACTGTTAATGGCATTGAAGAAAAAGGTTAAGATCTTGCAAGTTTTTGGAGATTATGAGTTAGTAGTCAACCAAGTTAGGAGACAATACTCTTTCCATGATAGAAGAATGACCAACTATAGACATAGAGTATGGGATCTTATTGAAGGATTTGATGCCTTCAACATTCGGTTGATTCCACGAAGTAAGATTCCACGAAGTAAGAACCAGACAGCTAACTCCCTGGCCTAGGCATCCACTACATTACAACCTCTGTCTCTTTCTAGACTAAAGAAGTTTACTGTGGAACTAACCCCAGTACCCTCAGTACTTGATAATATCACCAACTTCTAGGTATTTGAAGATGACAAACATATCTTAGATTTTATTACTAGTACAAATGTCTTTGCTTCTCAAATCATTGACGAAACTGAACTCCAAGAAGCAGAGATGGACTTGGAGGGGGTAATTAATCTGAAGACCAACATAATTCCTAGAGGGATGGTGCAATTAGAAAGGATCTTTGATCTAGAGAAGGTCAGGGAGCAAGAACAAGATACCAAGAAAGAGTCCATTAGTGGATAATGTGACAAATATAATATCATAACTCAGGATGATGTCAAAAATGTCTTTATTGGAAAAGTGTGCACTCCAGAAGAAAGGAAAGTAATAATCGATGCACTACATAGATATCCAGATGTGATAGCCTAGAGTTATGAAGACTTAAAGACTTATCTCAATCTAGGAGTAAAACCTTTTAGACAAAGGCAAAGGCCTATCAATGCTTTACTGGAACCCATAATACAGAAGGAAGTGCAGAAACTATTGTCTGTAAGAATAATATTTCCATTCAGACACTCTACTTGGGTTGCAAACTTGGTTCTAGTGTGAAAGAAAAATGGTGGAATCAAGCTATGTGTAGATTTTAGGAACCTAAATAGAGCTTCAGAAAAAGATAATTATCCAGTACCCTCACTGGATGAAGTACTCCATATTGTCAATGGATCTCAGATGATGTCTTTCTTGGATGGTTATTTAGGATACAATCATGTTATGGTGTAGTATGAGGACAGGAACAAGACTGCTTTCACCACCAAGTGGGGCACTTTTTCCTAGAGGAGGATGCCCTTTGGCTTGATTAATGCTGGAGCCACATTCCAAAGAGCCATGGACATTGCCTTTAAAGACATAATTGGTAAGTGCATAATCATTTATATGGATGATCTAACAGTCTTTTCCAAGAAGAGAGGTGATCATATCTTAGATTTGTGCAAAGTTTTTTAGAAATGTAGAGAGTTTGGGATATCTCTCAACCCAAAGAAATGCATCTTTGGAGTTAAAAAGGGTAAATTGTTGGGGCATGTTCTCTCTAAGAAAGGAATTTCCATTGATCTTGAATGAATAGAAGCTATACTCAAGATCCCACCACCTGTTAGCAAGAAAGAAATGAAATCATTCTTTGGCAAGATCAACTTTGTGAGGAGTTTCATCACTGGATTCGTAGAAATAGTTAAGCCACTGAATACAATGTTGAAGTAGGAGGAAAAAGTTGAATGGAATGCAGAAGAAAAAGAAGCATTTGTAGAGATAAAAAGGGCTATTGTTGAAGCTCCAGTCTTGGTGAGTCCAGACTGCGCTAAGCCATTCTATATATATTCATTTGCTTCTGACCACTCTTGTGCTGCTATGTTCACTCAAAAATAAGATCAAGATAAAGAACATCCCATAGCATTCATGAGTGCACCATTGAAGGATGTAGAGATGAGATACCCAAGTGTGGAAAAGCAGGCCTATTCCTTAGTTAGAGGTGTAAAGAAATTTAGGCATTATGTCCTCAGAAACAAAATCTTTGCCATAGTTCCTGATCCTACAGTCAAGTTGTTGTTGATGCAGAATGAGCTGGGAGAACGCAGAGCCAAGTGGGTAACTATGTTACAAGAGTATGATATGGAAATTCAACCCATGAAGTTGGTAAGAGGGCAAGGGCTTACAAAGACAATGGCAGAGATAGGCCCTAATCTTACAACTCAGAGTTACAATTTAGAGGATGTTTCCCCTAGTGAATGGTATGATGACATCATTCATTATCTCCTAACTCAGAGATGCCCTGATCATCTTAATGTAGTACAAAGAAGGGAATTGCACTTAGAGAGTGACAGTTTCATGCTGAAGGGAGCTGTTCTATATAAGAAAAATTATGAGGGTGTTTACTTGAGGTTCCTAGGAGAGGCAGAGTCTGAAAGAGTGATGTTGGAATTTCACGATAGATATGGTACAAGTCATGGACCAACGACAAACCAGATTCTGAGAGCTAGTTATTATTGGCCTACACTGTTCAAGGATACACACAACCATGTCAAAACCTGTCATGTGTGTCAGACTGTAGTGACTAGAGAGAAGTATGCAACACTCCCACTCCAACCAGTCTTTGAGATAAAACCTTTTGCATAGTGGGGGATGGACTTCATAGGTCCACTCAATCCACCTTCCTCTGCAGGTAATAGGTATGTCCTTATGTCACTGATTATTTTACAAGATGGACTGAGGCCCTCTCTTGCAAGTAATGTACTTCATAGGTGGTAATTAATTTCATTGAATTAGGTATTATTAACTATTTTTGATGTCCCATGTCTTTAGTTTGTGATAATGGTCTTGCATTTTCATCATTGAAGTTTTCTAATTGGGCTTTTCATCATGGGATTATAATTAAGTTTGCATCCAACTATTACCCTTAGGGTAATGGTTTGGCTGAGTCATCCAACAAAAATCTTCTAATTGTTATTCGCAAACTGTTAGAAAGAAATTCGAAGGATTGGCATACCCAACTTAGATTTTCTCTTTGGGCAGATTGTACAAGGCATAAGACTTCCATAGGAATATCACCTTACCACCTAGTTTATGGATTAGAGCCTGTGTTTCCTATTCAATTAAAGATCCCCACCTTGCAGTTCATTAATGAATATTATGATGAAGGAGATAAACGTGAGGCCAAACTTGTTGAATTATTACACCTTGAGGAAAAAAGAGACTAAGCCTTGGAAAAATTTGCTAAACATCAAGGGGTAGTCAAGAGATGGTTTGATAAAAGAGCCAAGGTAAAAGCTTTTAGGATTTCTGACTTGGTTCTTTATTGGGATAAAGCTCATGACCGTAAGGGGGAACATGGAAAATTTGATAAACTTTGGCTTGGCTCTTACAAGATTTCAGAAATTCTAGGAGATAATGCTTTCCATTTGAAAACTCTCACTGGAGAGGACATCCCACTGCCTTTCAATGGGTAGTATTTGAAGCATTATTTCCAGTCTTGAGTTGTTTTAAGCTCTTTTCCTGTATATAGTTAGATTAGGTTTCCTTTCTGTTTTGTTTGCTTTGCTTAGAGTAGGTTTCCCTTTTCACTTTGCTTTTGTTTGTTTTGGTTAGTGTAGGTTTGCTTGGTTTTTTTGGTTTTTTTCTTTGCTCTTGCTTTGAGGGTTTTCCTGTTTTCACCTGGATGTGTTGCATCTGTATAGAAAATATATAATTACCTGGGACTGTTCTAAGTTTTTTTTTGGTGGACTTTAGTCTTGTATCTGGAAAGGATGGTTGAAGTCTTTGTTATCATCAAGCAGTCTAGATGTTTGATTTATAGAAGATGGGTCACTGGTCTTGATTTGAATTTGAAGTATTTTGAAATCTTATATCTTTTATATATCTTAAGAATCCTGATGTTGCCGTAGGATCCTTGTGAAGTCTTGACAGATGAAAAATCCCATTTCTGCTTTAGTGCCACTATGGTTCTCAGCCCTAAATGTGAACTTCATTGTTCACAAGTTGAAATAAAAAGTGACATAGCAAAGAATATCAAAAGAAAGAAAAGTGAAATATTGAAAATCAAAAGAATGAATTCAACTTATCAGGAGTATCTGAATATCTCTATCAGGGCTATGGACACTTGGCTGGCAATAGAGCTATGTTCAGGAGAGTCACAACGATAACCTCGTTAGGGCTATAGATTCCTGACTGGAAGTGAGGCTCTATCTAGGTTGAATTTGAAGTTAGAATCTTTACATAGCCTATTTTGACTAAGCTTGATTCCTGCAGTAGCTTAAGGAGGGCAATGAACTCATATGCACACACTTGGATTTTCAGTTTATGGAAGGTTCAGTCTACCCTTTGGTTCTGATTCTTTAGTCATTGCATTTTGACTTATTTGTTTGATAGTGAGATTGAAACCAGAGATTCTGGGTTCTCGATTCATGTTCGTCATCAAATGATCTAGAGCTTTTCCTAGCAAAGTTGCCATTTGTTGTGTAGTTTTCACACACATGCCCCGCTAAAAGTAGGGACCCTCTTTCGCTTTGGTTTTTGATGTCTTGGCCCTTTCATTTTGAGGTTTTATCTTATTTTGGCATGTGCTTAAACGTTTATTTTGATTGCCTAAGTGGTTCCCCTAGGTTATTCATTGAAGATCTTTAATTTTGAGCTAAGTTCAGGTTTTCACTAAAGTTCAGAACTTTCCACCCCAGCCGAATTTTTTTGGATCCTGCTCGGACTCCAGCTGGGCACTGTGGTTCATAGATTTTCATTCTTTTTAGAATTCTGCATGGTCTGGATTTTTCTGAAATTCGTCCTATCATCGGGTTCCCAGTTTTTCTTGGCTGTCTTGTCAGCGACATTAATGTCATCTATACGAGCTTTGAATGATGTATTTAACCGGTCTCCGATGACTTTTGCACCATTATGCTTATTGTTTGCCATTGTTTGAGCTGTGGAGTGCATTCTTGCGAGTGTTTGATTAGATTCAAAGCATTGTGTTTGAATTGTTCGATTCAAGTAGTCATTTCTTGAGCATTGATGTTGATTGTCTTCGTTGGGCGCCATTAAATTGGTATTTGCTGCCTCATTCAATTTTTGCTATGTCAAATGGTATGTATTTGATTGCCCTGCTTTTTATTAATGAATGATTAACATTGCCTTGGCATTTTTGGTTTGCTTGGGGTTTAATTCTCTACATTATTTGAACATTTTCATGGCTAGGGTTGCATAATATTGTTTGATTTATGGTCTCCCAAGTAATTTCTGAGTTCATTTGTTTCTTTGCATAATGAGAACTTGCTTGAGAGCCATGATTTTCCCCTAGTAATGAATTAGTAGTTGAAATGCCTAAATCTTGAGCTTGCCTGTGCGTTAATGGTAGATTTGTGGGGTCTGATTTAGGGCATCACCATTTATCTTTAGTATGCTTTCGAGTTGGCCTAGAATTCTAAGAAAACTTACAGAAGGCCCATACCAAACTTGTCTTAGGCCTAGATTGTCAAAATTTATGATCAATCCATCGATCTAGGCAAAATCGTGATTTAGTGTCGAAGTTCAAGTTTCATCCTTAGTCTGGGATTTTTCGTCTCTAGTGGATTTTCCCGATATCCTTTATTTTCCCGATCTCCTTCGATTTCCCATAATCCACGTACTTTCAGAGTTTAACCTTATCCACAGATTTCCATGCAGACAGGATTTTCCCTAAATCCTTGGTTCCCTGTGTTTCCCGAATTCGCAAAGTGTCTCTGCCTTCACGAAAATCCATCTTTGGTAGATTTTCTCGAAATATGATGAAATATGAAGGAATATGAAATAACATGATGTGTTAATGGATGACTATGCATTTTATGATTTATTTATGCTATTTTGAAATCTCATGTGCTATATATTGATTAATAATGATCGAATTGAGTTGCTAATTATGTTTTCTTGATTATTTTATTGGAATCCGTCTGGCCTAGAATTCTCCGAAATTCTTCCTTGGCTTGGATTTCGCAGATGGTCCTGAAACCTGAAGTTTAACATGATCATTCTATATGAGGTTTAATATGGTTTAATGATGATTTTGATTGGTTAACCTTTGTTGGTGTGATCTTTATTATGTTTCCTTTGTCAAGTGCAGGCTGATTCTAGCAAGGTAATCATGGGGAAGGCTAAGGGTGACATGGAGGGAACTTCCATATCTGAGGCAGAAAGAATAAAGATGGACATCAAGAGTAAGATTCCAGAGAGTAAGATCACTTCTGTCTAGTCAGAGGTAAATGATACCAATGTTGGACTATGGGACTATGAGGAGTTCAAGGCCAGAATGGTAGCACAAGATCTTCCTCTGGTGGCTAAAAGGATGTTAGAATAAGGATTGGAACATGTGGTTGGTTTTCCTTCCATGGTGCAATGTTATGAGCTAGTCCTTGAGTGTGCTAGGCACTATGATAGTGATACATAGAGAATTATTGGTCCACAAGGGAGGATTGTGGTGAATCTCAACCCTATTTCCATTCCTTAGACTTTTGATATGCTAGATAGATCTCATATGGTGGCATTCAACATGAAGGCAACTCAGGAATACTATGAAGAATAAACTGTTAAATCTCAGTAGCTTATCAATTCTTGGCTGGAGAAGCCTAAGTCTCATTATTCCAAACTGCCTAAGCAACTATTTAGGGAAAAATTCAAGAAGGAATATTATGATGCCATCACTCTTCTGAGCAAGGTGGTTGGATTGAAGAATGTTGGCATGTTTGAGAATTGGATGTGCCATGTGATTGGGAGGATGGAACAAGAAAATACCGACTACCATTGGGCAGGTGTCATTAGTAGAGTGATTCAAGAGCAGTTGTCTAATGTGCTGCAGACTAAGACCTTCACAATGACCTCATACTTGGTATATGTTCTTACAAGGTTTCATCCTTACAAGGGATTGAGTACCAGGGGAACATTTGGACAAGATATTATCTATGATATCTACCCTAGTTGCACTTGTGAAGTTCGAGTTATAGGAGGATGAATGATGCATTCACCATGCATATCACCAGATTGCTTCAAGGAGCAGAGAACACAAGGATTTCTGACCAAGCCAATGATTTAATTAAGAAATATGGTGCTTGGTTTATTCAATTCACAACCTTCTCATACATCTGGGTTGATGGCTGTCAAAGGGCTCCATACAAGCTTCCAAGGTATCCCACTGATCATATCATACTTCTGGAAGTCACTCGGCAGATATGTGACTTTGATGCTATTGTCAAAAGGGACAAGCATAAGAATGGTTTTGGTGGAGACTTCCCCTTAAGGATTGGCACTGGAGAGGCATGTCCTTCCATTATTTCTGCCCAAGCTTCAGAGGAGGAGATAAGTACCCTTAGCTTATCTTTCCATTCTAAGAGGTCCAAATTTGATATCACAGGTGAAACCCAAAAGAGGGCCAGTAGAGAGTATAGCCATAAGGTTGATTTGGAGGACTACTGGGCCAATTGCAGTGATGAATTTTAGGTTAGGAAGAAGAATTTTTCTTGGCTTGCAGTTGAATTTTTTTATTTATACAATGTGAAGGCAATGCTTGATCAGCTTGAAGATGATGGAAACTTGATTCAAGATCATGTTTATGAGGTGATAAAGGATAAATAGATTGGTGATGTGGATTGGTTAGAGGAAGAAAAGACCGAACTAAAGCAGTTGATGGATCCAGTCACCAAATTGACTAGAATGTGGCTAAAGCATGAACTATGGGAGTTAGAAAATGAAGGTGTACAATGCACCTATGATCTGATGGGGGATTTGGATCCTCATTGTACTTCTAAAGAGTCAAATGAGCAGGATCCTAAGGGAAAAGGTAAGCTGGATTCTCCTTTCAAGATCAAGATAAAAGGTGTTCAAGAGGAGGAAGTCCAAGAAATAAAGAAGCAAAGAAAGCCCATTGCTAAGAAAAGGTCAAGGACTAAGAAGTCTGAATAGAAAGAAATGGAAAAGCAGATTTCTAAGGTCAATGTTCTTGTACCTAAATGAAGGAGAATTGTGAGATTATCACAAAAGGTAGGCTCCATGGTGGGAGAGGAAGGAGTTTCTCCACCTATGGTAAATATAGAAAGTTCAGAAGAGAAGACACGAGTGTACACAAGGAGGTCAAGGACTCCTTCCCCTAAGGATAGTGTGCCCAAGGCAGATCCTCTTCCAGTTACTTCTCATGAGGAGTAGCATGATGATGTTCCTTCTTCTCATGAATATCAAAGCAAACCAGGTGAATCTGAGAAGGGTGAAGATCATTCAGACACTGAGGGAGAGGAATTTCATGAGGGTGACCTTTTTAGTTCAAAGGCCGAAGTTGAAAAGGTAATGCAGTCTCCCTTGGTTGCATATGCAGAGTCACGTGTTGGAACTGAAGAGGTTAAACACCTCCAGGAGAAGAAGAAGCATAAAAGATTCCATTACCTGAGCACAGGGAGGAACATGCTGAAGAGAAGGATAGCAAGACAGAGACTCTTGAGAAGTAGGGTTTGAATGAGGAAGAGCCTAAAGATCAATAGGAAGAGGAGAAAGAAAGTGAAGTGCAGTTGGAATCCACTATTCCAAAGTGGTTGGACAAGGAGATAAAGAGAAACCAAGTTGTTGTGGAAGATACTTCACAGAACTGGGATGAGTTGCTAGCCAAGATTGGAAAGGACAAGGGTAAGAAGAAGGCTAAGGTCATCTCAAGGATTGAAAGAGATGAGGCGAGTAATCGAGTTGTCCACATTGCAACCCCTGCTTCAGATAACAATAGAGACGAGGTATCTGCAAAAGACTATAATGTGCAGACTTTTAATTTGGGGTCCACTTCTGTTGAGCAGGATATTGAATATTATCAGGGTTCTAACACAGTTATCCTGGGGAGATTGAGGAAGGAAATTCAAACTAAGCAGGAGCTGAAAAAGGAAAATGAAAAACTCAAGAAATTCTTGGAGGATCTAATGAAACCCTTGCAATCCATTAACCCCTTAGTTTTTGCTGCAAATCCCTTACGCTAGGAGACTATCATTGAGCTGGAAAAGATGAAGGCTTCCAATCTTGCTATTTCAAATTGGCTGCAAGGGGTGCAAATGAAAAGAAATAATGCTATCAGGGACATTCTATCATCTGGGAAGGATGCTATGAGGGCAATTGATTGGTTGAAAGAAGTACTGGCTCAGGACAAAGAAGATACAGATCTCCTGCTGTAGAAAACCAAAACTATCGTGGAGTACACCAGGGATAAGCTAGTAAATGATAAAATTCTTCCTTCTTCCAGAGCTGCTGAACCTTGGGAATGGTTTGAAGCATTGTAAATTAGGCAGAAGGTTCTAAAGAAGATTTACAAAAGGAGGAGGCAGATTGATGATACCCTAATTGGTGTGTACAATGGATCCATTGATTTCTTTGAGATTATGATAGGAAGATGGAAGATTATGCCTAAATATTTGATTTTAGAATAGTTGAGAAAGTGGTGGCATGATGGTTATGCTCCAATTAATTATGATTCTATTTCTGAGCACTAGTTGGATGATGCGGCCACCTACATTGCTGTCATTGACAAATACCTAACTTATAAGGTAGAGTGGGATAAGTTAGTGAAACAATCAAAGGAGGAAATTGCATCAATTGAGAGGAAACTTAAGGTTTTTCCTTTACCACCTATGGCCGACTTGGATAGGGTGCTTTTGAAAATTCATGATATGCTGGATCAGAATAAAGACAAAGGGGAATATAGTTAATGATTGGCTACATCGAGATTTGTGCTTCCCTATTATTTTTCCATGCATTGGTCTGAGCTACATTGGAAATCCCAAGCCGACCTAGATGAAGTTCATGCATTTAATGCATATTTTTATCTCATTTTGAATTTCTCTTGGCTGACTTGTTGTGCCTAATTATTATTGTAAAACCCTATCTAGGCCGACATGTTTTGGGGGTTCTATAAATTTTGCATTTTTCCTCATTTGTAAGGGGTTAAGAAATTTGAGACATAGACAAATAGAGAGATAGTTAGAGCGAATTAAGTAGAGCAAGAGTTAGCAAGTAGTCATTCTCAAGCAAATATTGTAATAAAAAGCTAGAATTGTTGCTACAATGGATAATTTGATGCAAGTAATGACATTGTGATTTGGTGCCATACTTGTGTTCTTCTTGTCTTGGATGGTTCTTTTAATTCTATCTTTAGAATTTCTTTGAGGAAATTCGATATTTAGAGTTAGTTTTGATTTAATGATGTTTATGGTTTGATATTTGAAGAGTTGCAACAATCCCTGGTCCATACTTTTCACAACCAACTGATTGTTAGTTGCTTTGCAAAGTTAGTTTGGACCTTTATATTCATTGTGCTTAGTTCAATCGTGAGGTTTTATTCATTTCAATTGCAATAGGGTTGTTTGAATGAATGTTCATGATCTGAAAATCTTAACACCCTAGAAGATTGCACTGTTTCTATAAGATTGCAGATTCATCTGGGTCAAGTAGAAATCAATTTTGAGGGATTGGTCCATTTCAAGTGTTTTATGATTTGCATTGTTAATCTTAGGTTTAATATTAAGTTTAGAAATCTCTTTGAAACCCTCATCTTTTGTTATTTCTTTGATTATTGGATTAAATTTAGGATTGAAGTATCATCATATTATTAGATTTGATAAATCAAGATTCAGTATTTTGCTTGTAGTAAGGTCCCATTGTGATTACCAACATTTTCACATTTATCACTAAGTTGTTTATGCATTGTCAAGGCCTAACATTAGAGACATTGGGGTTATCTCTTGAGGCTTGTTTATAGAGATTTACCTTTCAAGAGAGATAGGATATTATATTTTGTTTGAGTTGTTGTTGTGCAGAAAACATCATCAACAAGTCTGTATACAAAGTAATTTGTACAAATCTGGTCATTAAAATCTTCCATATAGCAAGTTAAACTTATATTGTGTAAAGTTGAATTCCTGTTTCAAAAAGGCATAAATAAGATTGTTCACAATTTAATAGAACAATGCTACATGATGCTTTTAATATAAGTTGATTTTCTTGCATATTTTTCTGGAAAGTTTAAGTGTTCATTTGTTTGGTTAGATCTGCCAAATTGTTTCAAGGTCAAAACATTTAAGTTGTGCATTCAAATCAAAGATTTGAAAAATTATATCACTTTGATTCACCCCCCCCTCTTAGAGTGAATTTACTTCCAACAAATATATGCAAGGGTGATGTGAGTAAAGTGTATGTGATGCGAATGTGAGAAGAGCAGTGTGAATTTCATGTTAGGGTTTATGAAGGTAGTGAGTTGAAGGTGTTATCTCTCAAAAACGCAGGTTTAAACCACAAAAGGTTTCCAAGCTTTCACAACATTTTAAGGTAACAGAACAAGGTTAGAAAGAATTAAACCTTCTACTCTACAGGCACTGCCAGACCTAGGCGGGTGTACCTATAATAAATGAAGCAGACTTGACTATTGATCTTATCTCCATGCCATGATTTGTCCAAGATGGAAAATTGAAATGGACAAAATAAAACTAAATTGGTATATATTGTATACCACCATTCAAAACTAAACCCTAATAAACTCAGTTAACAGATGTAAAAAAGTATGAATAAAACTGAATAATGGAAATAGTGAGACCAGTGCCTTATATAATATGCGGAGTCAAATGAAATCATAGAAAACTGACTTCTTTCTGGATTCATTCAAATTGTTTGGCATATTTATTTATAACCAGTATAAAATTGCAAGGTTGTGATTATTGAGTTCTTCTTACTAATCTAAATGAAATTCCCTAATTATTGTGATTAATCAAAAGGGTTTAATCCTTCCTTGAAAGAACCTATCAATTGATCACATAGATACAATAAATATGTACTGATAAACCAGACATAAACGTGTTATGTTGATCTAAATAACCAAGAAACATCAATTTTAGAGACAACTCAAATAACTCTTTCAATGGGCATAACACAACAATTGACACCAGAATTTGCCAGCAAATCAGATGATTTTCATTGATATTTCCATAGGTTCAAAACATATAGCATAGTCTCAACCCTGTGAAACATGGTGTTCCACTATATTCTTTACTCTCTATCCTATTCTATCTATATGCATATTGTTTTTCAAAATGAATATTTATACATTGAGAATATGAAAGGACGCATCCTTTCAGAAATAGAAAATACAAATTATAAAACATAAGATAGAAAATGACTAGGCTCTATTTAGCCATAAGTGAGTCTTGTTGAGATGGTCCAAATAATCCTAGTGCTCATACATGTCCGAATCTCCAACAGCATTCTGGACCGTAACCTCCATTTTGACCATTTCCTCATTTTGCTTACTCACTTCTTCCAATGCTCTATCATCTGCAGAAGCTACATTCATGATTTCATTCATCATTGATTCACATTCATTTTTCCACCTGGTGGCCTCTTTCAAATCCCCATTATCATCAGAAAATGGAATTACAATTTTCTCAGCAGCTGCAATTAACCCCTGTTCATCTCCTTGCAATTCATCATAGAAATTTCTATGGCGATTGATAATGTGATTAGCAGCCTCAAGTGCAGAACTATTAGCTTCATCACTTTGAGCCAATTCATGAAATTTCTCCATGATTCGTCCATCCATCCTTGTGTGTTCCTTCAATGCAGCAAGAGTATGAGAATATTTTCCCCACAATTTGTTCAACTAGGATGTCAAATGATCCTGCCTCTTCCTGATAATTGCAGCAATATCATCATGCTTTCCCTGAGAATAAGCACTTGACCCTACCCAATGGTCTTTTGTTTGAGAGCTCTCTCCTTGAGTGATCATCTTGGTTGTTCCCATTGAAACACCAACCAAGTCTTTGAGTCTATCATTTTCTCTCAACAATTTCTCATTATTTGCTTTATACATTTCTCTTTCTTTTATCAATAATTGAATCTGTGCTTTATTCAATTTTGTAATATTTACCCCAATATCAGTAGTAGCAACAGGATCAACTTCTCCAGCCTTTAGATTCAAGACATGACCAAATGCCTTCTCTGTATCAAGCACCACTGATTTCCTGTGGGGTGGGTACAAAGCCCATATCAACATTGATCCCTCATCAGTATTAAACTTGGAACCTATATATACTTCTGTCACCTTTTCTTTATCAAGCCTATGAGTAGCATTACTACCCTTCAAGAAACTATCATAAACCAATGCATAATTCAAATCTAAACTAGGAAATATCATAACACCAACATCCTCCAACATTTTCCTCCCCACTTCTGGAGTCATATTTGCCATTTCATCATCCACACATCTTCTCAACTGAGCCAACAATTGTTCCTCATTTCCAGAAGTGATATCATCAACATTTTCTCTTATCTCCTTCCCCTTCTGCTTGTACAAGAATGCTTTGAACTCAGGGGAATGTATAAACTCATCATCAGAAACAAAGGATCTGTACTCTATATACCTAGCATCAACATCACCACTTTCAATACTTTGTTCTCTGACCAGGCAGACATATTGTTAAGTCCTCATTCAGGACACCGTTTCTACTTTACCCTATGGCACATCAAATTTTGGTGCTTCTTCATCTCCAGAAGACAACAACTCAGTATCTTGTAACCCTTTGTTATACCTTTCAACTACCCTTTCTACTTCATCTTCATCCAGATTTCTGATCATATCATCAAAAGGATAGGGTACATGCTGATACCCTCCAAAATTAATCCTCTCTTTGGCTGAATGAATATATCCTTCACGGTCAAAGTATTTCCTAGTTGGTCCTCTTTTCATGTTATAGTGCAACAATGTGTCAAGAATTGAATTATATCCTTCTTTAGCTAATACAGTAAAATCACCAAAGCACAAAGTATTAGGCATAAATGCCTGTTTCCCAAAAGAACTTAAATGCATCACACTACTGTAATCCATTTGTCTGACAATTTCCAAGTATGCAACCCTGTTTGGAACTATCCTTGGCAGAATGAAAGGAGCATCTTCAAATCCATACACTCTGATTACAGTAGCTCCCTCTAAACAATACTAGTCTCCCTAGTTATGGTCAATTGGCCCATTAAAATCTTTAGGCTGAAGGAATCTTTTGATCTCATCAGTCAATGAATGATTACAAGGATAATGATACAATTTATATAATGTTTTTACAAAATATTCCTCAAAATGAATAAAACTAGAACCAGCAAACCTGCTATCCCAAATGGCAGTCCACAACTGAACAGGCAATGCTTCACCCTCCTTACTAGTCTAAGAAATTCTCATTTCTGAGGGCCACACCCCTACCTCTTGTCCGAAATATAACACTAAATGCATCAACAATGAATAATTTCTGAGGTGAACAATGGAAGCTCCACCCTTTATAGCCATCAATCTAGAATCAAGCTCCTTAGAAATATATGCAGCATAATCAAATAACCTGGCATTGTGATATTGAATGTCTGCTGCAATGACCATTGGCACCATAGACATGAATTCTGGGGCATCCATCCCCAACACCTGACACACTAAAAAATATGTATATTTCATGTAGGGTTCAAACAAATCTACATGATAGGGAGCCCCCTCACTATCTTCCAGAGGTTCGGGCTTGTTACCCTGTTTAACCCTATGAATTGGTAACCTCCAACCCTTGTAACTTGTATCCATTCTAAAAAATTCCTTCTGTAACTCTTCACAATTGATTTCCTCATCACAAAATCCTTCCAATTTGAAAACCTCACCAATCCCTTCTTTTGACACATGTATCTGTGGTTTTCCAGAAGGATCACATATTGCTTTATGCTTTGGATCATAATGATCAACAAGCAATTTTACCAATTCAGCATTATCAAATACATTAGGGCACACCAATTTCCCTACATTCAACTTCCATGGATTACAAACTGGCTCAAAATGATTCCTCCTATGATAGTGGAAATTGAAAAGCTCGTACCCTCTTACAGTAGTCCAGACATCACCTATGAACTTGCATTTGTCATCTAACTTGTCAACTTCTGCCCTAAGCTGTGCAGACCTCCTAGCTTTAGGCCCTGAACCAGGTAGTTGATCAATAAGGTCTTGGTTTAGCTTCCTTTCAGTGCCTTCATGCTTTGTATCAGTTTTTTGTTTCTTTCCTTTCGGCTGACTACTCTCACCAAGTTTCCTACCCTTACCCTTTCTAGAACTAGAAGACTCCATTTTTTAAGCTTACATAATCAAAATATGAGAAACAAAGAATCAGTTACTTACAGTATTCTACTTGAGCTCCTCAGACTGAAAAATTGTCTTGGTTCTCTTGTTCAACTCGCCAATTCACCAACAATCAATTTGGAAATGAGGAATTGATTAAAACACTACTATCATTACTGTTTTATCCCATCACGCCATTAATGAAGCACAAATGAAGCCACCTTTGAAACTGGCACTGTCGCATCAAATGTCCTTTCGATGAGAAAAATTCAAATCTGGGGTGAAATCCCTTTTCAACCTTTATTTCATCATTCTCCAAGACACTCTGCAGTCTTACCGACACCTGGAATCAACCTGATGACAAATGCTTTTGCTTTTCATGTCGCTGTAACAATTCAAAGTCAAGGAAACGTCTCATAGATATCATGGAATAATACCGATATGTTTTCCTCAAAGCATTTTTCAATCACTGAGACATTAATGTCATTCACACCAATTGAAATCCTCTACCTTTATGTTCTTCGCTATAACCCGCAGATGTTGGGGAAACCTCTCGCAGACTTCATCTTGTTTCACCGAAAGTCTTTATCTACATTGAGTCACCAAGACAAATTTGTATTTTTGCCGATACAATCTTCATTTCACCCACTTTGCTGTGACTTTCAAAGTCAGGAAGATGTTATGCAGATATCTTTGCATCTTACCAATATGTAATTTTCAATGTATTTTCATTCGCTAAGACAAAATCACCCTTTCACCGATGAATTCTCATTTCGGCATGTCCACCAAGTTTTCTCACCGAAGAAATAAACCCAACCATTGAAATAATACTTTTAGCAAGACAATGAACCTTCGGGAAAACTTTCACCGACACCAAATGTCCTACCGAAATCACTCCTCCAGATTACTCCTATTCAGCAAAACTCACCCCGAACCATCTGTCGGTATAATATTCATACTTCGGTGAAACTTATGCTGACAAGTTCTTCTCTCAGCAATGCATATCTCCATCGGCATAAGATTTGAATCGGAAAGACCCCATAGCTTCTCACCGATAGATTTGAAATACCTTTGCACTTAGTTCGGCCAAACAATGGCCCCTTCACCTAGACCTTCCCCGATGCACATAAGTCTTACCGAGACATCTGTTTGCAAGTCAATCAATAAAACAAAATGATTTCGTTATGAGTTCATACCGATACCAATTAGTCTGGCCGAAACAACCCCTTTATGTATTAGTCGGTATGACATACTGCCTTCGCCCTGACATTAGACTGATTCCCCAACATATGCCGATATACTTTTTTCAGGATGCCTGTCAGCAAGAAAAAATTAGTTCACTGAAACATTTTCCCGAACACCTTTATCTTGAGAGATAAACTTCCACATGGATTGATCGGAAAAACACACTGTATTCGCCATGACCTCATTCTGACAATGACCCCCCCTTTGCCGATATGATTCCTTTTGTTGCTGAAACAAGCGAATTTTTCCGCCGATAGTCTGCAACAAACATATATTAGTGAAAAATCAAGTTGGGGAGACTTTTACAATGTCTTGCCGATTCGGGTCTTTTTAATGAAAAATGAAAGACTTGATGGATTCAATGGATTCTATGATAGAAAACAAGCAAGCCAATACAAAGAAGGACTTTGAAGCTTATAATGGGAATTCAATACTCAAACTTTTGGATGCAATAAAATGTAAAAATTTCAAAATTTTACAGTTCTAACAGAAGGCATCCAAAATCTTTCATGTGAGATTGCGAAAGTGTGTGAGAAATTGTGGACTCCTTGTTGCATTGAGAAGTGTTTCTCTATGTAACATTCTTCTTCTATCTTCTTGTATTCTTTATCTGGAAATGAGCCTTGTATGTGAACCTTTTTGGATAGTGCATCCCATTCTGGCAGTGAGCCTCTTTGTATCGGTTTTGCAATTACTTATATTGTGAGCTAATCCTCGCTGTGGTTTTTCCCTCATTGGGTTTTCCATGTAAATATGGCGTTCTTGTGTGTGTGGTGTTGTGATTTCAGTTTTAGTTATCTGCATTTCATGTTTAATCAATCTAACAGAGTAAGGACTTAATGAATTCTCGTAGATCTGATTATTGTTGAGGGTTTTGAAGGTTTAATTTGCTACAACTAATTCACCCCCCTCTTAGTTGTCTTGTTCATTTCAACAACTGGTATCAAAGCAAGGTTCCTTGAAGAAGAGCTTAACCACTTGAGGTAGATCTAGGATGGGAAATAAGATTCCTTTGGAGTACCCTAGATTCGATGGTATAGATTATAAATTTTGGAAAACATAGATGGAAGGATATTTGTGCACTCAAGGATATGGAATTGAGAAGGATTATTAGACTCCATACACTCCTTTGAATGGTCCAAGTAAAAGTGTAGAGGTCAAGGCGCATGAGATCAATGCTAAGGAAAGGTACATTATTATAAATAGCCTTTCAAAAACTAAATTAGTTAAAGTTATGGGTTTGAAGACTGCTAAAGGGTATGTGTAGGATCATGATGGGCCAAAAAGTGGCGATATGATGGGTATGTGTAGGGTATGTGGCTGATGACTATTTTTTTACCCAAAATTGATGAAACGAAAAGGGTTTTTAAATGAGATTCTTAGCTTTCTACCAATATAAATTATGCTTTACTTTGAATTTAATAAACAATTATTATTCATTTTCTTTTTGAATTACAACTAAAGTCCTAACTGATATGTTGATTGAAAAACATCTATAGCTTTCAAATGGTATCACATTTTTTGAATCTAAAACATGCGTCACATTCTATGCTTCGCATACTATAGGATTAAAAAAAATAAAAATTGAATTTCATGAAGTTTTGACCAAGTTAAGGTGGTTTGACATACGAGTTTTTATATTTTTTAAAAGCTGTAATAGAAAGATCATAATTAATTATTCACTTGGAAAAAAATGCATCACATTAGGACATGAGTCCTCTACTTATATCTAAAATCTTATAAAAAATATTATCATTTTATTGTGCTTAGGGTGGTCGGACAAACCGCATTACTTATTTTTTGAAATTTAAGTACTCTGTTGAAATTTCAAATTTTCACCAAATAGATTTAAAAAAAATAAATAAACCTAGTATTTTAGAAACTAAATTCAATTTGCTACAACTTCTATTCTTACATATTTTTGAAATAATATAGATAACTTATTCAATTTTTTACGTCAAGTTGCCTAACTTTGATTTTTCTAAATTTTTCGCCATTTAAGGGCCTATTTTTTCCATGATGTTCCTACACATACCCTAAAGAAGTTTGGGATAAGTTATAAAGTATTTATGAAGGAGATCTGAAGGTCAAGCAAGAAAAGTTATAGAACTTGAAGACATAGTTTGAAATGATGCAAATGTATGAAGATGAAAAAATTAATGACTACATTCAAAGAATTGATGAACTGGTAAGTGATATGATAGGTCTTGGTGCAATGGTTAAAGAATCTAAAGTGGTGAAGAAAATTATTAGATCTCTTTTAGATTGTTCCAATGAGAAGGTATTTTTTATTGAGGAAACATTTGACTTTGATAAATACTCCAAAGATTAGTTGATTGACACTCTGACTACATTTGAAATGAGAAGATTGAAGAAAGGAACAAAAATAGAGATTGCTTTCAAGGCTGAGAAATCAGAGAAGGTTGAAGAATTAGGTGAAGAATATCTTGATGATTTGGAAGCTAACTTCGTGAGGAAGATGGAACAGGGCACCAGTAAGCATCAAGGTAAATCACCTTTCAAATGTTTTAGTTGTGGTGATATAGTCCATTATGCCTCTAGATATCCTAAAAGACCTTAAAGAAATAAGCACATAGAAGGGAAAGGAAATAAAGGGAAGATGATTAGGAAAGCTTACCATGTGAGAGAAGATGCTAGTACTTTTGATGATGAATCCGATTATGGAGATTTTGGTGATAATGAATGTTTTTTTTTGGCTATTAAAGAAGAATCTAGTTTTGCTAACCTTGAAAGTTGTGTGAAGGAAAGTATACTAGAGAAGGAGGATAAGGTTGAAGGTTCTTTAGTATCTACTTTTCATGTTAAAGAAGATAAGAATTACTGGGTTGTTGACAATGGCTGCTCTAATAATATGATTGGAGACAAAAGTACGTTTGTCAAACTTGAAAAACATGATGGAGGATTAGTTAAATTTGGAAATGATTCAGGAGCTAAGATTTGTGGAATAGGTTCAATTAGTTTTGATGGAAAGCATAATACTAACAATGTTTAGTATGTTAAGGGCTTAAGACACAATCTCTTGAGTGTTGGGAAAATGTGTAGAAAAGGATACAATCTTGTGTTTAAGGATGAAGCTTTTGAGATCTGGAAAGGATACAAAACTGTGATAGTTGCAAGTAAGAGAACATAGAAGGAAACATCTATCAGCTTAAGGGTGACTATGGTCATTGCTTTATGTCACAAGTTAATGATAGTTGGTTATGGAAATGAAGGATGTGTCACATGAATTTTGATAATTTGGCAAGAATTAGTTCAGTTCATGCAGTAAGAGATTTACCTAAGATTATAAAACCTATCAATGTTGTTTGCGAAAGTTTTCAATTTGGAAAGAAACAAGAAGTATCTTTATGCTTTTGATTGATGAGAAGTGCATACAGATATTTGTGGTCCTACAAGGGTGAGAAGTCTATAAGGTGACAAAAACTTTATGCTTTTGATTGATGATTACTCTAGAATGACATGGGTAACTTTTCTTAGAGAGAAATCTAATGCATTGGAAAAATTTAAGGCATTTATATCTTTGGTTGAAGATGAAATGGATTTGAAAATAAAGTGTTTAAGGTCTAACTAAGGTGGTGAATTAACCTCCAATGAGTTTAACATGTTTTTTGAAGTTCATCGAATAAAGAGGCATTTGTCTACCCCTAGAGGTCCTTAGTAGAATGGAGTTATTGAGAGGAAAAACAAAACTATTCAAGAAGCTACAAGGACTATGATGAAAGAGGAAAATCTACCAAATTTCTACTAGAGAGAAGCTATTCACAATATTTTTTACATACTTAATAGAGTTCAAGTTAGAGCTAATAGCACAATGACTCTTTATGAGCTATGGTATGGAAAGATTCCTAAAGTGAAGTACTTTAGAGTGTTTGGAAGCAAATTCTATATAAAAAGAGATGAAGAAACCTTAGGAAAGTTTGATGCAAGGTCCAATGAAGGTATCTTCCTTGGATATTCTATTAAGATCAAAGCTTACAAATGTTACAACAAGAGGTTGAGAAAGATAGTTGAAAGTGCAAATGTTAAAGTTGATGAAAATTTGCAGAATTCTATTGTAGTAGATGGGCATGTGTCAGATGAACTTGATTACAAAAGAGTAGAAGGAATAATTGATGAACAAGAGGTACAACATGAAGAGGAAGAATCTCTAGAGAAGACCCCTAAAACCCCTAAGTATGTGTAGAAGAATCATTCCAAAGATTAGATTATTGGAGATAAGAGGAAAGGTGTATTGACAAGAAGTAAAGTTGTTGAATTTGAGGTAAATTTTTGTTTACTTTCTAAAATTGAACCTAAATCAGTAAGTGACGCATGCAAGGATGAACATTGTATGAAGGAAATTGAAGAACTTATGCAAATAGAGAAGAATTAGACTTGGGAATTGGTCCCTAGACTGACAAACAAGAACATAATTGCAACTAAATGGGTTTTCAGAAACAAGTTGGATGAGAATGGAGAAGTCATTAGGAACAAAGCAATACTTGTGTGTGAGGGTTACTCACAAGTAGAAGACATAGATTTTGAGGATACTTTTTCTCCTATGGCTAGGATGGAAGCTATCAAAATATTTTTGGCATTTGCAATACAATTATTTTAAGGTCTATCAGATGGATGTGAAGTTTACTTTTTCTGAATGAAAAAGAGGTTTATATAGAACACCTGGAAGGCTTTCACTTGTCAGATCAACCGAACATGGTATGTAAGTTGAAGAAGGAACTATATAGTTTGAAGCAAGATCTTAGAGCTTGGTATACAAGATTAGATAGGTACTTGATACAACAAGGTTTCAACAAGGGCTCCACAGATAGTAATCTTTACTTTAAAATTGAGAATTGCAAGATCTTGATAGTAGCTATATATGTGGATGACATTATCTTTGGTGGAAATGAGGCTATGTGCAAGAATTTTGTTGAAGATATGCAAAAATAATTTGATATGTCAATGTTTGGGGAGATGAATTTATTTCTTGGGCTATAGATTAATCAAACAGATAAAGGGCTTTTCATTTCACAATCCAAGTATGTCAAAGAAATGTTGAAGAATTTTGGAATGGATGACTCCAAATTGGTATGTACTCTTATGGTGACTAGTTGTAAATTAAGAAAAGATGATGATTCACCTAAGGCTGATCAAAGCAAGTATAGATCTATGATTGGTGGACTATTGTATTTAACTACTACTAGACCAAATATCATGCATGTAGTTTGTCTTGTTGCTAGATTTCAAGAAGATCCTAAAGAAGCACACATTACACCAGTAAAGGGAATATTTACATATTTAAGAGGCACATTGGAGTATGGTTTTTGGAATCCTAAGGATACTAATTTCCCATTAAATGCTTATATAGATGTAGATTGGGTTGGTTGCATTGATGACAACAAAAGTACAAGTGATGGTGCATTCTTTCGTGGATGTAGGTTTTTATCATGGCTAAGTAAGAAACAAGATTTAGTTTCTTTATCCATTGTAGAGGTTGAGTATATTGCAGTAGCATCATGCTATACACAAGTACTATGGATGAGGCAGACCTTGAAGGATATCAAAGTTGTAGTTGATGAACCTATATCTATCTTCCGTGATAGTACAAGTACAATAAACATTTCAAGGAATCCAATGATGCATTCAAAGATAAAGCATATATCTATCAGATATCACTTTTTGAGAGAGAAGGTCATGGAGAATGAAGTGACGCTTAAGTATTTTCCTACAAAGGATCAAATAGCTGACATATTTACTAAGGCTCTTCCTAAGGATACTTTTGAGTATCTTCAAGGGAAGTTGGGGATTATTGCCCCTCCTTTCTTGAACTAGATAAATATAGAGGTGCATTAGTCCAATGGATCTATAGATCCATCTCTTTTCTGGATTGATGATTGGTGGATGCCTCTCAAGGGGAGTAGGTAGTATCAAGTGTTGTCATTGTATTGCTGATTTAGTTGGGTGTACTCCTAAGGGGGATTATTTAGAGCATGAATTTTGGTTTAGTGTCAAAGAGGGAGAACACTGCAAAACATTTTATCCTTTGCAATTGATGTCAAAGGGGGAGAGAAAATCATGTGAAAGCAAAGAGAACTTAGCTACTCAGGGGGAGAAGATCATCTAAAGAATAAGAGAGAGAGTTCAAAACTGTTGTGTGGTCTTTGGTGGATTTTCACATCTTGTGTTGCTATTAATTGTTGGGAATAGGATGCCATTTAATTGCAATCCTAAACATATTTCATGTATCTCCTAAGTCCTTAGAAAGTGTTCCCAACACTAGGATTAGAAAGAGATTAAATTCAAATGAAATGAACATGTAAATTGAAATTTGTGTATATTCCTAAATGACAGGAACATGTGGTGATGTACAAGAAGAGATCCTACAAAATAGGAGCACATGGGGCACCCACATGGAAGGTGGAAGCCACCTCGCTTCAGTTAACTATTTGGAGGATTGATAACACTTCAATAATGCATGTTTTGACCCTACAAATTAGGGATTAATATTTAATTGAGTTCAGTTCAATTCAATTCAATTCAAATCAGTTCAGTTTAGTTCAGTTTAGTTCAATATCAGTATCAGTTTAGTTAAGTTAAGTTAAGTTTAGTTATGGTCCATTTATCTTTAGTTGAATGTAGTTAGTTTGAGTTGAATGTTAGTTGACTTGAGTTGATTTGAGTTGCATTACTAATGACTTCAGTTGCATGATAGATAATAGGTGGATACTTTCAATTAAGTGGGGATGATCAATCATGCATAATGTTTGCATGAATTGGTGGAGAGATATGTTTCAGTTAACTAAGATTGACTTGGACCCACCTTGGGCACCCAAGTGGGCATCTTTGAGTTAACACCTTTTGCATGAGAAGATATTCACAAGGCTCTGTTAAGTGGGCCCATTCTTGGGAGCCAACTTTGAGGTGATGCTTGCAAGATATTTCTTGACTAGAGTTCAGTTAAGTGTTCACTTTGGGGTGCCTAAATTAAGGAAGACTTTGGTTTGAATTCTATTTACACGGTGGAACTCTACTTGCACAATCTAGGCATAGATTTTTGTGAGGATCTTTATGCTCTTGTTTTGTACAACTCTTATGAGTTTACGTGCTAAATTAATTGTCCATTAATTGCAACAAGTGTATGAGAGTTATATGAGAGTTTATTGTAGGTTGTGAAGAAGAATTGTTGAAGGCAAGGAAGCATATCAATCAAGGATTGATATAACTTATTATTGTAATCTTGTTCTAAGGTTAAATAATACAAGCACTATTGATTATGGTGGAGTTTTTTCCTGAAATGGTTTCTCTACGTATATGCTATGTCACTTCTATCTTCTTGTCTCATTCTTCTATAATCTTCTATCTCTTTCTACAATTGGTAAAATTGATCTAAACAGATAATCATACACAAAGAATTGTAACAAAGAACACTTAATTAGATCTATAGTCTCATAGTTTTACAAGTTTTAAGCTACAATATTACCTCCATTTTCAACATCAATTAAAAAGGGGGAGTTTTTACAAGAATGATGGTGTTTCATTGATTTCAATAGGAAGTCTACTGACTGGTGTTGTCATTGATGTCAACCGTGGGATGAAGATGTTGTGGATATTGAGAAAATTGTGAAAAGAGGAAAATAGGTTGTGCATGTGTAATTGAAATCTTGAGGAAGTGTTGTAAGTACATGGAGCTATTCTTTTGTTGCAATCTGAAGATGAGTTGGATTGGAGAAATAAGCTGAGATGTTGGTTTTGGTACTTGGTTTCCAAGTGCTTTTGAGAAAATTAAATAAGCAGAGCAAGTTGTGTTGTGAAAATTTTCTTAATGTGCTCTGCTATTGTGTTCCACGTTCTTTCTGTGTTGATGCTATATCTATGCAAATATTATAGGTTATTCAAGGTTGAAAGAGGTTGCTATATTCAAAATTTGGGTTTCTAGATCATTGTATAGTGCGATATATTTTCACCAATGTGTGAACCAGTTGTTTAGTAATGTTTTCTTTTGTCTAGGAGAAATGTATTTGCTCCACATTTCTCTACTATTTGGATTTAGGTTGTGTGGATTTGGTAAGTTTCTTATAATTTCTTTATCTTTCTGGCTTTAAGTTTTTGCCTGATTTGGTGCAGTACAGTGCGATTTTCATTTATCAGTGTGCAAACAAGGGTTATCAATTATCCCGAGTTAAAGTAGTTGTTGATGTGAAGCTTAATTATTGTTTTCAATGAATCTTAAGATGTTCATGGATTGTTCTGGATTTAATTCAAGTAAATTATGTTGTCTGAAACTTTCAGCTTGATATAAGGAAGTGTGTACTTAATGTTTATGGTTTTTTGCATGACTGTTGGCCGACCTTGTGTTTGACACTACATGCAAGGCTTGTGGAAGCATATTGAAGTGTATTGGGATATATTTGGGTCATAATTAAGGATTTTTGTAGGTTTCCTTTCATTCCAATTCACCGTGGGAATGTTTGGGAATCGACCTAGTTTGAATTTGAATGTGCTAGTGGCCGACATTGGAGAAAGTGTTGAAATTGATATGAATATGAATGGTGTTAATGCAAGAGAAGTGAGGAAAGTGCAAGAAGCAAGATAAATTTAAGAGTGATGCAAGTAAAGTGTATGTGATGCAAATTTGAGTAGAGAAATGTGAATTTCATGTTAGGGTTCTTAAAGACAATGAGCTGAAGGCATCCAAAATCTTTCATGTGAGACTAGGAAAGTGTGCGAGCAATTGTGGTGGATTCCTTGTTGCATTGAGAAGTGTTTCTCTATGTAACATTCTTCTTCTATCTTCTTGTATTCTTTCTATGGTAATGAGCCCTAACTGTGAGCCTTTTTGGACAGTGCGTCCTATTATGGTAGTGAGCCTCTTTGCACTAGTTTTGCAATTACTTATATTGTGATCTAATCCTCGCCATGGTTTTCCCTCATTGAGTTTTCCACATAAATATGGTGTTCTTATGTGTGTGGTATTGTGATTTTAGTTTCTATTATCTGCACAATTCATGTTTAATTAATCTAACAGAATAAGGACTTAATGAATGCTTGTAGATCTGATTATTATTGAGGGTTTTGAAGGTTTAATTTGCTACAACTAATTCACCCCCCCTTAGTTGTCTTATTCATTTCAACATTCCAAACAACTAGAATAATCCTTTTATTAACATTCAAACCAAAAGTTTACAACAAGATTATATATACATTATAGTTCAACATATGGGATCCCATTCTTACATTCCCTAACATTAGCCTTACAATTTCTTTTCCTTCTTACATGCATAATACTTTTCTAATACTTAATTTCTAGCTCCCCAAACTTTGGAGAAGTCCCCTTCAAAAATAGAAGAATTCCTAATTTATATACAGTCACATAGAAGGTGGTGGCCACCCCACATTTTGACATGTTAGGACACTTGTCATTCACTTACTCACACCCTTTATCCACTATGTAGGTTGTTATAATGATATTTTTTCATTTTCTAATGATTCAAGATATTTTTTAGAAAAAATGGTATTTGGGATATTGCGAGGATCCATAGGGTACTAGGATATGTACACATGGCAAGGAAAAATTTGCTACAAACATTCATGAAGGGAAAATAAAGCTCAAGGAACATTGTGGAGATTCGATGAGTACTTAAAAGTATCAATATTGTTTAGGAAGTTCCACCATTCTTAATTTTTTGGGAAATATATGTCATTAGGGTAGTTGTGAGATTTTGAGGGGTATTAGGATGGATTCACTAACAGAGGAAAGTTTCACTCCACCAAGCATGCATGAAAGACAAGTGCATTGGGACAAGAGTAGAAGATAAAGAAGGTACCAAGTGTTTCAACATACTAAAGGAATTATGGGAATTCGAGGAGGACACAAATTTAGAAGAATATGTGAAGATTTTTGGACATGTTCACATAACATAGAAATTTACACAAACATAAGTTATGTGAAAGAATAGGTCAATTGGACTTGGCAGGAAAATGTGGGGCACCAAAAATTTCTACAAACCCTTTAAACATCCACATCCATATATTCATTGGAGTTCCACAAAAGCTTAGAAGAAAAGCTTTGGTAAAGATCAATACTGCAGTGGGCTTGTAGTGATCCTAAGAAGATTTGGAAAAAGCCAATTTTTTTGTAGAATTTGACTGTGGGCCAAATTTTTACGATCCCATAACTTGTTTAGGTTTGGTCCAAACTTCTCCAAATTTTAAATCTAAGTACCAATTTGGCTTCTCTTCAAGGTGACATCATTACATTGCTAGTACCAACTAATAATTTTAAGTAATTTTAATCTTTAACTCTTGCAAGATAAAATAAGAAGGAAACAACAAGTAAGAAAGAAAGGAATATTTTGGTTGATGTAGGATTGCTTGTGGACTCAAATGCTCTTGCATTAGACATGTCGAGTAAGTGAAATATTCCATGAATTAGAAACTCATGAAATTTTTGGCAAGTATAGAATTATAATTCCATACTTATCTAGTTCTATAACATTCAACTAAGAGGCCTCATCTATAACCCATCCTTCCAGTGGACTAGATATTCCATATATTCCTTCCCTCTAGTCTTCATAGCAACTCAAGAGTTAAGCACCTTGTCTATTTCTTCAAGTCTCCTTTTCAGGTAACTGATGTTTCCATTCTTGTGCATCCTCCCAAATTGAGTAGTTCTCCTTGTGAACTAGTCTCCCCTCTATAAAAATTGTACACATCAAAAATATTGAAGCTTTGGGATATGTCTATTCCTTATGGAAGTTTTAATTCATAAGAATTTGATGAAGAACTTCTCAATAATTTACATGGGACTATTTTCTTCCACTTTAATTTATTGTATGTTCCCTTTGGGAACCTCTCCTTTCTCAAATGTGCTAAAACCAAGTCACCTACCTAGAACTCTTGTTCTCTCCTATGCATATCAACATGATCCTTGTATTTAATGGCACTCTTCTCTAAATTTATTTTCACCCCCTTGTGCAACTCATAAAGGTACTAAACATTTTTTTCTACAACACCTTTTTTATTCAAGTTTGTAATATCTTTAAATCATCAACACCTATAGGGTTATACCAATAAACTATTTGAAATGGAATCTTACTTGCACTTTCGTTTAATTAGTTGTTATAAGGATTTTTTTCTTTTGCTAGGATAAGGTCTCATTGTTGTGGTTTATCTCCCACCAAACATATTATCAAGTTTCCCAAAATTTTGTTGATAACTTTTGTATATCTATTAGTTTGGGGATGGTAGGTTAAGCTGAATCCTAAGTTAGTTCCCATATTCTTCCACATTGTACATGAGAAATGTCCAACAAACTTGGGGTCTCTATCTGAGACAATGCTCTTAAGAAACCTATGTAGCCTAACTACCTCTCAAGAAAACAAAGTAGCTATGTAGGATACATCATTATTCTTCTTGCATGGTATGAAATGAACCATTTAAGAAAATCTATATACAACAAAAAATTGATCCATTACCTTTGTGCGTCAATTGTAATCCCAAGATATAATCCATGCTTATATTCTCCCATGGTATCTCTAGTATAGGAAATGGTTGATACAACCCCATGTTTTGTCTTACTCCTTTGGTATGTTGACAGAATTTGCAACCTTTTACTAACTTCTTCACATATGTACTCATTTGAGACCAATATTACCCTTAATTCAATTGTGCTAAAGTATTATCTATTCAAAAATGTCCACTTAAGTCTCCATTGTGATTCTCCCTAATTAGTTTCTGTCCCATTGAACCCTTGGGTATATATAATTTATGTCCTCTAAACAACAAGCCATATTGTATGAAATACTCCAACCATGGAGTTTTATCCTTCTTTACTAGACTCTTACTAGCTTTCCACACTTCCTTGAAATTAGGATCACATGGATAAAACTCCTTCATTGCATCAAAGCCAACAACACTAACCCTTAACTCATTCATTAACAAACATTTGAATTGTTGAGTGCACCTACTACTTTGTTTGACTTACCACTCCTGTATTTCAAAAAAACATATTTTTCAAGAAATCCACCCATTTCATATGTCTTTGGTTTAACTGACCTTCACTATTTATGTATTACAAGGCATGATGGTGTGTGTATAGTAAAAACTCCTTTGGTAGAATGTAATGGATCCACTTCTTCAATGATTATAATAGCATAGAATTCTTGATCATATATAGATCATTTCCTCTTTTCTTCATTGAGATTCTCATTGAGGTAGGAAATGAGACTACCTTTTTTTCTTAATACTCCCATAATTGCACTATTACTGGCATCACAATCCACCTAAAACACTTTTCCAAAGTATAGCAATGCTAGGACTAACTACTATATCACATTATTTAATAATTAAAAGCTCTTTTTGGTTGTAGGTATCCACTGAAACTCTTTCCTAACAACTTTCATGGTTTTTGTGATAGGTGCCCATATCTCACTTTTTTTTGATGAACTTTCTATACAAGCTCACCAAGCCATGAAAAATTCTAGCCTCAAACATTCTCTTAGGTGAAGACCATTCTATTATTTGCTTGACCTTCTTTGGGTCCATATTTAATCCTTCTTTAGATAAAAAAAATCCTAGATAAACTAGTTCTCTTCTCATAAAACTACACTTCTTTAAATTCACCAACAACTTCTCTTCTCTCAATCTTTATAACATTATCCTAATATACACTAAGTTCTTCTCGTTTGCTTTAATAAATACTAAGATATCATCTAGATAAATATTAATATATTTTCCAAGGATTCATTACCTCATTCATTAGTCTTATGAAAGTGCTAGGTGCATTTGTCAACCCAAATAACATCACTAGAAACTCATCTAGCCCATCCTTGGTCTTGAATGTTGTTTTCCATTCATCAACTTCTCTAATTATATATCCACTCTTTAAATAAATCTTGGTGAAGTACTTTTCTCTACTCAAAAAATCCATCAAATCATCCATTAAAGGAAACAAAACCTATACTTAATGGTGATCTTATTTATAGCTCTTGAGTCCATGAATATCCTCCACTCTCTATATTTTTTTGGTGACAGTATAGAAAGTACATCAATTGGATTGATTCTCTCTCTAATCAACCCTTTATCCAACAAATCTTGTAATTTCCTATTTAATTATTCACTCTCCATGGGTGTCATTTTTTATGGTACCTTATTTGGAAGGATAACACCCAATATTAATCATATGTAGTGACAAATACTTCTCATTAGAGGTACAATCAGTCAAGTAAGCTCATCAAAATCTTTATTAATTTGTCCAAAATTTCTTGGACCTCCATGGGAACTTCTTCCCTTTCCTCCTCTACCCTAACCTTTGCAAGCTTAAGTAGGAAGGAAAAACATACCTTCTCCTTGCTTGTGTCCTTTAGGAATTTCTTTCTTGTAAAAAAGAAAAATTATTACTCTTCTCTAAGTTTCCTCATCCTTATCCTTCAAGGGATTCAATACATATTGATTTCAATATTCTTATTTTTTTATACAATTATTCTTTCCATCATGAATGGCCTATCTATCAAATTGCCAAGGTCTTCCTAACATAATTTTGCATGCATCCATCAACATTATGTCACACACTATCTCATCCTTATAATTTCTAATGTGAAAATTAAAAAGGAATTGTTCACTTACCAACAATTGATACTCTCTTTGTAGCCATGAAACCTTGTCGAGAGTGAGGTATTTTAAACTTTTTAGCTTAAAATTTTCCATCATCTCTTCTAACACTAGATTTTTAGTGTTGCCACTATCCATAATGAATTTGCAACATTTTCCTCCAAACTTACATTTTGTTCTAAAAATGTTTCTTCTCTTTTCAAATTCTCCTTGCACCTCCTCCGATTTTAGAACTCTCCTTAGCAGCAAGGATTCTCCATCCTTAGGTTATTCTCCGCATTTTGGTGAGATCACACTTGCCACACTCTCCTCCTCAACTTGTGCTATATGGACTCTTGTTTCCTTTCCTCTACTGTTGTTCTATTCTGTTTGAGGATATTCAAATGCTGTATGCCTAGCCTCTCCACACTTGAAACATGTTCCATTGAATCCTCTTCCTCTTCTAAAGTTTCTTCTACCTCTAGAGTAATCTCTTCCTCTCCATCCTTGTATTGGTCATGAAAAGCATTTTCTTCTCCTCGCTTATCTTTATAACCATGTAGATAGGGTTATGTTTTCCTCTACCTCATGGGATTTTTCCTCTTCCCATAGAACTATTCCATCATCTATAATTTTTCGCCTTTTCGTTTAAGCAAAATTGATATGCTTCTTCTATGTTGGTAATTCTTACCATGCTATTTTATCTTGAATGGAATAATGTAACCCATTTACATTCTTGGAGACCTTTTCAACATCATCCTCAATGTGACCAACTTTGATATATTTGATGGTTTTTTTTGCAAGAACATGGCCTTCAAGTTGGTTAGCATCCTCTTCCAAGTTTTAATTTTCTCCTTTCTCTTTCTTTATTTCTCAACTTGTACATGATTCCACCATAGCGATGTGTGTCCCTTCAACCTTGTAGGTGAAAGATTTACACTCTTATGATCTTCAATGGATTCCAACTAAAAATATTTATCCGCCTCTAAAATGTAGTTTATCAACTCCTTTGGATTCAATCTACCATTGTAACTAGGTAGTTCTACATGGGGTATGTTGGTTATTTTTTTCATTTTACTCAAAAATATTCTTTCATGTTTATCTCCTTCTTTTGCTTCTTTTCCATTGACTCCTTCCTCATTGTCACTCACATATTTTATAGGTACTCCTCTATGCCATGTTCTCTCCATTGCATCCTATCTAGCTATGATGCCTCTCAACATCTCTACAATTGCTACATCCCCAACTCATGGAATTTCCCTTTAGCCTCTTCCTCTATGGATCATTCTTCTTCAAGTATTTTATAGTAATAGGTTCTTCACTCTTTCTTCCTCCTACAACAAACTCTTCTTAGGACCTTTGTTCAAACTTCCATAGTCTCAAGGATTCAACTAGGCTCTGATACCACTTGGTGCAAGTCAAGATCTAGGGGTTTTATCAAACAACTAGATTGGACAGTAAAACTAAAATTTCATAGGAAATACCTAGAATAATCCTTTCATTAATAGTTGAACCTAAACTTTACAATAGGATTTATATACATTATAGTTCAACATATGTGCTTCCCTTCTTGCATGCACTGACGTTAGCTTTAAATAATTTTTTCCCCTTCTTATATGCATAATCCTTTTATAATACTTAGTTCCTAACTCCCTAAACTTTGTAGAAGAAGTCCCCTTAAAAATGAGTAGAATTCCTAAATTATATAGAATTAGAGTTTAATTGAACACTTTAGCTCATCATTTTCATTGTTATATTTCTTATAGTATAGTATTAGAGTTAGCATTTAATTTCATTTAAAACACTAAATTTTTCTTTTATTAATTGTTAATTTGGGAAGAAAATCATAATTTAATCATATAGTTGCATTAGGTATAGGGATTGTAATCATAATTTTATTTGCCTCTTTCATACATATAATTAAAACAAACACTTGTTTTAGTGAAAACTATTTATAGAAGATCCATATAAGAACATTACATTAGTGAAGTGCATTCATATAGATATATTTTGGCATTGTTAGATTAGTAAACAAATTTAAGCCACAACAGTGTTTTTTAGAAAAACCTAAAACATTCATCACTTCTATTGTTGCATCTTCACACATTAATGTGCCTAGTGATTTTAACCAAATATCATTGAGCAACTTTATTAGAATTAAATTTCTACCTCTTCTTGTCGATTTGTTCCTTCTTGAACTACAAGAGGCCTTCAAATTACTACCTAAAGTGCCTATTACATTGCCAACTCCTAAGAGTGGGACAAGGCCTACATTTGTTTAAAACCTTAGTAAATAGATTTAGTCCTCATAGAGACCTTATCAATAATTTTAGTTTGGGTTCAACCCCCTAGCCTTCTATTGCAAGTTTGGGTCATTCTATATCTCTTTTCAATTAAAAATTCCATTGGGAAATTTATTTTGGTTTTTGAAACGTTAGAGTTTAAATCTAGATTGATCTTTACATAGCCATTTATGAAAATGAATAATTCCTAATCAGTACTATCCAAAATTGGTTTCAAGGGAGGCTAAAAAATAAGAAAACAATTATTAGCCTATAAATGAATAATGTTCAAGTGTGATTATGTTACAATATAATGTGGAATACATACAAGCAATTCCATTGGTTTTTCCAAATCCAATAAAGCATGTTATATTGAATTGAGTAGCTGAAATGACAAAAAAATTGCACCAAGTGATGTGAAAATTAAGAACTAGAATAACATTAAATGTATAAGAATTAGTGTCATATATATATATATATCACTTCCACTAGAGAATTGTTTGCAATTTCACCACTTTTTTTGTGAGGAAATTTCACAATCACTTTGGTTGAGATAAATTCATTGTAGTATATAATGGATTTATTATAATTGTCACATTTTCATTTTATTGTAACTAGCATTTTTACCAAAAATAAGCAAAAACAAATACTTTGAAGATCTTCTAAAACAATGAAGCTTGTGTATAAATGTCCTATATAACCCTAAACATTTACACTATTATATACATTGTTTGAATTCTAAAAACATATTATGAAGTAAAAAACTAGATTTTTTTTTATCAAATTATTCCATGTCAATTTAACAACTTAATAAAATTTATCTTGGTTCAAAAGTGTATAATTACAACCTTTTTTTGACTGGTAAGAACAACTTTTTAACCTAGCTCGTAGTAGGAGAGGCCACAAACGAGGGACCTCCTCCCTGGCATGAACACAATTGAATAGTCCAATTCTATGAGTACGGTAGCCCAACAAGGGCCTAAAGCCCATGAGCACACCAACCCAACGAGGGATTGGACCTTAGGCATGAACACCTGGCACATGGCATGAACACCATGGTAGCCTCAACGCTATAGGACAAGTCTGCGAGCACATTGGATCAGTGAAGGCATAATGCCTGTGATCACAATGGTCCAGCGGAAGTTTGAACTCTGATGGCTACAACAACAATACCATGACTTAACCATTACACTATGAAATTAATCCTATATTTACAACCATTTTTTATTATAAAAGTTTAAAGAAAATGAATTTGGTTGGGAGGCAAACTACTGTAGGAAAGAAGATAGGTAAGAAGATCAAATGATTGATGTGTAACATGTTTCCAAAACAGGTTATGGAGCATCTGACATTACTAACTCTGCATTCTAAAAAAAATATGAAAAAAATCATCATAATTTGTAGCAGGAGAAAAGGTGGTGCCTCAGAATATTTGAGCTCTAGTATGTAGTCATTGAGTCACTTGCTTCCTTGTGATATGTCACAAATATTTGTCTAAACTTCATACTTTAAATCTAATTACACCATTCTTTCCTTCTACTGAGATCACACCAGTTGGGAAAAGCTCAATAGATTAGATCTCCGAGGTTGACTATTTTTTCATATTATCTTCACTGATACGTCAAGACTCTCATACATTGATGACCACCAAATTTTCTGTTCCAGATTTAGCTCTTCTTCAAAAACTATCATTATAAAAAGCTTTTATCAAGCCATCGAAATCAAAGGTCTTGGAATTTATCAAACTCTTACTCCCAATAATCCAAGAAAGCGAGCTGAGAGAACTTGTTATCATCCCAATAACTCAAGAGAATGAAGACTTAGGAAAGTAGGAAGCATGCACTAGAAGAACATCATGGAAAATATGAGAGTCAAGAAAAAGATTAGGATTAGGATATAAATTTCCACATACACAGTTAAAACGCACTTTGAAATCTTAATTGCCTGATAGACTACTATACTGAGATAGTGACAGCTATCAAAATATCATATACTTGGTGTATCAGAGTCAAGCCATTCAATCAATACTGAAAACGAACTGAATTCTTGGCAGAATCAGACAGAAACAAATGTCACTCCCTAATTAACATTTGTCATTCTAATACTTGGTTATCAAATTCTAAGCCACGCAAATTTAAAGATCTTTAAAACTAAAAAAATCTGTAAATATCTGTTTGAACTTAGTAACACATTACATCATTAAGATATATGAGAGTAAAAATAATAGGAGAAAATGTAAAATACATGAAATACTACCATAGTCTATATTTCAAATAAATTGGGTATATTTTAAGCACAACACAATTTATGTAAAAAATCTGTAAATATCTGGAAGAACTTAGTAACACATTACATCAATAAGATACATGAAAGAAAAAATAATAGGAGAATATGTAAAATTCATGACATATTGCCATAGCCCATATTTAAAATAAATTGCCCGTATATTTTAGCCACAACACAATTTATTCATGTTCTTCTAAATCTGATTTTTTTTTTTCATTTTTCTTTCTTTATGTTGAACTTTCTAAATTCCCATCATAATCTAGCTAGTTTATCTTTCATTAGTTTGACATAATTTAAACTTTGAAATTAAATAATTAACCATTTTTGTATTTTATATTATGGGTTTTTTACTTTTAACATCATTAACTTCTATTTAAAAAACATTTTCTTATATAGATTAAATAGGTCATAAAATATACCTTTAGAGAATAGAAAAACAATCACACAAGATAGCACTAAATTAATTTTGAAAACACTTTTAAGAAACTCCAAAACATAGCATCAATTATTATATTACCAATAGAACATGGTTACAAATGTAGTGGGTATTTATTAAGTGTACTGAGTATTCTTTGGGTAGTGAGAAACCTTGGAAAGAACAAGGTAAACCAAGCTCTCAAACAAATTACTTTTGGAATTCTAATTATTAGAATTTCATGTGAGTGTATAGAAAAATATTGCACAAAAGCACCAAGTACTATAACATGAAACCTTGAGTTCAATAAATCCACATGTCCCACTCTTCACCTTCCATAAGAGTCATTTTGCATTCCAAAGCATTCCATGTGATCCTTCTTTTCCCATTGTGACCCTGCAATATGATTATAGTTCTAAAGCTTCAAATGTTATAAAGTGGTCCAAAGTTCTTTTCCCATTGTGACCCTCCAATATGATTATAGTTCTAAAGTTTCAAATGTTATAAAGTGGTCCAAAGTATGTCTACCTTAGCATGACATCCCCATCCCAAGATGCAACACATCTAAGCCACATAAATATTACATTAGAATCATGTAAGGTGTACAATACATATTTCCTAGCATTCTTCTAATTATTGTATACATTGCATAAGAGATTAAAATTTAAAATAAAAACCACTAATATATAGGGAAATCCCATCCATATATCTTTTGCATCAAGAAACTTTTATCACTAGCTTCTACACGGAATAAAATACACTTTTTATTCATTGTGATAACATCAAACTTGTAGAGTCCCAAATAAAACTCTTGCTATAACATGCACACCTTTAATAACATGAAGACCCTTACATTTGTTTTTCTTCTAATACATTTGTTGGTTCCCCAACTTGTATTTAACAATTCCTAAAGATTTATCAAATATTATACTCAAATTTGCTAAAGGATTGGCCAACAAACCAAAATGATCATAAATATCAACATCTCCTACACCTTTGGCTCTGAAAAACCAAGGTGGGTGCCTCTATGAAAATATTGAATGAAAATATATACAATAATCATATTATATTGTCAAGCATATGTGAATTCTTAAACATTATGACAAGGATCTACAACTTTTGGAGGCCCATGTGCCATATTCCTCTTATCTAAGTTACACCCGATGTATGAGAGAACAACTAATCAAAAATAAATTACAAGCAATTGGTATTTTTCATGGTAAATTATATTTTGGGATTGGATGGACAAATCGATATAGATTGGTGCCTATTTTTTATTAGAGAGTAACAATATGCATACTACTCAACTTTAACATTAATTTTTTTCTAATGGTCAGTAAATTTAAACTTAATTGCAAAAGATTTATGGATTCAATTGTGTGTTAGTTTTTTGCAACAATGTTTTGGATCACACTCCGTGATCCATCATCAGGATGAAAATGAGAGCACCAAGAGAAAAAATGACATGCCCTACAATAATATTACTGCCCTACAATAATACGACATTCAAATGACTTGTATATATGCAGTTCTAATTAACTACCCATTTATGACATACGTATTCTGATTATTTTCTATGAAAATATTACACCATTTATTGAACAAAAACTAACACAATAAAATAACTTAGTACTACAAATATGCATGAAAAAATGTAGAATCCTTGATTATGTATTTCAAAGAGCCATTGCATCACATAATGGAGACAATAGCATAATTTATATCATGTATTCATATACTCCCTTTTAAAAAAAATATTATTTTTGAGAACTTATACAGATCCACTACAACAATATTTTCCCTACTATAGAATCAAACAAGACTTTTAGAATCTGACATTTTTCCAACCTCTCTTGCAAACAAAGTACGTCACTTTTATAAAATAAATGAGCATCGAAGATCATGGATGAGTGACACATGTCACTTTTTACAATTGACATAATAAACTCCTATGAGATGAACATGTGTAACACATTTGTGAGCTTCTTGAGGGTGACTTCCACAATCTCGTTTCCAAGAAGAGGAAGTAGGAAGAGCTGAAATAAAATAGAGGAGTTATGTCTTTCCTGGACTACCCAAGTTGATGCACTAGTTTCTATTGGCAGTCATGGCGGTGGAGAGTGAACATGTAGGAGTTCCTCTTTTGAACCCTTGAGGCTTCTCAAGAAATGATGGATGTAGAGGTGGGAATGAGTGAGATTGATTGATCTAGGATCTATTTGGAGATCACAAAAATAAATTTGAGCATTGATAGGGATCCATCTACAACACCTTTACATTAACTAGCAATTTTGATGACAAAATTAAGGTGAGATAGAAAATATATCACCATATTCTTTTAGAACAAGGATGACATGAAAGAATGGGATGAAATTGACAATCAAAGGTTTCTTATTGAGGGCCAACACATCACCTACTTCCATCAAAATATTTAGGATAATATTGAAGGCATTAAGGGAGGAATTGGAATGAATCATTCTCAAATTGGAGTTTGTGGAACTATTAGGCTCCCGTAGTGGAAGGGATAAAAATGTGTAGCTCCCACACTCTAAGTAAATACAACATCCTCTATTGACACTCCTTATAGTATTTTGATTCTACTCTCAAGTTATCAATGGACTAGACCATCTTCATTCCAATTTTTCCTATTCTTAGTAAAATTCATTTCCTCTTTACCTTTGAATTCATATAGTTTGAGGCAAGAGAACCTTGAGTACCCTAAAAAATATCAAGGCCCCATACGAATTAACCTATGATAATACTTAGCAAAATACAACCTTTATGGTTCGACCATATATCTAAGTATGACTTTATTTGAATTCATGATCTATTTTTTTAACAAAATTATTAGGTTAATTATACCTTTGATCAAGTTCTTAATCTTGATTATCCTTCCTAAACTATCTTATAACCAAATTTGTGCCACTCTATTTTTTTTTTTTTATAGTACCTTAAGATTTTGGCACACATTTTTTAATATTTCATAAATTTCAAGTGATGCATAGATAAATTTTACACACTATACTTCTCTATCCATACAACATACTCTTCCTTTGACAACCACTTGTGTCCTAAAAAAATTTTCCTCCTTGTTTGTATGGGCCATATACCTTGCATCTAGGAGTAATTTTTTCCTTTACAAAATTATCAAGGTATGAATCCAATTTTAGCAACTAATCAAATCCAACATTATAAAAATTTGAATCCACCCCATCTCTTGGAATGATTGATGTGACTAAAGGGTGCAATACTATGAAACTTTTCACTCTAGTCATCTAATTATTTAAATTCACCACCATCATCATGCATTTGAGATACCATACACTCTTGAAAGTCCTCAAAAATATTCAAATTATCCCTTAAAATCACATAAATTCTACTTTTGAAAGAAGATATGCCACTTAAAATACCTATAACCTCATGAGTACTTCAGATCTCAACTGAAGCATCAAGATTAAATCTCGCATGGCCATACATATTGTCCATAATATACATATGTAGAATCTATGTACTTAAGGTGTCCCTCAAAGATGCGTCACTATTGACATGACTAATGTGGGCCTTTCTTAAATATAACTACAACAAGCCCATATGCTATCAACCTTGTGTAGAATGCAAGACAAGTGATGATTTAAAACATTATTGATCAATTCAATAATATTTTTCTTTCCTTTCCCCCTTATTCAATCTCTATATATCTTGGATCAAATTGAGCTTTTCCTTTAGTTTTTTTTATTCTTAACTTGAATGTATTCCTATCATGTTGAAATATATCTCCTGAACTGATTGGAGGAGTTGCAAGTTCTTATACAATTCTTTGAGGAGGAGGAATTAATGATTTTACTTATTATATTCCTATAACAATTTAATATTATCACTTTGAAACTTATCAAAGTTTTCTTGTAACTTCTTTACTATTGTCTTATTGAAAATGTTATTATTACTACTAAAGATGTTGCCTTAGGAGCAATTACATATCAACCAATATCCTCATAATTAGATTTATTGTAAGATTATTTATGTCTCTATCTATTTGGGGCTTGTTATTTTCAAGAGCTATTGCCCATATAAGTAAGGTTTCAAATTTGGTACTAAAACCCAATCTAAAATATAATTATTTGGCTTGATTCTCAAAGGAAAAAATATATTCATGATTATATTACCTCATAGTATCTAAATCTATAATAAATGTTATGTACCACCCTAATATGAGTAGACAGCCACTTTATTTGACTAATCTTCTCCCCTCATTTGGGGTAATTTTACAAACATCAAAATCACTAAATCCTTTACAAAATTCTAAGTTGCCTCCTTGATTTAATTTCCTTTTGTTGCATAGATGATTTTCGTTGCACCAAAAGATCAAGTTGTTAATGCCTGGTACAACCACCAGAGTTAATGAATCCACGAGAGGCAGTTAATCCATGTCACAAAACCAAACACTGCGCTACACAATACAAGGAGAACAAGGGTGCACACCTTGCAACAATCCCCTGCCTAGCGCAAGAAATGTGTTCAAACCCATGACCCAGGATTTGATACCAATTGTTGCACAAATAGTTTTTGTTGCACGAAAAGATCAACCTATTAATGCTTGATATAACTTCCAGAGTTAATGAATCCATGGGAGATGATTAAGCCATCTCACAAACCCAAGCGTTGAACTACACAAGACAAGGAGACCAAGGGCGCACACCTTGTGACATCTTCAACCTATCCTTTTTCTTCATTCATTATTTTTAGAAAGGTCTCTATTTTTTTATCAAGAGATCTTTGAATTCATTAGATTTGATGAATTCATCATCAAATAAAAATTAATTACAAGATAAGGCTCTTACATCATGTACAACCTTACTTCCTTCTTCCAAATCTAATAATGTCCTTTCTAGAGGAGCACCTATCAACTCAAGTCTCTAAGGAAAATTCATAATATACTATCCCATGTGTGATGTAATTGAGACTTGACACATGGAAAATCGGTGAGGACCATAAAATATTTAAAATGTAACTAGCCTAAGGTATGTAACTAGGTCATTAAGGTGAGGGATGTAGGAAATCCAAATGGGAGAGTTGGTAAGACAACAAGATCAAAGAATTTGATAAAACAATTTAGATGATTATCCACATATTCAAGTGGTAACTAGTGAATTAGAAATTGAGAGCACACAAAATTGAAACAAAATCCATTTTTTTATTTTATGAAAAATCTTTGCACAATATAAGCACAAAAACCATTGAATTTTTACAAGACCTAACAATAGCTATTTTTGGGATGCATATTTCAGTGGAATAGGAAAAAGATTAAAAAAACTCTAGGATGCAAACCAACACACAAAAAAATAGATAAACCAAATAGAAACCAAACACACTTCATCATGGCTCATAGACATCCACATTTTCATAAGACCAAAAGAGGAAAGAAAACCCTAACTAATGCACATGGAGGATGAGAAAAATCTTAGGAAAAATAATGTTTCAAGAACTATCCATGTATAGAAAATTATATAAATTCTCTAGAGAGGATTTCAATGAAATATGAATCCTCTCAATGAGAATTTGTTACAACATATGGCGCTAACTATAGAGAATCAAAATTTCCATGTTTTCCTTTATCTTGTAATTTAGAATTCCACACCAATACTAAATCACCAACCTCAAATTTCTTGGAGCTAGACCTCTTATCAAACATGTATTCAACTTGCTTCTTTTTTGTGTTTAAAAAATAATATTTTCTCATAACTTCATCAATCTGAACCAAGTTATTAATTAAATGATTCATTACATCATCCATTTATTTGGTGGATTCCTGTATGAACTTATATATAGGCATCAAATTATTCATAGGCATCAACCATAATTCAATTCATATAGTGGTTTCCCAGTTGATTTATTAGGTACATCATGATAAACCCACAAAGAACTAACCTTAATTTATAATCCCATGATTCTTATTATTTCCCAATATTATTTTGATAATACTCATTAGACTCTTATTATTAAACTTAACTTGATTCCCTAGGGATAATATGGGGAAGAATGAGATAAATTAATCCCATAGTTAACAAATAAATCAATAAATTCTTTTGATCTAAAATACATAACATTGTCAGTTATGAGTCTATTAGGGACCCTAAATATGGTAATAATATGTTTTATAAAAAAAATTATAACCATTTTTTTGGTTTCTCTTCTGATAGGGATAGCCTTAATTCATTTAGTAAAATATTTTTTTGCCACTAGCATCCATTTGAACTTTGCATTGGATTTTTTTAGTGATTTCACCCATAAATCAATATCCCAATGTTGAAAGGGATAATCCATTATCAAAGGCCTTAAAATAAATACTCTAGATCTATTTAATTTACCAAATAATCTCTTACATGAATCACAACTTATTACCAATTTATAAGCATTAGAAAACAATGTGGACCACCACTACCCAACCTTGAGGATCCTATGAGTTGTTATCTTGGTCATAAAATAGCCACCACAATTTCCACTATGTATCTCCCTTAATACTTTATCAACCTCATTTTCATCCAAATGCTTTAGGAGGACACCATCTCTATTTATCTAGTATAATTCATGATTAAAAATAGTATACGTTACTAGATGCAATTTAAAAGATCTCTTCTAATTTTTACTCATTTGGTTTGGGCGATTCAACTGATACAAATAATATACTATATTTTTGAACCATGAGAAAATTTATAAATTACACCTTTCTTGTGAAGCTTCTTTCCTTAGGCAATTTATTTCTAAAATCTCTAAATTTGATTCTTCCATAAGTTTAGAAAACCTATGTCCTCTAACCAATCCAGTTTCCTAAATATCAATATTGAATCATTGGATCTTGTTAGTCCATCTACACCTTCGACTAGTTACTTCTTGTTGAATTAAAATGCTTTTTATAATAGCATGAGGCACATAAGCAACAATTTTAACCCCTACTTGATACAATATAAAAAAAATCAATTTCCTTAACCAGAGCATAAGATTGATTCTCCATGACATCATGTTTCAACTCAAAATATTGAAGAGATTTACTAAAAATGAAAGTGGTTGCTCATGCCCATCATTATTCTTATGTAATGATACAATGACTATTTGAAAAGATACAAAATATAATATTTGGAAAGGTTTTTAGAAATCAAGAGAAGCTAATCAGAGCTTGTTTAATTTATTCCTTAATATCTTGAAAAAATTCAACAGTTTCATGTCCCCATATTATGGTTTGTTCCTTCTTTAACATTTTTGAGATAGACTTTGTCTTTTAAATTTAATTTGGGGAAAATCTTCTGAGGAAATTTATTTATCCAAAGAATGATTGAATACTTTGACCATATTTAGTTGAGGTATTATTTTTTATAGAAGCTACTATTTTTGGATCAATCCTTATCCCATCCTTTGACATAACTTGGCCCAATATCTTTCCTTTTGTAACCTCAAAATTGTACATTTTAAGAATTAGGAAAATTCTATCTTCCATATGTCTTTTGATTTTTTTCCAAGTGCATACAATGTGTAAACACCTAAATTTGGACACTTAATTTATCTAAATCTATCCCCTTTTGTCTAAGCATTCCCTTATTTGCATTAATTAAGTAATATCACTATTATTTAATTAATATCCTTAATTTTTCCAAATCCCTAAGGTATTTAATAAATAAATAAATACCTTATATCTTTAATCCTCATTTTCATGAAATGAATTAAATAAATACCTTATCTTTTTAATCCTCATTTTCATGATATTTATTTAATTCCTCACATGTCACATCCCTTTCCTAATCCTAATTATTCTCCTAATCTCATCATTTGGGATGTGCACATGCGTAATTCTTGATTAGGATGTGTCACATCCTCCAACTTTTGCAAGTTGGCCTCTACTCTCTCTTAGCCTCCTAACCCTCCTCTAATCCTTCATTAACTAGCCTAATCAACCTCTCAAGGAATTTTTAATTCCTTTTATCCTTCCAAGGAATATTAAATTCCCTTTTCTCTTCCCCATGTGATCTTTGACTTGTCACATCAAACCACATGTGAACTCTTCCCCTTCTCCCACTTGCCTCTAATAGGTCATTAATTTGTCTAATCAGGTACTTGCACAACCTTAATCACTTAATTAGGTCAACCTAATCTCCATGTTATTTATGGAATGTGTCCTAAGTCAACCCTATTAAATTCTTTCTCCTTTTGGAGAAGGCACCCCTTTTCCCATGTGAATTTTTAATTCATATTTAATCCCCTAATACATTTCAAAGAATTTTAAATTCTTTCTCTCCTTCCCATGTGGATATTTGAGGAATTTTTAATTCCTCACAAGTCCTCTCACCCACATGTGGACAAGGACCTCCTTTATGAGGAGATCTTGTCCAAATCTCAAGGTACTATGTAGTACCTCCATGTCATGTCCACATCATCTTTTTCAAGCCACTTCATATGCCACATGTCAAGATGTGAGGGCTTGTGAGTTCTCAACTCACCATAGCCCTACATATTGGCCTTGTTGGTTTAATCTCAACTGTCCATTTCTCTAGAGAATTCAAAATTCTCTATAAATCCCCCCTATTTTATCTCATTTTAGAAGGAGATCATTGTGCTAGCCAAACTCTTGCAAATTTTTTATTTGAGCCATACTTAGCAAAAAACTTGCATTTGCATCCATTCCCATCCATTTCTTATCCATCTTGCATCACACACTTGCATCTTTTTCCATGCAAGGAGCATATACAACATCAAAAATCAAGGGCCAACCGAAAGATCGATTCAAGACAAGGTAAATCAGCTCCTTTTGTTATCTTTACTTTGTTTTTGAATCCAACTAGGCTAATCTTGAGGTGTTAGGTGTTTAGGTGGTTTCTTGCATATTTTGTGTTGCTGCTCATTTCTAGGACCACATTTTCACCTAAGGAGAAAAATGTAGCCACCTAAATTTGGACAGTTAATTTATCCAAATTTATCCCCTTTTGTCTAAGCATCCCCTTATTTGCATTAATTAAGTAGTATCACTATTATTTAATTAATATCCTTAATTCTTCCAAATCCCTAAGGTATTTAATTAATAAATAAATACCTTATCTCTTTAATCATCCTTTTCATGAAATGAATTAAATAAATATGACATTTATTTTATTCCTCACATGTCACATCCCTTTCTTAATCCTAATTATTCTCCTAATCTCATCATTTGGTATGTGTACATGCCTAATTCTTGATTAGGATGTGTCACATCCTCCAACTTTTGCAAGTTGGCCTCTAATCTCTCTTAGCCACCTAAACCTCCTCTAATCCTTCATTAACTAGCCTAATCAACCTCTCAAGGACTTTTTAATTCCTTTTATCCTTCCAAGGAATATTAAATTCCTTTTTCTCTTCCCCATGTTATCTTTCATCCATTTCAAACCTCCTCCTATCATTTTAAACTCTTGTTCAATAGTCCCAATCAATCGTTTACTCATTCTGAGTAATCTTTCATCTATTCCAAACCTTCATCTTCTCATTCCGAGAATCATTCATCCATTGTGAGCAGTTGTTTACTTGTTCTAAGTAGACGTTCATCCATTCTGATCAATTATTTACTCATTTTGAGTATTCGTTCGTCCATTTTTATCATCTGTTCCTCCAATCAAATCATCATTTTCCCCATCCAAATCCCTTGAACTTCGTCTCAGGTTATTATCCAAATTGACCTAAGTGTCTGATCTGATCGTCATCATTAACATTTGCTTAGGATTGTCATTTGTCCTGAGTCAGTCAATCATCATCTTCGGCCCAATCAATCCATTTTCAATCTCAAAGTGGATTCGATGCTATAATCATCCTTTGATCCTTTAATCTGATCAATCAACATCCTAAGTCACCTAGGATAATCTTTGAATGGGGTTTAAAATCCCTTCCATCATCCTATCTGATCCATCAGTCCTATCCAATCCAATCCAATCACATCCCTATCCAATTGCTTTCGACCCATTGAATCTACTTCCATCTCGAAGCAGATTTAGTGTTGTAAATATCCTTTGATAATCAAATCCGATCATCATAATCAATCCCATCGCAACATCCAATCATCCTAATCTGAGCTTTAATCCAATCCTGATTTGAGCTTAACCTAAATCCCAATTTGAGCTTTAGTCCATTGCCATCCCAAATATTTGATCCATTCTCTTTATCCTTTCATCATCATGAATCCTTATCCTCTATCAATAGTAGTAAAGGGAAACCCTAATTACATCAACAACGATAATGAAAGTCTTGTCGATCAAAGGGTATATGACATGGATCCCCTCAACACTGTCATTGCTAGTAAGGTTTCTCCACCCACTTTCCAAAATTCAATCACCCCTTCAAGTTATCTCGTTATGTCCTCATCCATGCCTGATCATGCTCCTTATGCTACCTTTGACAAGGGATATCCATCATATCCTTCATCTGCATCATCCTCTTATCCTAGTCTACCATCACAATACCCCTATCCTAATCCCCCATCCACATCCTCCTATCTCAATCCTTCATCCGCATATACCCACTACCCTAATCTTCCATACTAATCTGCTCATCCTAATCATACATCCACACCAACCTATCCTAATTTAACATCCACATCTTATCCTAATCCGACATCCACATTTCCCTATCTCAATCCACCACCTCAATCTTCCCATCCTAATCCACCATCCCAATACCCTTATTACAATCCACCACCCGCATGCTCGTGTCCTAATTCACCATTCCAATACCCTTATCTTAACCCTTCATCTAATCTTAGTCCCCCATTTATTCCCATTCATGCATCCAATCTCATTCCCCCATCTAATCCTAGTCCACCAATCCCTAGTCCTAATCCCCCACCAATCCATAATCCTTCATCCACTCCTACCAGGCCATCTCAGCCTAGAGTATTCAAGTTTCTCACTCTAGAAGTTCTCCAAGGAATTATAACAAAGAAGACATCTCCCACTCCACACTTGAGGTTGTGGAATCATGCCATCCCAACCCATCATCCACAGTCATTAGCGACGAGACCCTTCTCCACCCAACACCTATCATTGATGATACCACCCCTAGCACCACTCAAACCGTCGAAACCATCACATCCTTTGAATCCACTAAGCCCCCATTTCCTACCATCACATCTACTGAATCCATTGAACACCCACCTCCTACTCCAAGAGTCATCGAGCCCATCGAAAAAACCTACATCTAATCCACTTCTCCCACTCCTATTGTCACTAAGATCCATTCCCATGAATGTTTTGAATCCTTCGTCCCTCCATCTTCCCCATTTGAAGAGTCCCTCCAACACTCTGTCATCCTGCCATCCACACAAGAGGAGTCATGCCAAGAGCTTGATCCAAAGCATAACAACATACCCCCTTCTCCAAATCAAGATCCTACTATCCCATCTAGTCCTACTCAAGATCACACTCCTCCATACACTCCATCTCATGACCCCCTTGACATTCAATATCCGATCCTTCCGTTAGATGAGCCCTTATCACCTGCTGCCACAAATCTAGATACTACCATATCACCTAATCCCTCTCTTGATCCCTCACCAACTTCCTGTGATCAAGATGCTACTACCCCATATGATGATCCTCCACCATGGCCTAACCATGCTATTCCCACACCACTTTTATATCCCCTTGGTACTCTCATAGTCTTCCATAGTGGTCTCCTTGTAGAAGAAAAACACAGTGTATAAACCACCCATCATCCTCCACCTAATAATGGACTCGCATCATGTTTTTAGAATAACACAAATCCTATCATGGATCACATGCTCAAGAAAATGAACTATCAAGGAAAAGGTCTAGGGCTTCATGAACAAGGTATTTTAGAGCCCATTGAAGTCAAAGAACAAATCTACATGCAGGTCCTGGACCTATTTCCCAAGACTCAAAATCTAAAGATGTTGGTACAACCTCTAGACGTCCTCAATGAGCCTTTTCCAAAATAAATGTCAGCTCCTCCCATCGCTCCACCATATCATATAATTCCATCCCTCCTCCTCTATCGTATTGCCTCAAAACAACCATCCATATTCCCCCTTCATCTGCTCCATCCATTTTGGGTCCTTATGTTCCTCCCTCTACCATCTCTCATCCTCCAGCTACTATGTCCATGTTTCCTCCAAGTCCTACATCTATTTTGGGCCCCTATACCCTAAAATCACCTCCTCCATCTCATCCTTTCCTCCATCCAACACCTATCCATGTCATCCATCATAAAAATCCCTCTCGCATGTCCCCTAATCAAGATCAACAAAGGTACATACCTACACATTCTCCATCTACACGTAATCCTCATATTCCTACCTCCATCGCTCAACATCATCTATCTCCTCACACCCATCCCATTGCCAATAAAGCACTTTGGATGCCAAAGAAAAAATGCCTAAATCTAAAGATCCACATGAATCTAAACGACATGTTGAAGAAAAGGAAAAAAAAATCCAAAAAAAAAATCAAATTTGTAGCTCGCAAAGGTCTACCAAGGAAAAGATCAAAACCATGTGGATCCCAAAGAAAAAAGATGCAATGCCATCAAATGAAAAATCTGTAAGAACATCCAAAGTTGCTAATCCAAAAGCTAATCATACACCCCTTTCATCTCCTAAGTCTGTTTTGGGTCCTTATGTTCCAAAATTCACCATCCCATCTCACCACATTCCCCATCCATTAACACTCCTATCATTTCACATTCCTCACCATATATACCAATGTTGGTCTTGAACCCACCACCCCATCACACATCCACCTCATCATTCTATCCATACCCTTTCCAGCATCCCATCCATTACCTCACATATCTTCCCCATCAAAACCCTCTAATTCATCCTCTTTCATAATCCATTTATCCTAATAAGATTGTACCAATGTTCAATAGTCACTTCAAATACGGGCTCTTAACACCTTGTATCGAACTTGATGTTTGAGTCCTTCATCCATCTCCTTATCGTATGTCTTCTAAATACACTTATTTTCCTACCTATTTGTATCCATCTCCTTCCGCATGCTATTCAAAAAAGTCAAAAAATCCAAACAAGTCAAAAAAGTCAAAAAAATTCAAAAAAGTCAAAAAAGTAAAAAAAACTCCAAAAATCCAAAAAAGTCAAGAAAAAAAAATTAGAGAAATAAAAAAAAAATATTAAAAAAATAATTCGTCCAATGGTGAAAACTTGGAAAACAAGTGCCTTGGATAAGTACCATGATGAAAACTTGACAAATAGGCATCATGCGTAAATCCCCATCTGCACTTGGGGGAAGCTTCTTGATATGTATTCCCTCCATCCGCTATGCTTCTCGCTTGTTGATGGGTGTTTTACACACTTTCTCAACACAGGTAATGTGTATGTGCACTACCTCTCTTGAAAGGAAATCTCCAACTGCAGGCTAATGAAAATCTCCCCAAGGTCTCTTAGGTGTCAGGTCATGACTTGCATGGAACTCCTTAGTTGATATTTGATGTAATTTTGCTGGTAATCATAGGGAAGACTTACGTAGCTAGATGCAAGGTGGATCTTAAAATCTAAAGTTTCTAAGGTGGGAGTTGAAGTGCACTTTGCTGTAGGTTCAATCAACAATCTGAAACTTCAATGTTTTCTTCAAGTTTGGCTTTACAATGTGCAATGAACCTTAGTGACTGTTGTTTCTTATAAAAAGGAAAAGAGCAGGGAAAAAGGGAAGGTTCTTGGATCTACAACTAACTGTGAACAGTGATCATGGAGGTTCTGCTATGGACAACTCCCTTCAAATATGATTCCACTTAACCAAGAAATCTATAGTATCGTGAAATTTGTGCTATCTTCAAAGTTCTGCAAATATTTTACCATTCATCCACCATTTACATGCATGAATAAAGATAAAGATTCAAAGAGCAACTTCATATTTTAGCCTAGGCTAACTTTGCAAGGCCATTTACCAGCAACAAATAGCAAAAAGTATGGGCTAGAAGGTATCAGCACAACAAAAATTTCTATAATCATAGAACATCACGACAAAAATCTATCAAAGCAAGGATACAACTAACTAAAACAACAATGTGAATCTAACTAAAGCATCTAACAATGGAGATTGAACCATGAGACATGTGGAGAAATCAGAAAATACACCAAGTCAATATATTTTCATAAATTTCAGCAGCATGCCTTTACAACAACTCAACTCTTTTTGAAAATGAGAGGAGGCCCCCTATTTATAGTGCCCAAAAAATCAAATGAATGGACAAGATTGATTTTCATTATGTGTCCAAGATTCATTACAAAATAGGGTTTCACCTACCCCCAAATATATTACAATTTAAAATTACATTCTTGTCCCTTTCCCTATTTTTTCCTTTAGTGACAACACTGTAGCATTTTGTCTTTTGCTAACTTCTCTTTTTGCTATAGCTATTCCTTCAAGAGCTCTTCATTGAGAATAGGGCTGCCCTCTTGCTTCTTCAAAGCTGCATATTCCATGAATTTTAGAATGACTGGCTGGAGTTTTTCCACCTAAATAATCTCAGATCGCAACATCTGGTAACTCCACTCTTTTGCATTATCCTGAAGCTTCTTCTAGTCTTCATCATACTTTACGACTTGATCCCTGAACAACTCTTCCTAGGTGAAGGAATGGGTGGCGAAACTCATGAATTCCATTGTTATCTCGTTGGACATCCTCTCCTCCATTTTCTTCTGAAAATAATGCTTTATCTTCTCTGGATCCATCTGTACTGCGGGTGTCATATTCTGTCATCAGCTTCAGATATCGGGCATAGTCCGCCCTAATTTCTTTGGCCCATTTGATGTCTGGATCCACTTTATCCATTATTTGTTCCAACCTCTCCCTTCTATTACTAAAATCCCTCCTCTATACGTCCACCAGCTAGTGATCATCTCTTTTGAATGTGAGCTCCTTTTCCCATGTGGCCTTCGGTAACCGAAGGCCACATGGCCTCAATCTTTGGATAGGTGGAGTCATATGTTGCAGGGAAGTTGGTGTAGAGCTTCCTCATGCTCTCCATAGATTATTGTAGATCCAAGAACTTGTTGGCTGTCCGAACAACCTGGTAGATACCCATGTTCCCGATGTACAGGACCTATCAGAACCAACCCTCTGAGTCTTGTCCAAGTTCTTTCTCTTCTCTAATTTTTCAATTTGTTCTCTGGACAACAGTTGGGATGGAGTCGCAGATGTGGTAGGCATGTCATCCACTGAATACCATTGTTGGATGTAATTTGTTAAGGCATCCACCTATGCTTTAAGTTCGTCTATGGAGACCTTGTCCTATTTTATCAGGTGCACCACTGTAGCTACTGATTCCTCAAGATGTCCCACCTTCTGCTCTCTAGTAGTAGTCCCCAAGTTGATGGTGGAAATGTTATAGCCTACACCTGCTTGGCCTACCATAGGCATTGCTATCTATGTGGTTCAGGACCCAGAAGCATCCATTGTTATCTTGGATCTAACCTTAGGCTTCTTCTCCTTCTTGGTTGAGAGTTGCACTCAATCTAGGATAGCCTCTAGCCTCACTCTCAGATCCTTAGGAGTGGGAGTCTTCTTCTCTAGCTGCATCTCCAACCACTTGGGCATTGCAGACTCTCCTTTTGGTGACTCTCGATCGCCTTCACCCTCCCTTGTTTAGACTTCTATTTTTGCAGCTTTTATTTTGGTGTTGTCTCCCTCTTCTTCATTAGAATCTTGGATGAATGTGAGGTGTTTGATGGGAGGTTTAGTAATCAATTACCCTCAGGGACTTCCTTCTACCTCAATTTCCTTTTCCTTTATTTCTTCAATCTATTCGTCCTTGTGCATCTATTCTTCGGGGTGGTCCTCTTCTATATCTTCTTCTCTAGGAGGCGGTGACACAATCTCCAGTTATTTTTCCCCTAAAGGGATTTCTACATATTTTGTTGTCCTGTCACCCTCCTATTCCTTCCTGGGAGGTGACCTTTCTGTCTCTTCTTCATCATGTTTTAGCTATTGGGCCATCTCTTCGTGAAGATCTTCATCAAAGGTTTGTATGATAAACTTACCACCGACATCCTCCTCCTCATCCCCGCTCTTGGAATTTCCCATTCCTTCCTCTTCGTAGGCCACCCTATCAATTCACCAATGTTCATACTCAGGGTGTTCATGATATTCATCAACCTCCTCCTTAATTGGCTTCGAGGCTTCTTGCTTCTGTCTCTCCAATTCTTCAGAGATCAACATCATGGCTTCCATTGCTAGTGGTCCCATTGGAGGTTGTGAAAGCTTAGCAGTACCGAGGACCCGTGCTAAGCCGGTCTGAAGGGTGGGGTACATAATGATTTGGGAGAGCTCAGAAGGGAGATTTTGCATGTGTTTTGAGAAAGCCTTGGGCAATGCAAGAATGAGCATTGGTGATGTTGTTGTGGCTAATGGGAGTGATGTAGTAGGCAACATGGCGGCAGAGGAAGGAGGAGTAAGTGGAGGAAGATTCAATAATTATTATAGGTCTGGCCGAAGGCAAAGGGGAAAGATAGACTGAGATATCCAGTGCTAGTGGGGATGTGGCGACCATAGTTAGGGAGACAAATGATGGGGTAGTTGAGACAGGGAGAGTCAGAAGAGGTTCTAGCTGATCTATCCTTTCCTCCTCACCTTCTCGGATTACAGGCTACTCCATGGTGCCCCCTATTCGCTTGGGCTTCTTGAAAGGTGAGCCTCCTAAATCTTTCCTTGTGTATACCTTGGGATCCAAAGATTGCTCTATTTTTCATTTCTTTTCTCTTCTTTGATCTAGTGATCAGAGGAGACTTGGATGTCTCACCCATTGAAACTATATAAGTGACATATTTAGTGGCACTGTGCTCACTTTTGAGTCCTTCATATGTTAGGACCACTCCTTGTTGCTTTAGCTGATCCACTTGCCTTTTAACCCATTCTTCAGTTCGGGCCACGATGGGTTTAGTCACAATGTCAAGAACATCAACTTCCTGTTCATCCCAGTCAATTACAGGCAGCAGCAGATTGGAGACTGTGCTATATTAGGGATCCATGATGGTGCTTTCATCTTCCTCAACTTGATCTGATATAAGGAACAATTGCACCCTTCTTATGAAGTATGCAATCATCCTCATGTAGTGGCTGGCATGCACCTCTTTTTCATCTTGGCAGTTTTCCTAGAAATACTAAACATGATTCAAGTGGGCGTACTCTAGCCCTAGCACTTTTCTCACATGCCCATGGGTCCATCCATGGGGGAGCAGTGTGTAGTTAGAAATGGTATTCTGCTAGTTCTTTTTTTGAGTTCCCAACACACTGGAAAGTTTGCAATTTATACATGACCTGACCAAAGGTCAAGGGATAAGAGATCCCTACCAAATGCTTGTTGCTAAGGATGGTGTGCACATGATGCAGCTACCGAGAGAGTTCCAGTAGTATAATCCGGTCATTGGGGTACCAGGGCAGCTTGTTTGGTCTTTCAGTGAAACCCTAGGCGTGAATGTAGGTGAATTTGGGAAATTGCAGGAACAGGACATCGTACTGCTTAAGAAACACCCGTGCATTGTGAGAGACTCTCCTCTCAAAGTCTGGTCCAAGTAACCGGATAATGTGACTAATAAAGGCGTCGTTCACCCTATAGTATTCCTTTTTAAATTTTCTGAATTGGAGTTGGGGATGTTTGTTGTAGACTTTCAATATTTACCCTGGCTCCTCATTGGGTGCCACAAACAATCCACTATATTGCCTTTGTTTTTTCAATGAATAGACCAGATAGGAGGTCATGTAGAATTTGGAGCTCTTCTTTATGTTCATGAACTACTCATGGAAGCAGTCACTTATCATACCTCCCAAGTAGAATGAGGCTTTTGTGGTGACATCCTCATTCCCACAGAGGATTTCTTTAAACTAGTATACCATCCATTCTTGAAAGAATGCTACAGTGGGAAGACCCATCACCCTACTCAACATGGTGACCAGGTCATGGTAGTCTTCGTGGAAATCGGTGTGGTAAAGTTCTTGGGGAACTTTTGCAGCGCTGCCCCTTTTCTCCTTGAGCCAGTGCTGATTTATCAATCTCTTGTAGCCCATCGGGTTGTCATCCCATGCTGCTTTCCATTCCTCTATGGTGGGTGTTTCCATATCCTCAAATGTAGGAATGTGGAAGGTCTTTTTAATTCCTTCGGCCGACATGTCAGCTAGAATATTCCCATCTTTGTCAATGATGGTCCTTGTTTCAGGTTGCTAGGCCTGCCGACAGACCATAGCTAACTTAGGGGCAATGAGAGATTGGGGGAAGCCTGTAGCCTTCACGATTCCATTATGCCTGATTAACCTAGCATTGTCAGTCTTTGGGTGAATTCTAACCCTTTGCATAAACTCATCAATATCGACATGGCCGATATTGGTGTCTGTGATTTCCTTCCAGTCTATGGTGATTTTGAAACATAGAGGTTCATCCTGGAATTGGAACTTCATCTGGTCTTTATCCTCCTTCCGACGAGGAGTCTTGGCCAATTTCTTTCCTTTGTCCTTCTCTACAGTTCCCCTAAGGTCCTGTACTCGATTCCATATATCCTGCCAGCATGAACACAATGAGTAGAACCTTTTGAAAACATTATCGCTGGTCAAAATCCCATGAACTAAATTAAAGTAGACATCATATGAATAATAAAGCTAAACCTTTTCTTTTAGATGCCGTTAATCATTTTTAAAGGGATTTTAGACCATTCAGGTTTAGACGGGCAGAATTCCCCAGAAGGAATGTTGTTTTGAAAGGGGAAAATAGGCCAGGGCAATCTAGGTGGTTTCTCCTGTCTTCATATTTTGATGGTTTGAAAGGCCCGTGTTGAAGAAGGCCAAATTTGAGCACATGGGTAGGCATTAGTTTTCAATTTTGTGGTCATTTAGGTCACTTTCGCCCCCCCCAGAAGTTTAGGCCTAGAAAGTTGTCAGGGGTTCGCTCTTTGAAGCAGCCGGCCATAAACGGAGTTCTAAGGATAAAACTCCAGGGTCTGGGTGGGCTATGAACAACCAATTTTTAGCTTCTATTTTGAGGCACTTAGGCCTAGAGGGGCGGGAGGCTGTTGGGTTTTCACCATTCAGAACAACGGGCATCAGACGAAAGTCTAGAGGGAGTAGCCTAGTGAACCGGACCCTGCACCGAACTTGGACGTCAAATTTTCTTCGTGATGTTTTAGTTTGGCAAAAAGGAGGGCGAGGCCTGGGGCTCAAAAAGGCAGGCACATATTTCCCCCCTTTTGAACCAGCGAAGGCGGGACAAAATCTCAAACGTCGAAGCCTGGCAAGGACAAGGGCATTAAAGATTAATGATCCTTGTTTTTCATGGAAAACAAAGGCTTGGGGCCCGGGAGGAAGAAGGTCGTCACTAGATGGCAGTTACAAAAGGGGGAAGCTACGACGGAAGTCCGCAGACCGAGACCAAGGGTCATAATGGAAGGATAATTTTTGAGAGTTTAATGTCAGACGGCGAGATGCAAGTCGGGCTCCGGGGGTTGGGCAGACGGGACTATTCCACCATTTGGGAATGGCGAAAACTTCACAGAGTTCCGGACATGGAATTCCAGGGGTTTGGGCCCAAGAGAGGATGTGGCAGCGGTGAAGGAGAGTTCTAGATCAATCTTATGGGATGCTTTGGAGGTTTTTTGAAGATTCCAAGATATGGGTTTTGTGTGTTTTGTCAAGTTTTAGAAAATTAAAACATTTTTAACCCATGTTATTCATCATTTTGGGTGCAAAATTATGAAAAATTACTTGGGAGGGTGAATGAAAAACCTACCTAGGGAGCCCGATGAAGGAGATTGCAAAATCCACTAAGGATCGATGGATGAAGGCAACGGGCGTGAGGTTGGTGATCAACAAAAGCAGCTAACTCCTCAGGAAAGAACTCTGACCTCTTCTACAATCTTGACAAATGAAAATGATAGGTTGGGGCCTAATATTTATACCCTCCTTTGCAATTAATGGCCTCATTTAATACCTGTATGACTGACTCATTGGTTAGTGAGTTCAAAATTAGCTCGCAATGGCGGGAGCACCAAGGTCTTAGGTTGGGAAGGACGTGTCAAAATGGTCTGAGGTTTCACTGCTGGAAACAGCGAAGGGTGACGGGAATTCTAGGAATGACAGCTGGAGCATCCAGACCTAGAGGGTACAAATGCAGTTTAGGACTTCACGCAAATTGAAACCTGGTGACAATTGATGATCCAGGGCCCAGAGTTTGAGAAGGCGGTAGAATTCCACCGTTCAGGAATGATGAACCCCCAGAGGAAGCCCAGAGATGGAAACCCGATGGGTCGGGTCCAGAAGGGCCCAGAGCTGCTTATAGAAGGAAACTACCAAGGAAAGCCTGAAAAGCCCCAGGGCTTAACCAAAAATGAGAAGGAAAACATGGTCACTTTAAGATGGTATTTTGGGGGTACGCTAACCACTTGGAACACCAAAACGGGGCACACAAAATGAGGCAGTGATGAAAATGACCTAACAAGGTGAAAGAAAAGAGGGTCCTCATTCTAAATGGGGCATGTGTGCTAAGGGCACAACAAATGATGACTCTGCTAGGAAATGCTCTTGAGCATTCTAGGTATAAGCTTTCATTCAAAACCCAAAATCTTTGGTTTCGTAGACCAAGAGTAGACTTTCAAGAGTGAACTTGGGAGAACATGAACCTTAGTTGGGTTAGTGTACAAGAAATCTCAGAAGTTTGTGTGTCGTGGATTCATTCCTTTCCTCAGGACTGCGCCAAGCGGCTGCTAATCCAACCAAGCAAGCTACATAAACCATCCAATACCAAAAGTAACCTGGACATTGCTTTGCTTCCAGTCAGATGTCCATAGCCCCGAAGAAGTTGTTGCTGTGAACCCATGGGTATCGCTCTACTACCATCCGGGCATCCATAGCCCCGATATAGTTACCCACACACCCATATGATTGCTTGATTTTAGAATTTTCTTCTTTGGTTTCTTTTGATATTTCTTTCAACTTGTCTCCTTTTCTTATCTTTTGCTCGACTGTGTAAGTGCCAAAGCCTACAAAGGGTTTGGGAATCACAGTGGTCAGTGGAGAGGACTTTGGATTTTTCACTTACTAGGGTATCATAGTAGCCATTGTATAGTCCTTAGGAATAATTAACATGCTTTTGTGCGAGATTTGAGATATGCGTAAAAATTTCCAACTAAGGATCAAGTTCTAAAGAAGAGTTCAGACAAGGAAATAATTTCTAGGTGGCCTTCAGGGACTAATAGTTGGGAATGAATGTTTATCTGAAGAATAATATGGATGAACAACAAAGCAAGCCATTCGTTGAATTAGCACGACCACCATAAAGGGACAAAAAACATCCTTTCCAAAACAAAACAGCTGGGAATGAGAAAAACATAAAACAACAATGCAGCAAAATGCAAGCAAGCCAAAAGACAACCTATTCTAACCTATATATAGGTATTTATAGAAAAGAGCCCGTGGGAGCTCAAGCTTGAAAGTAATGCTTAAGGTGTTGCCCGTTGACTGGCAATGAGACATCTTCACCAGTTAAAGTCTTTAGGCGGAAAGCATTATCTCCCAAAATCCCAGCTATTTGAAAGGGGCCAAGCCAAAGCTTGTCGAATTTGTTGTGTCCCCCTTTTTTCAGGCCTTGTCCCAGTACATGACTAAATCTGCAATTCTAAAGGCCTTAATTTGGCTCGATGATCGAACCATCTCTTAACCAAGCCATAATGTTTGGAAAAACTTTCTATTTCCCGATCTCGAACTTCTTCTAAATGCAAGAGCTCAGCTAGTCGAGCTTCTCTATGATCTCCTCCTTCATAAAAGTCATTGATAAATTGGAGAGTGGGTATTTTCAAATGGATAGGAAATATGGGCTCTAGGCTATAAACAAGATGGAATGGGGAATCGCTAAGGGCAACCTTATGGTAAGTGCAGTCTACCCAAAGGGATAATTGGAGTTGGGTATGCCAATCCTTAGGATTCCTATCGAGTAATTTCTTGATCACTGTGATTAGGTTCTTGTTTGTGGATTTGGTAAGGCCATTTCCTTAAGGGTAGTAATTTGAGGAAAATTTAAGAGCTATTCCATAGAAAAAGGCCCAACTAGCAAATTTTAACAAGGCAAATGTAGGCCCATTATGACAAACTAATGCATAAGGACAACCAAAGCGATTTAAAATAAAACTTTCCAAAAAATTTGTAACTACCTTAGTTGTGAATTACTTACATAAAATTGATTTTGTCCATCTAGTATAGTAGTTAGTAGCAGTAAGAATTTACCTATGTTTCATGGATGATTGAGGGCTTATCGGACCGATGAAATTAAGGCCCCATTGTGTGAACAACCTTACCTCTAGCATAGGCTACAGTGGGACAACAAAATTCTTCTCCTTGGTGGTGGTAGTCTGACATGTGTGACATGAACAAACATGGCAATGAGCATCCCTGAAGGTAGTTGGCCAATAATATCCCGCTCTAAATATTTGATGTGTAGTGGAGGGCTCGGATCCATGACCAGTGCCAAATTTGTCATGAAACTCCTTCAAGACTCGATCTCCTTCTTCCTTACCAAGGCATCTGAAGTAAATGCCTTCATGATTTCTCTTGTATAAAATGGACCCCTGCAACATGTAACTATTGTTTTTCAGTCTAAGTGAATGCTTTTGGACTCCCCGTAGGTGAGGTAGACACTTGTGGTTCAACAAATAATAGACGACATCCTCGTACAATTCTCCAGGGGAAACATCCTCAAGCTGGTATTGTTGCACGGTGAGTTCGGGTCCTGCTTTTGCTGCTGCTTTAGCAATCGTGCAGGTGAGTACCTATCCTCTCACCAACTTCATCAGTTAAATTTCTATATCATACTCCTAGAGCAATGTGACCCATTTGGCTCTTCGTTCACCCAATTCATTTTGCATGTGCAACATCTTCATTGTTGGGTTGGGGACAATTGCAAACACTTTATTGCGCAAGATGTAATGCTGAAATTTATTCACTCCTCGCACGAGGGAATATGCTTGCCTTTCCATGTTGTGGTAGTGTAATTCAACATCTTTCAAAGGAGCACTCATGAAGGCGATCAGGTGCTCATTTCCTTCATCATCTTTCTGAGTCAAAATGCTAGCACAGGAATGATCTAAAGCAAACGAATAGATGTAGAACAACTTCAGGTAATTTGGACTGACGAGCATAGGTACCTCAACAATGGCCCGTTTGATTTCTTTAAAAGCTTGTTTGGCTTCGGGAGCCCACTCAACTTTGGCATCCTGTTTTAACATGGCATTGAGTGGTTTAACAATTTCAGCCAAACCCGTGATGAACTTCCTGAAAAAATTGATCTTTTCGAAGGACTTTAATTCTTTCTTCCTGCCCAGTGGTGGAATCTCCAGCAAAGACTGGATACGCTCAGAGTCTATAGAGATTCCCTGCTCTAAAATGACATGTCCAAGCAATCTACCTTCAGTCACATCGAAAATGCACTTTTTTGGGTTAATGGAAACTCCAAACTCCCTACACATTTGAAATACCTTGCACAAATTAGAGACATGATCACTCTGCCTTTTAGAGAACACAGTCAAATCATCCATGTAGATGACTATGCATTTTCCAATCAGATCTTTGAAGGCAATATCCATGGCATGTTGGAAGGTGGCACCAACGTTGATTAGCCCAAAAGGCATTCTCTTGTAAGCGAAGGTCCCCCACTTAGTGGTGAACGTTGTCTTATGGCCGTCTTCATACTACACCATAACTTGGTTATATCCAGAGTACCCATCAAGGAAAGACGTCATTTGGGAGTCGTTGACAATTTGCAACACTTCATCTAATGAAGGAACTAGATAGTTGTCCTTCTTCGAAGTTCTGTTCAGATTGTGGAAGTCCACACACAATCTGATTTCTCCATTCTTTTTTCTGACCAGGACCAAGTTGGCTACCCATGTGGAATACGTGATTGGGAAGATAATCCTTACTGAAAGCAATTTCTGTACCTCTTTGTAAATGATGGGCTCTAACAAGGTATTAATAGGGCGCTACCGCTGGCAAAATGGCCTCACTTCTGTCTTGAGAGGGATGGTGTGTGTGATGATGGAGGTGTCATAATTCTTGAGATCTTTGTAGCTCCATGCCACCACGTCGTGATACTTTAAAAAAGCATCAATGATTCCCTTCTTTTCTTCGGGCGTGCAAACTTTTCCAATAAACACATTTTTGGTCTGCTCAACTATCCCGAGGTTTGAGCATTACATTGGTTGCTTATGGCTTCCTTCTTTGTCTATCGGTCCTTGTCTCTAATATGGTCCAAATCAAATATGTGTTTAAGCTGAACCATGCCTTTGGGAATCATGTTGGTTTTGAGGTTGATAACTCCCTCTATGTCCAATTTGGCCTCTTCCAAATCAACCTCATCAATGATTTGGGCAGCAAAGACATCAGAACTCATGATGAATTCAAGGATGTGCTTATCATCATTAAAGACCTGAAAGTGAGTGACATTATCTAGGACAAACGGTGTAGATGTCAACTCAACTATAAATTTCTTACGCCCGGACAAGGAAAGGGGTTGCAAAGTGCTAGCTGTTTGAGCCAAGGCATCGACTATATGATTCTGAGCACGAGGGATCAATTGTATATTAAATGCATCTAAACCTTCTAAGAGATCCCAGACCCTATGCCTATAGTTTGTGAGCCTTCTATCATGACAGGAGTACAATTTTCAAACTTTTTTGACTACAAGTTCAAAGTCCTTGAACACTTGCAACATTTTAACATTTTTATTTAAGGCCATAAGAAGAGCATGGACTAATGCCTCGTATTTTGCTACATTATTAGTGCAATAAAGCTATAGCCTATGGGCAATGAGAAAGGTCTTACCTATTGGACTGATGAGCTCGAACCCTACACCGACTCCTTGTTTTGATTTAGATCCATCAAATCAGAGCATCTAAAACTTGGAAAGTTCCTTGAATTCGGGTTCGACTTGGCTCTTACTCCATTTTGGCCGGGTGGTTGCTCCCGTAATCTTTTGGGAATCCTGCAACCCGTCATGTTGAACAATAGGTGGTTCTGCTAGCACCTCCTTTGGTGTTTCCTTTTGGGGAAAATGTAATTTTTTGACATGCTCTACTGCTATTTGGCACAAGCAACAATCAAGCTCGGAGTGGGAAACATTGTGAATCCTACACCAATTTCGCAGTAAGAGATCCTGGAAATTCATTCGGACACCCAAGCTGAGTTGATCCCTTGCACACTATTCCATGAATTCTTGGAAACCATTGAGTAATCCCCAGTTGTCGCCTTTATCAGTTTTATCATCTGATTCTACTAGCATTTCTGTACTCAGAGGCATTTGAGTAAGGCCGGTTTGAGGGCTGCACTGCACTAAGAGTACTTCTGTGACATATTCTTCTTGGGGTTCGAATTCATCTTGACATGTGAAGGGACAATAATTTCCCAATTCTGTCTCAACAAACAACACAAGGCAAGGTTGGTTGTGAAGGGTTATTCCCAGGTAGAGGGAATTGATTATGGGGAAATTTTTTCTCTTATAGCTAAGCTGACATCCATTAGATTTCTTTTTTCACTTGCAATAGCATATGACTTAGAGATCGAACAGATAGATGTGAGGACAACATTTATTTATGGTGATCTTGAAGAAGAGATTTATATGTCCCAACCTAAGTACTTTGTGGAAAAAGGTAAAGAAAGATTGGTTTGCAAATTGAATAAATTTTTGTATGGGTTAAATCAGTCTCCTAGAATGTGGTACCAGAAGTTTGACACTTTTGTTTTGTCATTAGGATTTGTTAGATCAAAATCTAATCATTGTGTATATTACAAAGCTAAAAGTGATCAAGTCCTTATTATTGCTCTCTATGTTGATGATATGTTGTTCATAGGCAGTAGTAAGTTAATGATTTCTGATCTTAAGTCTCAATTGTCTAAAAAGTTCAAAATGAAAGATCTTGGTGCAGTCAGGTATATTCTGGGAATGGAAATAACCAGCGATAGGAAGGATAGAAAGCTTTGGCTTAGTCAGAGTAAGTATATTAAGACTATTCTAGAGAGATTTTGTATGAATGATTGGAAGCAACTAGTTGTTCCAGTTTTGTAGGGAACCAAGCTATCTATTGAAGATTGTCCAAAATCTAATACTGAGATGGAGGACATGACCATTGTACCTTACGCTAGTTAAGTTGGCAGTATTATGTATGCAATGGTCTATACAAGGCTGGACATTGCCCAAGCAGTGGGAGTACTTAGTCGGTTTATGGCTAATCCTGGAAGGACACATTGGGATGCTGTGAAAAGAGTATTCAGATATTTGAAGGGAACTTTAGAATATGCTTTGTGTTACCACGGTAACTTGGTTGAATCACAATGGACTCTCAACATTCAAGGCTATGTGGATTCTAATTGGGCAGGGGAAATTGATAGCAGAAGATCCACCAGTGGATATACTTTCATGTTGAATGGTGGTGCAGTTAGTTGGATGAGTAAGCGACAGGCTGTAGTCGCTTTGTCCACTACAAAGGCAGAATACATGGCAGTAACACACACCTGTAAAAAAGCAATTTAATTAAGACGTTTGTGTTCTAACAGTGGTTTTGATGCAGGGAAAATATCTATTTAATGTGACAGTCAGATTGCTATTTGTTTGGCAAAGAATCATACTTTCCATGCAAGGACGAAATATATAGATGTACAGTACCATTTTGTATGAGATATGGTGGACGATGGAAAGGTATCATTATAAAAAGTGGATACTCTAGAGAATGTTGTAGATGCATTGACGAAGCCAGTGAGCACAACCAAGTTTAGGTGGTATGCCAATTCGATGGGCCTTAGTGCCTATGAATTTCAATAGTTTTGTTGTGCTCTGGAGGTTCCTATGTGATCTTCGTCAAGTGGGAGATTGTTGGAAATAATGTGCCTCAATCTCACAGGCTGAAACCTCTGGAAGAGAAAAGTTGGTATGACATCGATATTGTCTGGCCGACTAGTAGCTTTGGAACCTTGTGAAATATTCAGGTCCCTGAGACTTTGTCACTGTCATGTCGATAGAAGCTATCGATGTGAGTTTTCAAAGTCTTCCCAATCGAGTAGATCTCTTACTGACTATTGGTGTCTAAAGTTGATCATGGAGACATGTGCCAAAAGAAGTTTTCAAGGAGAAACTTAGACATTCAGTATGTCTCATATCGACAAGAGAAGTCTTGCCAATAATTATTCACTTGGAGTCTTTGGGGTAACACAGAGGCTTCACTATGAACTCTTAGCGACATATGTTTGTCTCACCAATGCTCATCGGGGTAACATGGAAGCTTTGGTAAGAAGTCTTGCCGACAGTTGGTTCTCTCACTGATGGGTATGAACATCGGTGTAACCTCCTGGCGATAGCAGTAAGTCTTGTCGACTGTTGAAAATTTTAGAATAACTTGAATACTTTGGTATTACCTCCTGGCGATAGCCTAAGTCTTGCTAACGAGTTTTATTTTAGTATGACTTGAAGGCTCGGTGTGATCTCTTGGTGAATGATGATAGTCTTGCCGATGGAAATGCTTACGTCTATGTGACTTTGGAACTTTCCTATGATGTCTCATTGAAAACGATGGTCTTCCTGAATAGTGATACAAGTGATGATCATTGGTATGAGGTCTTTGCGTCAAGGTGAAGTCTGAGCGACAACTTTCTGAATTTGGTGTAACATCTTTCCGATAGTGATGACTCTTGGCAATATCGACAGTCAGGTCATGTGGCATCAGGGAGACATAGTTAGTGTCTCACCAACATGCGAATACATTGTGAACACCTTTGACCGATTGGGAGACCATTGTACGTGGTGTGTATTCGACCAATCAGAGAAGTAGAATGGGAACCATTGGAAGTTAGTCTGTTGTGGTAGTTCTGTGAGGAAGTTCAATAGACAAGGACAACATGGATATACTGTGAAGTTGCAGATGATGTTTGGTTAGATTTTTTGATGGTTGTATGAACAGTTGGATGAATAGTTCAATGTATGATAAGTGTGAATTCAATTCTGAGAGTATTGTAACTTGAATATTTTGTACAAGGTTGATTATTGTGAATGTTGCTGTAAATTGACATCAGAGAGAGTGAAGCCCGTACTCTATATGTAATTTCATTACTATAATACAAAGGGGTTTTTCTTGGTGTGGTGGGTTTTTCTCCCATAAGGGTTTTCCCACTTAAATCTGGTGTTCATATGTGTATGTTTAATTCTCTGTTTCTGTTATCTCTTTCAAGTGCATCTTAATTGGATTGTAATTGAAAATTTAAAAGTATCTCTGCATTCTTCCCTGAGGTTTTGACTTTAGGAGAGTTGTTTCTACACCTTAGCTCTCCTTACAAGTGTTATTAGAGCTTGGCCAGTTGTGTTATCCTTGTGGGTACGTTGGGTTTTTTGAGTCAATTTCTGTTCAGTGGGAGTCTTGTAGAAGTTTTGTAATTTGAATTACAGGTTAACATGGCAAGCACGTTAGGAAAGATTGAAATTGAGAAATTCAATGGCAGCAATTTTGAGTTGTGGAAACTTAAAATGGAAGATCTGTTAGTTGATCATGATCCTTGGATTGCTGTGTCTAGAATGAAGCCTATAGGCATGAAGCAAGAGGATTGGGACCTTGCAGATAGAAAATATAAGGGGTTGATAAGGCTCTATTTAGCAGACTCTATTCTTCTAAATGTTCATGAAGAAAGACTGCATCTTCTTTGTGGAAAAGATTGGTAGCTATTTATTAGGGCAAGTCCTTGGTGAATAAATTGTTCTTGAGGAAGAAGCAACACTCTTTGAGAATGCAAGAAGGAGGGTCTATTGCTGATCATTTGAATGCATTCAACATGTTTATTGCATAGTTAACATTTGTGGGTGTGAAGATTGATGAAGAAGATCGCTGCAAGTTGTTATTATGTTCTTTGCTAGATACTTGGGATCATCTGGTGATGGATATTGGGAGTATGAAATCCACTTTTAAGATGGAAGATGTTGCTTCTTTGTTATCAAAAAATATGAGAAGGAAATCTTTTGAGATGGCGAAGGAGGCCCTTGTTGATAAAGGAAGGTCAAAAGATAAAGGCAAGAAGAAGGACAAGAAGTCCAAATTGAAATTAGAGGGGAGATCAAAGTCTCCTAGCAAGAAGTCCAAGGTGAAGTGTTGGAATTGTGGGAAACCTATTCATGTCCGAAAGGATTGTAAAGAGGATAAAAAGAAGAAGAAGTATTCTTCTGACAATGATTCTTCTCAAACTGATGAAGATGCTTTCATTATAGCCCTGGCTACACAGGTATCAAATGATGTCTGGTTGATTGATTCTGGAGCATATTTCCACATGACATCTCATAGAGACTGGTTCATGAAGTATGAAAAAAATGATGGTGGAAAGGTGTATTTGGCAAGTGATTCTTCGTTGGAAATAATTGGTTGTGGAAGAGTCAGAATTCAATTCCCTAATGAAAGAGTGAAGAGAATCAATGATGTAATGCATATACTTGGTTTGGCTCGAAACTTACTTTATACTTGGTTTGGCTCGAAACTTACTTTCTATTAGTATGTTGAATGATATTGGAGTGCAAGTCACATTCTTTGGAAATGGCTGGAAGATGACTAGAGGCTCTATGGTGCTAGCAAGAGGTGCTCATATTGGTACCTTGTATAAGCTGGATGCACATGCTGTTCAATGCAATAGTGTCTCTGCCAAGTCACAGAAAGCTACTCATGGAGGAAAAGAGGAAGAAATTCCTGGTAGTGTAAATTCTATGGAAATTAAACTTCCAGCAGAAAAGAGTATGCTCTCGCATCATAGGCTATGCCACATTGGTGAGAAAGGTTTAAAAACCTTGAAGAATAAAACCTTGGTTGAGAGGCTTGAAAATTGTAACCTCGAATTTGAATTCTGTGAACATTGTATATATGGAAAACAACACCGTGTTTCTTTTTATTCTAGTCCTCACAAATCTTTTGGTTTGCTTGATTATATACATTATGATGTTTTTGTTCCAATGAATGTTCCTTCTTTGTCTAAGTCAAGGTACTATGTATCGTTCATTGATGATTATTCAAGAAGAACATTTTTTTTTTTTTTGAAAAGTAAATTAGAAGTGTTCAGTCGGTTTAAGGAATTTAAGAACCTTGTAGAAAATCAGAATGGAAGAAAAATAAAATGTTTAAGGACTGATAATGGTGGTGAATTTTGTTCTGATGAATTCAAGAGGTACTGTAAAGATCATGGAATTAAAATACATAAAACTATACCTTATACTCCATAGAAAAAGGGAATTGTAGAAAGGTTCAACAGGACAGTGATGGAGAGAGCATGAAGTATGTTGAGTAGTGTTGGCTTGGAGGAGAAGTTTTGGGTTGAAGTAGTTGCTACAACATATTACTTGATAAATCATTCTCCTAATTCTGCTCTTGTTGAGAAAAAACCTTTGGAAGCATGGTCTAGTAAGAAGCCCTCTCTGAGACATATTTGTGTTTTTGGTTGTGAGGCATATGCTTATGTGTCGAATGAGAAAAGATCTAAATTGGAGAACAAGGTTGTCAAATGTATTTTTAATGGTTATAGTGCTCGCATAAAAGGATATAAACTTTGGAATCCTAATACAGAGAAGGTTTTGTATAAAAGAAGTCTTATCTTTCATGAGCTGAAGCCTTCTACCTTGAATCTGCAGCCATAGACAAAATTAGAAAACAAAAAGGATGTAGTTGAAATTCCTCCAACACTAGATAAAGAGGAATTCAAAATTCAAAATGTACCTGAAACTGAGGAGAGCTCAAGTAGTTTTGAGAGTTCTGATGAAGAAGAACAACCTCAGCCTCAACAAGTGAGGAGGTCAACTCGTGAAAGAAAGAAACCTAATAGGTATGGGTTTTCTTTGATAGATTCTACTTGTGCCTATGCTTTAATTTATAGCACTGATGAGCCTAGGACTATTGAAGAGGCATTTAGAATGTCTGATTCAAACTCTTGGTTGGAAGCCATGAATGGAGAAATGGAATCATTAGAAAACAATGATACTTGGAGTTTGGTACCCTTGCCTAAAGGCAGAAAAGTTGTTGGCTACAAATGGGTATTTAAAAAGAAAATAGGTCTGGATGGCAGTGTGGAAAAATACAAGGCAAGGTTGGTTGCGAAGGGTTATTCCCAGGTAGTGGGAATTGATTATGGAGAAATTTTTTCTCCTATAGCTAAGATAACGCCCATTAGATTTCTTTTGTCACTTGCGGCAGCGTATGACTTAGAAATTGAATAGATGGATGTGAAGACAACATTTCTTCATTGTGATCTTGAAGAAGAGATTTATATGTCCCAGCCTGAGCACTTTTTGGAAAAAGGTAAAGAAAGATTGGTTTGCAAGTTGAATAAATCTTTGTATGGGTTAAAGAAGTCTCCTAGAATGTGGTACCAGAAGTTTGACACTTTTTTTTTGTCATTGGGATTTGTAAGATCAAAATCTAATCATTATGTATATTACAAAGATGAAAGTGAATAAGTCCTTATTATTGCTCTCTATGTTGATGATATGTTGTTCATAGGCAGTAGTAAGTTAATGATTTCTGATCATAAGTCTCAGTTTTCTACAAAGTTTGAAATGAAATATCTTGGTGAAGCAAGGTATATTCTGGGAATGGAAATAAGTAGCGACAGGAAGGATAGAAAAATTTGGCTTAGTCAGAGTAAGTATATTAAGACTGTTCTAGAGAGATTTTGTATGAATGATTGCAAGCAGCTAGTTGTTCCAGTTTTGTAGGGAACTAAGCTATCTGTTGAAGACTGTCCAAAATATCCTACTGAGATGGAGGACATGACCAGTGTACCTTATGCTAATGTGGTTGGTAGTCTTATGTATGCAATGATCTATACAAGGCCGGACATTGCCCAAGCAGTGGGAGTACTTAGGAAGGACACATTGGGATGCTGTGAAAAGAGTATTCTAATATTTGAAGGGCACTTCAGAATATGCTTTGTGTTACCATGGTAACTTGGTTGAATCATAGAGGACTCTCAACATTCGAGGCTATGTGGATTCTAATTGGGCAAGGGACATTGGGAACAGAAGATCCACCAGTGGATATACTTTCATGGTTAATGGTGGTGCAGTTAGTTGGATGAGTAAGCAACAGGCTATAGTTGCTTTGTCCGCAACAAAGGCAGAAGACATGATAGCAACACACACCTATAAAGAAGCAATCTGGTTAAGACGTTTGTGTTCTAACTTTGGTTTTGATGCAGGGCAAATAACTATTTACTGTGACAGTCAAAGTGCTATTTGTTTGGAAAAGAATCCTACTTTCCATGCCAGGACAAAACATATAGATGTACAATACCATTTTGTACAAGATATGGTGGAGGATGGAAAGGTATCATTATAAAAAGTGGATACTCTGGAGAATGTTGCAGATGCATTGACGAAGCCAATGAGCACACACAAGTTTAGGTGGTGTGCCAATTCGATGGGCCTCAGTGACCATGAATTTTAGTAGTTTTGTTGTGCTCTGGAGGTGCCTATGTGTTTTTCGTCAAGTGGGAGATTGTTGGAAATAATGTGCCTCAATCTCACAGGTTGAAGCCTCTGGAAGAGAAAATTCGGTATGACATCCATATTGTATGGCCGACTAGCAGCTTTGGAACCTTATGAAATATTCAAGTCGCTGAGACTTTGTCACTCTCATGCCGACAGAAGCTATCACTGTGACTTTTCTATCGCTGTGATTTTTCAAAGTCTTCCTGCTCGAGAAAATATCTTACCAACTATTGGTGTCTAAAGGTGATTGTGGAGACTTGTGGCGAAAGAAGTTTTTGGGGAGAAACTTGGATGTTCAGTATGTCTCATACCGACAAGAGAAGTCTTGCCGATAAGTATTCACTTGGAGTCTTTGGGGTAACACGGAGGCTTCACTATGAGCTCTTGGCGACATATGTTTGTCTCACCGATGCTCATCGGGGTAACATGGAAGCCTCGGTAAGAAGTATTTCCGACGATTGGTTCTCTCACCGATGAGTATGAACATCAGTGTAACCTTGTGGCGATAGCGGTAAGTCTTTCTAACTATTGGACATTTTCGAATAACTTGAAGACTTCGGTATTACCTCTTGGCGATAGCCTAAGTCTTGTCGACGAGTGTTCTTTTTAGTATGACTTGAAGGATCGGTGTGATCTCTTGGTGAATGACAATAGTCTTGCTGATGGAAATTATTATGTCTATGTGACTTTGGAACTATCATATGATGTCTCATCGAAAATGATGGTCTTTCCGAATAGCGATACAAGTGATGATCATTGGTATGAGGTCTTGGGGACAAGGCAAAGTCTGAGCGACAACTTTCTAAACTCAGTGTAACCTCCTGCCGATAGTGATGACTCTTGGTGATATCGACAATTAGGTCTTGTGGCATCGGGGAGACACGGTTAGTGTCTCACCGACATGCGAATACATTGTGAACACCTTTCACCGATTGGGAGACCATTGTACGTGGTGTGTCTTCGACCAATCAAAGAAGCCAAATGGGAACTATTGGAAGTTAGTCTGTTGTGGCAGTTCTATGAGGAAGTTCAACAGACAAAGATGACATGGATATACTCTAAATTTGCATATGATGTTTGGTTGGATTGTTCAATGGTTGTATGAACAGTTGGATGAATATTTTAATGTATGATCAGTGTGAATTCAATTCTGAGAGTATTGTAACTTGAATATTTTGTACAAGGTTGATTATTGTGAATGTTGTTGTAAATTGACATTAGAGAGAGTGAAGCTCGTCCTCTATATGTAATTTCATTAGTGTAATACAAAGGGGTTTTTCTCCCATAAGGGTTTTCTCAAGTAAATCTGGTGTTCATATGTGTATGTTTAATTCTCGATTTCTGTTATCTCTTTCATGTGCATCTTAATTGGACTATATTTGAAAATTTAAAAGTATCTCTGCATTCTTCCCTAAGGTTTTGACATTAGGAGAGTTGTTTCTGCATCTTAGCTTTCCTTTCAGGGGTAATTCCATGTGCCTTGCATACTGCCATTGGCATAACATTGGCGGATGCTCCTGAATCAAGCAGGAAGTTATGCATGTTTGTCACGAATATCCGAATGGTGGTAAGGAAAGGGGGAGTTTCCAATCTTCCTTGGAAGAGGCCCACAGGTGTGTCTACTTGAGCTACTTGACCTTTTTTTTATCACCAGTTTTATCTTTAATCTGCCTAGATGGTTGATCCTTGGAAATTTTCCTATTGTTCTAGTATGGTTCCTTTTCCGGTTGTTTACCTGTAGACTGATTTAAGGGAACATCCTTCCTTTTCCCTATGTTATCCTGTATTACAGGTTCCTTCCTAGGTTCTTCAAAGGTGACTCTCTTAGCTGATGCCTCCTATGTGGTGCTAGAGGATGGGGTCCCATTTAGTACCCTAAAGAAGGTGTGCCTTACAATAAGGACTTTGAGTAGTTCGAAGGTAGATAAGCTGATTTTTACTTTCTTGAACTCTTCTGCCACATATTGACCCATTTGCTCAATCTCAGAGCTGAAGGCTCAACCTATCGTAGAGCTAGAAGGTTGGACTTCCCTTTGGCTTAACTGATTTTAGGGTTGGCCTTGAAGCTAATTTTGTGCCTAACTTTGAGGCCTCTCCTTGTTGAGATATTGGGTGGGTATATGGGGAAGCCCAGGGTTATTGTTGGCATTAGGGTTAGGCGGGGTAGTAAAATTTTTTGGAGCAGTAGAAGTCGTAAAGGGTCCACCCGCCTGCCTGTCCCTAAGGAAGTAAGGGGTTGTTCTTTGGTGGAACATGTGAAATTCATCTACATAAGGTTCTTCCTAATCTATTGGACCATTTTCTATGGAATCAAAAAGCTAAGCCAAGGTTTGCTCATTACTTACCTCTTGAATTTTTTCGCTCTTAACAAGGATAGGCTTAACTTCAGGCTGATTGCAATCACTTTGTGGAAATGATGCTTGGTTTACCATGAGATAGTAGGAGTCATAAGGCTTAGACAACATGATGTCTCTACAACCAGTATTGTCAACAACATTTTAGACCTTAATTTGGAAAATTTCTACAGCTGTCTAGAATTCAAGAAAATACAACTCAGAGTGTCTACTGGTCTTGTCAATTTGACATGATCTAGACAAGGTTTCCTCAGTGAGGTACACCCCACTGGCCATTCGTTCATTGTTGGCCGGCTGATCAAGAGGAGTAGGGACAACTCCATTATTGGGCCTCCTATTCCACGCACAATTTTTTCTCTAAGAAGGTCTCCTCTCAGAACTTTGATTCAGATTTTGTCCTCTCTCATAATTCTTCCCGAAAGAGGTGCTTGATTCCCAGTTGTCCCTACTGTCCCTGTTGTCTCAGCCATCCCAATTAAGATTGGTCTAGAGGTTACAAAGGGATTCCTGTAACTGATTATTTTGATTCTTTAAGTGCATCATTTTTGTGGACATTTTCTTTATCATCTCTATCAGCTCTTCCAAATTTTCTTTCTCAATAGTGCTGCTTGGCTGTGGTGTCAGATTTTTGAGAAAGACAGGCAGGGCTACTCACTGATTCTGATGCACTGGAGGGAATTCCGGTCCTAGCAAAAATAGTGGTTCTTGCGATTGTTTAGAATACATCTGTTGTTGTTGGGGAGCCTGAGGGTAGCTTTGCTATTGTTGAGGCTGCAAATAAGAAGGCACCAGAGGTGCATAATTCATTGGTTGTCCAGGGTGTGGAATGATGGGCAGTTGAGGCACCTAGTTCATAATAGGGGTTTGATTAGTAAATGCTTGATTAAGCCCTTGAACTTGCATTGGGTGAGCTACTGGTCCCAAAGAAGGCAACGAGCCAGAGATATTCTGCCCCAAATTTGCACTAGCAATAACAACCTTTGTATAGGCAGTTACTAATGAGGTGAGTGGAAGACACATCCTCTTTACCAAGGCCAACGTAAGGTTGTCTAACGCTGCATAGTAGATTAAGAGGGCTGCGACATCATTATGAAGGTATGGGTCCTGAAGCCTTGTGAAGGCATGATAAAAACAATCATTAAAGGATCTAATGGGTTCATTAACCTCCCTCTTGAAGGACATAAATTTTCTATATAACTCCGATGGGCTAATCAAGATCTTATATTTTTGTAGGAAAGCATTCTTCATGAGGTCCCATGAGGTAACAGACCCCCTCGGAAATTGATGTACCAATAAAAGGCCTCCTCACCCAACGAATGTGGAAAAAGGTAGCATGCAACATCCTTATGATCTACTTGCATTTCGGTAATTATTGTTTCGAATATTTTGATGTGCTCTTTCACTTTCCTTTGTGGGTTGCGAGGATTAAATTTCAAACAAAAGCCTTCCATATTCTTGGGCATGTCATGGTAAGCGGCGAAGTGTATTGGTGAAGGATTTTGTGCCAACCAAGCCATGGAAGGAGGAAAAGGTGGTACCTATTGTTAAAGAACAATAACCTAGAGTTGTGCCTATAGGAGGACAACAGCTTGGGTTGCGACTGTTTGGACTGTTCCTTGAGTTTGAAAGGTCAGGAGAGAGGCAACTTTCTGGCTATCGGAGATGAGGGGTGAAAATGCAGTTTCAGATGGCTGGGTGGAGGATAAACACAAGTCGAATGAGGGTGAAGGTGGAAGGGAAGTGGGTGGAATGGAGGAAGAGCAAGAAGCAGCATTTCCTTCCTTAGTTCATTTTTCCCTTGTAGGAGGCTGCAATTCTTGGAATTCTCCCTTGTTTGGTGTTGACGACAAAACTCTTTGAAATCTTTCTGGGGAGAATGATCCGATTTGATCCAGCTTCACAAGGCTCTCCTTCTAGCGCTAGTTTTGTTGATGACGTTAGGAGGGGGAGGGAATAAAATGAATCACTTCCAACCTTTAGCTTTGTATTCCCAACGTGTCAGCTCTCCTTCTAGCACCAATTATGTTGATGGCATTAGGAGGAGAAGGGCATAAAATGAATCACTTCCAACCTTTAGCTTTGTATTCCCAATGTGTCAACCCTCCTTCTAGCACTAGTTCTATTGATGGCGTTAGGAGGAGGAGGGCATAAAATGAATCACTTCCAACCTTTAGCTTTGTATTCCCAACATGTCAGCCCTCCTTCTAGTGCTAGTTCTATTGATGGGTGTTTTAAACACTTTCTCAACACAGGTAATGCATATGTGCACTACCTCTCTTGAAAGGAAATCTCCAACTGCAGGTTGTTGAAAATCTCCCAAAGGTCTATTGGGTGTCAGGTCATGACTTGCATGGAACTCCTCAGTTGATATTTGATGTGATTTTGCTTGTAATCATAGGGAAAACTTACGTAGCTAGATGCAAGGTGGATCTTAAAATATGAAGTTTCTAAGGTGGGAGTTGAAATGAAATTTGCTGTAGGTTCAAATAGCAATATGAAATTTCATTGCTTTCTTCAAGTTTGGCTTTAAAATGTGCAATGAACCTTAGCACAAGTTGTTTCTTAAAAAAAAGGAAAAGAGTAGGGAAAAGGGAAGGTTCTTGGATCTGTAACTAATTGTGAACAATGATCAGGGAGGTTCTGCTATGGACAACTCCCTTCAAACAAGATTCCACATAACCAAGAAATCTACAATATTGTGAAATCTATGCTATCTTCAAAGTTCTGCAAATATTTTACCATTCATCCACCATTTACATGCATGAATAAAGATAAAGATTCAAAGAGCAGCTTCAAATTTCAGCCCAGGCTAAATTTGCAAGGCCATTTACTAGTAGCAAACAACAAAAAGTATGGGCTAGAAGGCATCAACACAGCAATTTTTTTTATAATCACAGAACATCATGACTAAAATATATCAAAGCAAGGATACAACTAACTAAAACAACAATGTGAATCTAACTAAAACATCTAACAATGGAGATTGCACCATAAAACATGTGGAGAAATCAAAAAATACACCAAGTCAATATATTTTCATAAATTTCAACAGCATGTCTTTACAACAACTCAACTCTCTTTGCCAATGAGAGGAGGCCCCCTATTTATAGTGCCCAAAAAACCAAATGAATGGCCAAGATTGATTTTCATTGTGTGGCCAGGATTCATTACAAAATAGTGTTTCACCTACCCCCAAATATATTACAATTTAAAATTACATTCTTGTCCCTTTCCCTATTTTGTCCTTTAATGACAACATTGTAGCATTTTGTCTTTTTTTGATTGCTCTTTTTGTTGTAACCATTCCTTCAAGAGTTGTTCACTAATAATAGGGCTTCCCTCCTACTTCTTCAAAGCTGCATATTCCATGAATTTTAGAATGACTGGCCAGAGCTTGTCCACCTCAATAATCTCATACCGCAACATCTGGTAACTCCACTCTTTTGCATTATCCTCAAGCTTCTTCATGTCTTCATCATACTTTACGGCTTGATCCCTGAACAACTCTGACTGGACAAAGGAACATGTGGAAAAACTCATGAATTCCATTGTTATCAATTGGACATCCCATCCTCCATCTTTGATCCATCTGTACTGCGGGTGTGTCATATTTCGTGATCAATTTCAGATATTGGGTGTAGTCCACCCTTATTTCTTTGGCCCATTCGATGTTTGGATCCACTTTATCCATTTTTTTTTTTAACCTCTCCCTTTTGTTACCAAAATCCCTCCTCCATATGTCTACCATCCAGTGATCATCTCTTTTGAAAGCGAGCTCCTTTTCCCATGTGGCATTCGGTAACCAGAGGATGGCCTCAATCTTTGGATAGGTGGAGTCATATGTTGCAGGGAAGTTGGTGCAAAGCTTCCTCGTGCTCTCTAGAGATTCTTGTAGATCCAAGAACTTGTTGGCTGTCCGAACAGCCTGACTGATACCCATGTTCCCGATGTACAGGACCTATCGGAACCAACCCTTTGTAGTCTTGTCCAAGTTCTTTCTCTTCTCTAATTTGTCAATTTTTTCTCTAGACAACAGTTGGGGTGGAGGCATGCCATCCACCAAAGACCATTGTTGGATGTAATCCGTTAAGGTGGCCACCTATGCTTTAAGTTCATCTTTCAAGACCTTTTCCTATTTTATTAGGTGCACCACTGAAGCTACTGATTCCTCAAGCTGTCCCACCTTCTACTCTTTGGTAGTAGTCCCCAAGTTGATGGTGGAAATGTTATAGCTTACACCTGCTTGGCTTACCATAGGCATTGCTATTTGTGCGGTTTGGGACCCATAAGCATCTATTGTTATCTTGGATCTAACCTTAGTCTTCTTCTCCTTCCTGATTGAGAGTTGTACTCAATCTAAGATAGCCTCTAGCCTCACTCTCAAATCCTCAGGAGAGGGAGTCTTCTTCTCTATCTGCCTCTCCAACCCCTCGGGCATGACAGACTCTCCTTTTGGTGACTCTCGATCACCTTCACCCTACCCTATTCAGACTTTCGTTTGTGCACCTTTCATTTTGGTGTTGTCTCCCTCTTCCTCATCAGAATCTTGGATGAATGTGAGGTGTTTGATGAGAGGTTTAGTAATCAATTACCCTCGGGGACTTCCTTCGGCCTCAATTTCCTTTTCCTTTATTTCTTCAATTTTTTTTCCCTTGTGCATGTATTCTTCAGGCTGGTCCTCTTCTATAGCTTCTTCTTCTCTAGGAGGTGGTGGCACAATCTCCCATTTTTTTTTCCCCTGTAGGGATTTCTACATTTTTTGCTATCTTGTCACCCTCTTGTTCCTTCTTGGGAGGTGACCTTTCTATCTCTTCTTCATCATGTTTTAGTTGTCGAGCCATCTCTTCTTCAAGATCATCATTGAAGGTTTGTATGATGACCTTACCACTAACATCCTCCTCCTCGTCCCCACTCTCGGAAGAGTCTTTTCCTTCCTCTTCGTAGGCCACCCTGTCAATTCGCTGATGTTCATACTCAAGGTGTTCATGATATTCATCAGCTTCCTCCTCAATTGGCTTCGAGGCTTCTTGCTCCCGTCTCTCCAATTCTTCAAAGATCACCATCGTGGCCTCCATTGTTGGTGGTCTCGTTGGAGGTTGTTAAGGCTTAACAGTAGCGAGGACCTACGCTAAGGCAACCTGAAGGGTGGGGTCCATGAGGATTTGGGAGAGCTCAAAAGGGAGATTCTGCATGTGTTTTGAGAAAGCCTTGGGCATGCAGGAGCGGGCATTGGTACTGTTATTGTGGCTAATAGGAGTGATGTAGTAGGTGACATGGTAGCAAAGGAAGAGTCAATCATTATTACGGGCCTAACCGAAGGAGAAGGGGCAAGATGGATTGAGATATCCATTGCTAGCGGGGACATGGCGACCATGGTCAGGGAGACAGATGATGGGGCAGTTAAGACAAGGAGAGCTAGAAGAGGTTCTAGTTGATCTATCCTTTCCTCCTCACCTTCTTGGATTATAGGCTACTCCATGGTGCCCCCTGTTCATTTGGGCTTCTTGGAAGGTGAGCCTCCTAAATCTTTCCTTGTGTATTCCTTGGGATTCAGAGATTGCTTCATTTTCATTTCTTTCCTCTTCTTTGATCTGGTGATCAAAGGAGACTTGGATGTCTCACCTATTGAAACTATAGTGGCAACATCTTCGGTGGCACTATGCTCACTTTTGAGTCCTTCATATGTTAGGACCACTCCTTGTTGCTTTAGCTGGGCACCTTTCCTTTTAACCCATTCTTTAATTTGGGCCACGATGGGTTTAGTCCCAATGTCAAGGTCATCAACCTCCTATTCGTCACAGTCAATTGTAGGCATCAACAGATTGAAGAGTATGTTATATTGTAGATCCATGAAAGTTCTTCCATCTTCCTCAACTTGATCCAGTATAGGGAATAGTTGCACCCTTCTTACGAAGTATGCAGTCATCCTCATGTAGTGCTTGGCATGCACCTCTTTGTCAGACTGGCAGTTTTCCCAGAAATCTTCAACATGATGCAAGTGGGTGTACTTTCGCCCCTGCACTTTTCTCACATGTCCATTAGGGTCCATCCTTGGGCGAGCAGTGTGTAGTTGGAAGTGGTATTCTGCCAGTTCTTTTTCTAAGTTCCCAACACACTGGGAAGTTTGCAATTTATACATGCCCTGACCGAATGTCAAGGGATAAGAGATCCATACCAAATGCTTGTTGTTGAGGATGGTGTGCATATGCTGCAACTATCGGGAGAGTTCCAATAGTATAATCTGGTCATTGGGGTACCAGCGCAACTTATTTGGTTTTTCAATGAAACCCTAGGCATGAATGTAGGTGAATTTGGGAAATTTTAGGAACATGAAAGCATACTGCTTAAGGAATGCTCGTGCACTGTGAGAGACTCTCCTCTCAAAGTCTGCTCCCAGTAACCATATAATGTGACCAATAAAGGTGTCGTTCACCCTGCAGTAGTCCTTTTTAAAGTTTATGAATTGGAGCTAGGGATCTTTGTCGTAGAATTTCAATCTTTGCACTGGGTCCTCATCGAGTGCCACAAACAATCCACTATACTGCCTTTGTTCTGCTAGTGAATAGACCAGATAGGAGGTCATATAGAATTTGGAGCTCTTCTTTACATTCATGAACTCCTCATGGAAGTAGTCACTTATCATACCTCCCAAGTAGAATGAGGCTTTTGTAATGACATCCTCGTTCCCATGGAGGATCTGTTCAACAAATTATACCATCCATTCTTGAAAGAATGCTACAGTGGGAAAGCCCAACACCCTACTCAACATGGTGACCAGGTCATGGTAGTCTTCATGGAAATCGTTGCGGTAAAGTTCTTGGGGAACCTTCACAGCGTTGCCCCTTTTCCCCTTGAGCTAGTGCTGATTTATCAATCTCTTGTAGCCCATCAGGTTGTCATCCCATGCCACTTTGTATTCGTCTATGGTGGGAGTTTCCATTTCCTCAAAGGTAGGAATGTGGAAGGTCTTTGTAATTCCTTCAGCTGACATGTCAGCTATAATATTCCCATCTCTGTCAACGATGGTCCTTTTCTTAGGTTGGTAGGGCAGCCGATAGACCATAACTAGCTCAGGGGAAATGAGAGATGGGGGTAAGCATGTAGCCTTTGCGATTCCACTTTGCTTGATTAACTTGGTTTTGTCAGTCTTCAGATGAATTATGACCCTTTTCTTAAACTCATCAATATCGACATGGCCGATATTGGTGTCTATGATTTCCTTCTAGTTTGTGGTGATTTTCAAACGTAGAGGTTAACCCTAGAATTGGAACTTCATCTGGTCTTTATCCTCCTTCCCAGGAGGAGTCTTTCCTGATTTATTTTCTTTGTCCTTCTCTGCAATTCCCCCCAAGGGTCATGCACATGATTCCATATATTCTACAAGCATGAACACAATGAGTACAACCTTTTGAAAAAATTATCGCTGGCCAAAATCCCATGAACTAAATCAAAGTAGACATCATATGACTAATAAAGCTAAACCTTTTCTTTTAGATGTCGTTAATCACTTTTAAAGGGATTTCAGACAAAACAGACCCAGAGAGGCAAAATTCCCTAGCAAGAAATTGTTTTGAAAGGGGCAAATAGGCTGAGCTGATTTGGGTGGTTTTTCCCTTTTTCATATTTTGATGATTTGAAAGGCCCAAGTCGAAGAAGGCCAAATTTGAGCATGTGGGTAGGCATTAGTTTTCAATTTTGAGTTCATTTAGGTCACTTTCGGGGCCCCAAAAAGTTCAGGCCTAGAAAGTTGTCAGGGGTTCGCTGTTTGAAATAGCCAACTAGAAATGGAGTTCTGAGGATGAAACTATGGGGTTTGGGACCCAGGTGGGCCAAGGACAACCAATTTTTAGCTTCTATTTTGAGGCACTTGGGCCTGGAGGGGCGAGAGGCTGTTGTGTTTTCGCCATTCAGAGCAGTGGGCATTAGACGGAAGTCCGAAGGGAGTAGCTTGGTGACCTAGACCCTGCACCGAACTTGGATGTCGAATTTTCTTCAAAGTTTTAGTATGACGAAAATGAGGGTGGGGCATGGCGCTCAGAAAGGCAGGCGCATTTTCCCCCCCTTTTGAACTGACGAAGGTAGGACAAAATCTTAGATGTTGGAGACCGACGATGACAAGGGCTTTAAAGATCAATGATCCTTGTTCTTCACTTAAAACTAAGGCTCGAGGCCCATGAGGCAGAAGGTCGTCACTAGATGGCAGTTACGAAAAGGCGAAGCTGCGACGGAAGTCCACGGACTGGGACCCGGGTTCATAACGAAAGGATGATTTCTGAGAGTTTAATGTCAGATGGTGAGATGCAAGGTAGGTTCTGGGGGTTGGGCAGACGAGACCATTCCGCCATTTGGGAATAGAAAAAACTTCACAGAGTTCTGGACACAGAAGTCTAGGTGTTCGAGCCCGAGAGAGGATGTGTCGACGACGAAGGACAGTTTCAGATTGATCTTACAGGATTCTTTGGAGGTTTTTCAAATATTCCAAGATATGGGTTTTGTGTGTTTTATCAAGTTTTAGCAAATTAAAGCATTTTTAACCCATGTTATTCATCATTTTGGGTGCAAAATTATGAATAACTCCTCAAGTGGGTGAACGAACAACCTACTTGGGGAGCCCAATGAAGGAGATTGTGAAATCCACTAAGGATCGGTGGATGAAGGCGACGAGCGCGAGGGCGGCGATCGTCGAAAGCAGTGAACTCCTCAGGCAAGCACTTTGATCTCTTCTGCAATCTTGACAAATGAAAATGATAGGTTGGGGCCTAATATTTATTCCCTCCTTTGCAATTAATGGCCTCATTTAATACCTGTACAACTGACTCATTGGTTGGTGAATTCAAAATTAGCACGCGGCAGCGAGAGCACCGGGGTTCGAGGTTAGGAAGGATGTGTCAAAATAGCCGCTAAATATTTTTCTTTTAGTACCATTAGCAAGAACGAACCCAGACTCCAGAGGGCAGTGTGTCGGTGAGGTTTCACCGCTGGAAATGGTGAGGGGCGAAGGGAATTCTGGGAACAACGGCCCGACCGTCTGGACCCGAAGGGTACAAATGCAGTCTAGGACTTCACACAAATTGAAACCTAGCGACAACTAATGATTCAGGGCCTGGGGTTCAGGAAGGCGGTAGCCTTCCACTGTTCGGGAATGGTGAGTCCTCAGAGGAATCTTGGAGATGAAAACCTTGTGGGCCAGGTCTGGAAAGGCCCAGAGCCACTGGTATAAGGAAACTACCAAGGAAAGCCCAAAAATCCCTAGGGCTTAACCAAAGGTGAGCAGGAAAAGATAGTCACTTTAAGATGGGATTTCAGGGTTATGCTAACCACTTGGGACACCAAAATGGGAAACGCAAAATGAGGTGGCAACGAAAATGACCTGACAAGGCCAAAGGAAAGAGGGTCCCCATTCTGAATGGGGCGTTTGTGCTAAGGGCACAACACCGCTATGCACCCATCTTCTTCCTATACCTCCTTTTCATTCATCCCCTCCATCCTACCTATCTTACACATCCTTCTTGGCATATCTCATTTATCCCAATCCTTCCATCCTCCTTGTGATCTTGATAACAATAGGGGAAAACATATAAACATGCTTTGGACACCTCTTAGCATACATTCCCCTCATTCGCACACTATCCTACTCTTCATTCACACTTGTCTACCTTCCTTATCCACCCGTCATGCTATGCTCAATCTCCCTTCCTTATCCATGCATCCTATCTTCATCCATCTCACTCCTTTATTTGCTTATCCTTCTCTATTGCATCCTTCATGCCTCCTCACACATGACATATCTAGAGTGGGGGAATCTATCTTCCTTTGTGATATAGTCCTTGGAGACATCATTCATTCCATCAGAGCAATCCCTTCCATTTCCCTATCCTCATCTCCTTATCATTATATCCACTCCCCATCCTTATCTTTTATCCCTCCAAACAATTCGTATATGCATCTCCCCATCCTTATCTTTCTATCCTTCGATCATAACATCCCTTTTCATCTATCCATTTGGCAACCTTTTCCTCATCCAAATCCTTATCCCTCTATCCAATCCATCCAAACAATCCTTTTCCTCCCCCCATCCTCTATCATCATCCCATCTCATAATCCCTTGTCATTGGTATCTAGCTATAGGCTACTCCCCATGCAATCCACTGCCATCTATCTTATCGTCATCACTTCTGCTTCTTTTGCACATCTTTTCAATCTCCTCTCCTTTTTCATCCTCATCTCTCCATCATATCATCCTCCCAATTCATCGTTTGATGATTTGGATAACTATCCCATCCCTGAGCTTCATGATCACTATCATCCTATCCAATCTAACAGGTCTATCCTATCCCATCGTGTTGGTCCAATTATTTTATCCACTTATTGGTGATCATCTCATCATCTTTTATCCATCATCTTTCATTGGTTGTTTCGTCGAACTACGTTGCCCCTGTGCTTTCACGTAGGCAAGGTTGATCATGTGATCCACCCCTAGGGCTTTGTCTGTATGTTCCTCTATCTCCTATCATCAGTCTTTCTACTTTTTCCATCTATTCCTTTATCGCCTATCATCGGTCTTTCTCCTTTGTCCGTCTGTTCCTTTATCGCCTATCATTGGTCTTTCTGCTTTGTCCATTTGCTCTTTTATTTTCTATCATCGATCTTCATTGTCCACTTTTCTCCTTTTCTCCATCCTATCTTTATCATCCATCAAGGTCCCCATCATTGTCAGTCATCAGCCTTTTATCAAACTATGAGGGCTCTACGCTTTCACGTAGGCAAGGCTAATCTTTGATCAGCCCCTGAGCCCCTAGGTTTCCAGGATGTGTCAGTCTCCTATCTTGTGTCATATCTCTTGTGTCATGTCATCAAGCTATGCCCTTATCTAGCTGGTTCTTAACAAATGAGATCCACTTGTATCAGTAGATCCAATCGGTTTTGAATATCCTACATCATATCGATCTTTTAGTTTAATATCGGGTATGTGCAAGATCATCATGGAAAAAACAAGCCCTTAAGTGGCAAAAAAATTAGAAAAATAAGAGTTAGGCAACTTGATGTAAAAATTTGAATAAGTTATCTTTTTAAAAATATGTAAGAATATAATCTGTAGCAAATTGAATGTAGTTTCTAAATTACCAGTTTTGTTTAAAAAAAAATCTATTTGGTGAAAATTTGAAATTTCAATGCAATAGTACTTAAATTTCAGGGAAAAGCTAAGAAGTAGGTGTCTACCTGGCCATCGTAACCACAATAAAATGATAATATTTTTTTATAAGATTTTAGATATAAGTAGATGACTCATGTCTAGATGTGATGCATATTTTTTTGTAATTTTTTTCCAAGTAAATAATTAATTATGATTTTTTTATTACAACTCTTTAAAAATATAAAAAACTCGTCTGTTTGACCACCTTAACTTGGTCAAAAATTTATGAACTTCATTTTTTTTTTTAATCCTATATCATGCGAAGCATAGAATGCGACACATGTTTTGGATTCAAAAAATATGATACCATTTGAAATCTATAGATGTTTTTCAACCAGTCTATCAATCAGGACTTTAGTCGTAATTTGAATAGAAAATGAATAATAATTATTTGTTAAATTCAAAGTAAATTATAATTTATATTTGTGGAAAGCGGAGAATCTCCTTTAAAAACCTTTTTCGTTTTGTCAATTTTTGGTTAAAAAAAAGTTGTCAGACACATACCCAGCATATTGTCACTTTTTGGCCCATCATGATCCTGCACATACCCCATCCATCATCGATCTCAATAGGACACATCCTTCCTAATAGACCTTATCAATCCCATCCATCCCCTTGATCCTATGGCAAAGGACATTTGAAATTAATTATGATCTTTTGATTCTTTTGGCTTTTGTTTATCATTTGAGCTCTGTATCATCACTTGTCATGGTCGCCTTGATCCATCATATCATGGTGTGCTTTGGCTAGTCAACATAGGGGTGTATCTTGGTCTTTTCTTTGTTGTTGTCTTCTTGGTTGTCCCACGTAGTACCCACTAAGATCCCTGAGGTCTAGTGTTATGTTGGGGCATATTTGTGTGTTTTTGGTTATCCCAATACCTGGCCCGACCAAGGTCATTGCCACTTTGGGGTGTTGGGATGGCCTCCTTATTTGATGTGTTTGTTTCATGCATTCGACACTAATTTTTCTTGGTCCTTTATACCTTGGTGTATCATGTATTCTGCTATAGATAAACTCAGTGCTGTTAAAGATGGAAAATTGCATTTGGATTGCATTTTATCTCCATCCTCTCACCTATCAAAATCCCCCCATCCATTCATCCTTCATCACTCTCCCCTCCCAATCTCATGCTACCTTTTCATCCTTTCTTACCCATCACTTTGCATCGTCTTCCTCACATACCCTTTGCATCATCTCCTCCATTTCGAGAGCACACCCATGTTCTCTTGAATCCACATGTCCTCTCGAGGGGGCATCCTTCATCCCTAATTTTTATCATTTTTTTTCCCTTCCTAGTAACTCCTTTGAATGACTAGGGCATCTTTCCCAATATAACCATCTTATTCTAAGATCTATGTTTTAATATTCTTTGAAATGATGCTACTTTGTAACACCATCTCAAAGAGGGGAAAAATTTACACACCTAAATTTGGACACTTAATTTATCCAAATTTATCCCCTTTCATCTAAGCATCCCCTTATTTGCATTAATTAAGTAATATTGCTATTATTTAATTAATATCCTTAATTCTACCAAATCCCTAAGGTATTTAATTAATAAATAAATACCTTATCTCTTTAATCCTCATTTTCATGAAATGAATTAAATAAATATGACATTTATTTAATTCCTCACGTGTCACATCCCTTTCTTAATCCTAATTATTCTCCTAATCTAATCATTTGGGATGTGCACATGCCTAATTCTTGATTAGGACGCGTCACATCCTCCAACTTTTTCAAGTTGGCCTCTAATCTCTCTTAGGCACCTAACCCTCCTCTAATCCTTCATTAACTAGCCTAATCAACCTATCAAATAATTTTTAATTCCTTTTATCCAAGGAATATTAAATTCTTTTTTTTCTTCCCCATGTGATCTTTGACTTGTCACATAAAACCACATGTGAACTCTTCCCCTTCTCCCACTTGCCTCTAATAGGTCATTAATTTGTCTAATCAGGTACTTGTACAACCTTAATAACTTAATTAGGTCAACCTAATCTCCATGTCATTTATGGAATGTGTCCTAAGTCAACCCTATTAAATTCTTTCTCCTTTTGGAGAAGGCAACCCTTTCCCCATGTGAATTTTTAATTCACATTTAATCCCCCAATGGATTTCAAAGAATTTTAAATTCTTTCTCTCCTTCTCATGTGGATATTTCAGGAACTTTTAATTCCTCACATTTCCTCTCACCCACATGTGGACAAGGACCTCATTTATGAGGAGATCTTGTCAAAATACCAAGGTACTATGTAGTACCTCCATGCCATGTCCACATCATCTTTTTCAAGCCACTTCACACGCCACATGTCAAGATGTGAGGGCTTGTGAGTTCTCAACTCACCATAGCCCTACATCTTGGCCTTGGTGGTTTAACCTCAACCATCCATTTATCTAGACATCATTGTGCTAACCAAACTCTTGCAAATTTTTTATTTGAGCCATACTTAGCAAAAAACTTGCATTTGCATCCATTCCCATCCATTTCTTATCCATCTTGAATCCCACACTTGCATCTTTTTCCATCTAAGGAGCATACACAACATCAAAAATCAAGGGCCAACCAAAGGATCGATTCAAGACAAGGTAAATCAGCTCCTTTTGTTATCTTTACTTTGTTTTTGAATCCAACTAGGCTAATCTTAAGGTGTTAGGTGTTTAGGTGGTTTCTTGCATATTTTGTGTTGCTGCTCATTTCTGGGACCACATTGTCACCCAATCACACAATGGTCCCCAACTTTCTTTGAAAATTCATTCAAATCATTTTGGTAAACCACAATAATGATATCAATTAAATAATAAAATGCTACATCCATAGCTCTTTGAAAAAAAATTCTTACATTTGTCAAACCAAAAGCTATCCTAACATAGACATATGTTCCCCATGGGGTCTAGTGAAATAAATCTTGTATTGTTTTGATTGCTTTACAATCACCTAGTTATAATCCAAGAATCCATCTATCATGGGTAATAATTCACAACCATTCACCTTCTGCAACATGGATTCCATATTTGGAAAATGATAATTATCATTGAAAAACGACATATTCAAATTTATGAAATCTACACATAATTGTATCTCACCATTTTTCTTTCTCATATGAACCAAGTTTGATACCCAAGTAGAATGGTTGATGGTTTTAATAGAACTTGCTACATCTTGGGTGCTAAAGTAGTATAATTGGTCTTTTCTTTTGTTTGAATGGTTTGTACTTAGGATTCAAAAGGATTTGATGCTTAAACAAATATTCTTTGTATGCCTTCATATCATTATAGGACCATGCAAAAGTTCTAGTGTATTTTCTTAATAAACCAATAAGCATTTTTCTAATCTTGGGATTTATATTCTTTCCAATGGATACCTTTATGAGTGTTGAACTAGTTCCCAAGTTAATCTCTTCTAAATACTTCTCATGTATAAGAGCTAGTTTAGCAATATATATGTCGGCATCATCAAACACATTTTGAAGAGCTACTAATCCTTTTGAAATCTTGTTAGTCTTTAATTGAATAATCTCATTTCTAATAATGGTTTCTTTTCCATCAACATTCTTAATAAAGTTTTGAAATTCTATCTATTAGCTATGATATTCATCAATACAATTGAGGAACCTAAACAAGTCTTGATCATTATTAAAAAAATTCCATTTGAAAAATATTATCAAGTATGTAAGGTTTAGTCACCATCTCAACTTTTGATATTCGAGCTAGGGTCAAATATTTAGCTCTAATTGCTATATTATTTAAAAGAAAAACCATAAATTTTCTTCCACATTCTACCAAATCAATAGAGAAAGCATAAAAAAATTAATTGTATCTCAAACAACATCCCTATATTTCTTGAGTCTTTTATTTTTTAGATGCATATTTGGATCTTATTTGAGAGACAACAATTTTTGAATCCACTAAATCTTTTAATTTATTAGTCCCATGTTTTATTTCCATATTCAATCCTAACAATAAATATTTATACTCAACCACATTATTTATGTATCTAAAACATATAGTAAAAGAATATTTGAAAGACTTACCAATTGGAGAGACAAGGATAATATTATTCCTAATCTTTATCTTGAGCATGCATCATTAAAGTGCATCATCTAGGCTCCATCAACATCAAAGAATTCCCAAACCTCTTTGCTAAGAGATATTTTCTTATCTTCAGTAGGTTCAATTTCTTCTATTTTAAGGGTCAATACGGGATCACGATGGGCCAAATAGGGCCTCTAAGTGGCAATGAAAATACAAAAAATAGACTTAATCACCTTCACATAAAAATTTGAATAGGCTATTAACATAATTTGGAAAATATGTATAAAAAAAAATTGTAGAAAATTGAATGTAGTTTGTAGGCTACTAGGATTTTTTTGGAAAAAGTAAATTTTTTATTTGGTGAAAATTTGAAATTTCAATGCAATAATACTTTAAATTTTGAAAAAAAATCATGTGTTTGTTCGGCCAACCTAAGTATGAGCAACTATTTTTTGGAATCTTTCAATATAAGTAGAGGACACATGCCTAGATGTGACACATAATTTTTTGTAATTTTTTTGCTAGTAAATAATTAGTTATGATTTTTTCTTAGGAATTTTAAAATATTAAAAACTATTTTTTTGGCCACCCTAACTTGGTAAATTTTTTATGATTTTTTAAAATATAGTTTGTGAAGCAAGTGTGATACATCTTTCAAATTCAAAAAACGTGCAACCGTTTAAAAAAAAAGGGGGTAAAAACTTAATTGAATTCAAGAAAGAAACATTACAAAGGGATCAAGGAACCCAAAGGCTCCCAAAAAAGAAACTACAAGACCAACCCAACAAGACAAGAACCACCATCCAAATAGTCTCAAACACCTTATCCCTCCATATCATTAGCAATGACCCTCTCTAATTCATGACAATAATTAGGGGATAATTGTCCCCACTCCTCAAGCTTCCAACCATCCACATGCTCCGAAGCCCACTTAGCCAAACAATAAACAACCCTATTCCATTCACACGAAATGTGGGCAAAAGACACCACCTCCAACATAGAGCACATCTGTAGAATCTGTTGAACCACCAATGCCAACGATCAATTAACCTCTGGCACCTTTTTCTCCTGTAGCATATTAAAAATAATTTGTGAGTCAGATTCATAGATAATCCTATGCCAACCCAAAGAACAAGCACACTCAATAGCCCAGAGAATTACCAACCCCTCCATAAATTTTTTAGAATACTGCCCTTTATGGATGGAGAACTAGAAAATAACTGAGCCAAAACAATCTCTTCCAACTCCACCAATCCCAGTAGGCCCAAGTTTACCCCTAGAGGATCCATTAGTATTAATTTTCAAAGTACCCACTAGAGGGGGTAACCATTTTCCTACCCTTTGAACCTTATTTTTAGCTCACCTACCTCTCCTGACACAAGCAAAAACATGAGACAACCCATGCAAGCCCAATCTATTCACAATCTCATCATCACTTCACATTTGGCCTCAACCATCTCTTGGATCATACCAACAGTTATATGCCAAACCTATTGAACCACCATCCTATCCCGATAGAAAATCCTAGGATTCCTTTCTAGAAATTTTTTCCAAAGGATGAACGTAGGACCAAAAATCTGGAGGAAATAGGCTTGGGCAGGAGGTCTTCCCATATTGCACTAGAACTCAACAAGGGAAGAAACATGAACACAAGAGTGTTTCCAAACACTCCACCATAAATTCTAGAACACAAATAGAGGGACCCTGGAAACCTCTCTTCCTAAGATTATTCCAATTCAAGCATCTATTCCAATCCAGAGTCCAAACAAAACAATTAAATTTTGGCCAAGAAAACTTGTTCCACATATATTTCCACCAGGGGACTTCCAACCCTCCAAACTTACGAAACACCAACTCTTGATACCCACTAGCCACAGTGAAAGCACCGTTAGGATCTGGGCTCCAATCCAGAATATCCTTATCCTTAAGGGAATTGCACTGTCTACCACCCAAAATATTTTAAAGCTCAACACAATCCTTCTCTAATCCCTCAACCAACCAATCACAAGAATCCTTCCATCTAGCCACCTTCGTCAACCCAGAAGGATAAGAAGTCTTAAAATCAACCACCTTTGACCAACCACCCTCCAAGAAGCACTGGTAGAGATTCACCAAATTAGGATACTGGCTCAAAATATAGGGAAACCCATCCCAAGAATCAAACCAATAGAGAGCCTTAGCCCCCCTATTACATATCCAAAACAAACCCTCCTTGATCAATGCAACACCTTTCTTAAGCGTACCCAAAATCACAAAACCTTTCTCCACCAGAGGAAACTTGGGAATCTCCTCCTTTAATGCCCCTGGTAGATACTTGTTAGATAAAATCTTGGCCCAAATATGATCTTGCTCCACACACCACCTCTAGTAAAGCTTTTCAGCCAACACCAACCCAAACCAAGTTGATTGTTGCAATCCAAGACCCCCAAATTACTTTGGGCTACACACAGTATCCCACTTCACCGAGATCCACTTAGCAGAGGACAAGCTCTCGACCCATAGGAACTATCTATCCAAAGAATCCAAATCCTTCACAAAACCAACCAGAGCCACCTGGAGCATGCATCTATAGATAGGAAGAGCTTGCACCACAAATTTAAGCAACTAAACACGAACAACAAAGGACAACCATCTGAGTCCAATGATTAACCTTTGAATGAAACTTGTCCAGAATATTCTACTAGGACCCCCTAGGAAGATTAATTGAGGAGATAGGAATGCTGAGATAAGTTAAAGGAAGAGATCCAATCTGAAACCTCAAAATATGAGCAATCCTTTGCTGAACAAGTTGTAGAGTATTGAAGAAGAAAATGGAAGATTTGTCTTCATTAATCCTTTGACCAAAAGCTACAAGATATATTTCTAAATCCTTGCACAAATTCATAGCTTCTATGATTTTAGCCATACCCATCAAAGAAATATCATCCACAAATTGTAGGTGAGATTGAGGTAGAAAACCATTTCCCACACCCACCCCTAAATATGACCCAACTCCACATTATGTTTCACCAATGTCCCCAGACCTTCAACTAGAAGAATAAATAAATAAGGAGAGAGAGGGTCCCCTTTATGAAGGCCTCTAGAAGCACTAAAAGGAGAAGAAGGATCCCCATTAATCAACACTGAGAAAGAAGTGGTAGTACCACAACACAGAACCCATTGGACCCATTCCTCAACAAAACTAAAAAGCAATAAGATTTTTTCACAAGAAAGACCACTTAACTCTATCATAAGCCTTTGCCATATCTAGCTTAATGAACACAACCTTCTCTTTTGAGGAAGCCATAGAATGGATAAATTTAGTAGCAATTACCACCCCATCCAAAAAAATTCAACCCTCCACAAAACCACTCCATTCCTCAGAGATAAGCCCTCTAAGCCATCAATTCATCCTTTCAGCAATCAACTTGGAAATGATTTTACAAACCACATTAGAAAGGGAAAATATTGGCCTAAATTGATTTAGTTGATCCGCCCCCTCACATTTGGGAATGAGAGCAAGGAAGGTAGAGTTCAAAGCTCACAACATCTACTTATTCCACTAAGACTCACAAACCACCTCCAATAGGTCCAACTTAATGATATCCCAAAATTCTTGATAAAATTCAACCAGAAAGCCATCAAGGGCAAGAGCTTTTCCTTTCTTCATTTGGAAAATAATAGCCTCCAATTCCTCTAGTGAGATAACACCCAAAAGATGCTCATTAATCTCACTAGTAACCAAGGAGGGGATACAAGACAAGACATCATTTTCTTCCACCAAACAAATATCTATTTCTTTAACTTAAGAAACAAATATTTATTTTTTAAACTTTAGAAATAAATATTCATTTTTTTGAATTTTTCAGCTGACTAAAGATTAAAATTTAATATTTTTTATTTAATATTAATATTAACATTAATATAAATATTTATATATATTTTAAATACTAATATATATAATATAATTTATGCTAAATTAATATATAATGGGATATATTAATATTATTATAATATAGATTATATAATATAAATTAAATATAATATTATATAGAATAATATAATATATTATAAAAAATTATTTGATGGACTACTACAAGGGAGTTTTAAATATTATTTTTATTATAATAAACAAAAAAATGAAACTAAAAGGATCTGAGAGCAATATATACATCTTTCGCTCTCCCCTTCCCTCTCCCTCCCTCCCAACTTCCCCCCTCTCTCTACCTCTCTCTCCCCTTCCCTTTGTACTAAGATAAATTGGTGAAGATTTAGAAAAATTGCAAATTTTTTTAGTTCTAAATACATAACTGGTACTACGATTCTTGTCATAGATAACATGAGGAAGATGCTTGATAATGAACATAGAATAGAGATTGTGCATAGCCTATCTCATATCATTAATAAACATATTCCTACCATAGCTAGTTGTGGTCAAGCTTTTGGGTACAATAAAATCCATAGTGGAAACCAAATTCCTCCTCCTACAACCATTACCTCTATTCCGACATATACCAATCCTCATATTACTACAACCATAAAACCCACTAGAATTGTCAATACTACCTTAGGTGTTTCCACTAGGAATCCTGTTGATGGGTGTTTTAGCACTTTCTCAACACAGGAAGTGCATAGGCACACTACCTCTCTTGAAAGAAAATATCCAAGAACAAGTTCCAGAAAATCACCCCAATGTCTCTCGGGTGTCAGGTCATGACTTGCATGGAATTCCTTAGTTGATGTTTGATGTGATTTTACTGGTAATCACAGGGAAAAATTACGTAGCTAGATGCGAAATGGATCTTGGAATGGAGTTCATGAGGTGGGAAGTTGAAGAGTAGTTTGCTGCAGGTTCAAACATCAATTATGAACTCCTATTTTATCTTAAGATATAACTTTACAATGTGCAATGAATCTTAGCATAGGTTACTTAAAAAAAAAGAAAAAAGATCAGGGAAGAAGAGAGGTTCTTAGATCTGAAACTAACTATGAACAATGATCCTGGAGGGTTCTACTGTGGACAACTTCCTTCAAATATAATTTCACTTAAACAAAAAACTCACAGTATCATGAAATTTGTGCTAGCTTCTAAGGACTGCAAATATTCCACCATTCATTCACCATAAACGTGCATGAACAAAGAAAATTTTTTGGGAGCAACTTTCTATTTAATTCTAGACTAACTTTGCACAACTGTCTACCAGTAGTAAACAACAAAAAGTATGGACAAGTAAGGCATCAACACAATAGAAATATTCACAACCATAGAACAACATTACCAAATTTATCAAAGCAATCTAAGAAGATGAAGAACAACTAAAGTAAATCTATCTAAATCATCTAACTATGGGAGAAGAATCATGAAACATGCAAGGAAACTCAAAAATCCACCAAAGTCAATGTATTTCTATTAAAATTTCTACAGCATGTCATTAAAACAACTCAACTCTCTCTTGAAAATGAGAGACCCCCTATTTATAGTGTCCAAAAAGTAGAATGAATGGCCAAGATTCACTACAAACCAGGGTTTCACCTACCCCAAAATATATTACATTTTAAAATAAATTCCTTGTCTTATCCCTATTTTGTCTTCTAGTGACAGTGTTGTAGCATTTTGTCTTTAGCCGCTTTCCTTTTTCTGCAACTCTTCTATAAGGAGTTCATCATAAATAATAGGGTTCCCTTCTTGCTTCTTCAAAGCAACATACTCCATAAACTTCAAGATCAATGGTTGGAGCTTTTCAACCTCCATAATTTTGGATTGTAGCACTTGGTAACTCCATTGCTTAGACCTGTCGGTGAGCTTTTCCCAGTATTCATCATACTTTGCTATGTGGTCTCTGAATTGTTCAGATTTAGTGAGAGCTCGGGCATGAAAACTCAAGAAATATGTAGTGACCTCACCTGACATTCATCTTCCATCTTCTTATGGAAATGTGGCTTTACCTTTTCTGGATCAATTTGAATGATAGGCATGTTGAATTCCATCATCAGTTTCAAATATTGAATGCAATCTTCCCTAACATCCTTGGCCCAATCAATATCTGGATCCACTTTGTAGAGTACCTGCTCCAACCTTTCTTTTTGGTTCTCGATATCCAGCTTCCACATATCTATGAGCCAATGGCCGTCTTCCTTGAATGCAAGCTCCTTTTCCCAAGTTTTCTTTGGTAGCTGGAGGATGGCCTCAATTTTCAAATAAGTAGACCTGTAGATCCTCAGGAAGTCTGTATAGAATTTCCTTGTGTCCTCGAGAGACTTCTGGACTTCCAAGAACTTGTTTTTTGTCCTAATAGCATTACCAATGCCCATATTTCCAATATATAAAATCTAACGGAACTAGTCTTTTGTGGTCTTAGCCAAGTTCGTCCTTTTCTCCAACTTATCTACTTGTTCCTTAGATAACAGTTGTGGCAGGACCAAAGATATCATAGGTTGTTCTTCTACTGATGACCATTGTTTGATATAAATCATCAAGTCAGCTAGCTGTGCTTTGAGATCATCCTTGGAGATCTTATCTTGCTGTATTAAATGCACCACTGTAGCAATAGACTCCTGAAGGTGATCCACCTTATGTTCTCTTGAAGCAATTCCTAGGTCGATGGTGGAGACGTTGTAGCTTCTTCCTTCTTCTACCACCACAGGCGTAACTACTTGCACAGTTTTGGATCCAGAGCCATCCATCGTCATCTTTGATCTAATTTTAGGCTCCTTCTCCTTCTTATTTGTAATATGTGCCCGGGCCAAGATGGCATCCAATTTTTCCCTTAGATCCTTAGGAGCCAGAATCTTTTTTTCTAGTTGTTTTTCCAGCCACTCGGGCATCTGATACTTCTCCTTGGGTGATTCATGATCACCCTCTCCTTCCTCTCTCCTAATTTCAATCTCTTTATCCGGGTATGTGCAGGATCATCATGGTAAAAATAGGCCCTTACGTGGCAAAAAAATTAGAAAAATCAAAGTTAGGCAACTTGACGTAAAAATTTGAATAAGTTATCTATTTTATTTCAAAAATATGTATGAATAGAATTTGTACAAAATTGAATGTAGTTTCTAAATTACAAGGTTTGTTTAAAAAAAAAATCTATTTGGTGAAAATTTTAAATTTCAATGTAGTACTTAAATTTCAGGGAAAAACTAAGAAGTAGGTGTCTACCTGACCGCAATAACCACAATAAAATCATAATATTTTTTTATAATATTTTAGATATAAGTAGAGGACTCATGTCTAGATCTGATGCATATTTTTTTGTAATTTTTTTTCAAGTAAATAATTAATTATGAATTTTTTATTACAAATCTTAAAAAATATAAAAAAATTGTATGTCTGACCACTTTAACTTGGTCAAAACTTCATGAAATTCAAATTTTATTTTTTTAATCTTATAGTGTGCGAAGCATAAAATGTGACACATGTTTCAGATTCATTAAATGTGATACCGCTTGAAAGCTATTTTTTTTTCAATCATTCTATCAATCAGGAATTTAAAAGTAATTCAAATAGAAAATGAATAATAATTAATTTTGGATTAAAAAAAAGTCATCGGCCACATACCCTGCACATACCCATCATATCACCACATTTCAGCCCATCATGATCCTGTGCATACCCATCTTTGGAAGATACTTTCTCTGCACCTATATCTTCTTTTTCCTCATTAGAGTCTTGGATAAACACTGTGCATTTGATAGGGGATTTGATGGGAAAGCATTCTTTGGGCTTTTCTTCCCCTTCGATATCTCTTTCTTCCTTTTCTTCTTCATGCCCATGCTCCTCGGGTTGCTTAGTTTCTGGGTTTTGGTGGGTTTTATCCTCTTCATCAGTCTTACCTTCTTCTTTACTTGCCTTTTACTCATGCAGAGGTGGCACATCTTCTTGTTCATTCTTTTCTTGTTCATCTTGCCCTTCTGGAAGAGACATTTCTTCAGTATGTTTGTGGATTTCTTTCTCTCCCTCTGGAGGTGGCCTTCTCACTTCTTCCCCAACATCTTTCAGTTGTCAGGCTAGCTCCTCCTCTAGGTCCACATCAAAGGTTTCCACAATGTACTTAGTGCCAACATCTTCTTCATCACCACCCTTGGAGGATCATGTTTCTTCTCCCTCACAAACTACCTCATCAATTTGCAAATTTTGGTGCTCATGGTAGTCATCTACTTCCTCTTCCAATGCCCTTCTTGTTTCCTTTTCCTGCCTATCCCACTCCTCAGATATTGCCATGGTGGCCTTCATTGTTGGTGGTTCAGTTGGAGGAGTGGAGGCAAGAATGTTGGTAATAACTTGTGCCAAGGCAACTTGGATGGCGAGATTCATTAACGCTTCAAAATTTTTGGAGGGGACACTCTACATATGCCTTGAGAATGCTTTTGGAAGTGAGAGTGTTAGTATAGGTATTGTTGTTGTGGCTATAGATGTAGTTGGTGACATGGAAGCAGAAGAAAGCAGAAAGGTGGTGGCTGAAGAAGAATCAACCACCATGATGGGTCCAATTGGCAAAGGAGTGGAAAGGTGGACCAAAATGTCCACTGCAGGTGGGGAGGTAGTGACCATGGCTTGAGAAGTTAGTGAAATAGCAGTAGTAGTGGAGGTAGCTAGTGGGGAATTTGGTTGATCAGCCTCCATTTCCTCTCCCTCATGGAGTGGAACTTCTTGTATTATAGGCATTTCAGTGATGCTACCTGATTTATTATGTTTCTTGGAAGACTCACCTTTCGAGGCCTTTCTAGCATACACTTTTGGATTGGATTGCTGCTTATCACTCTCCTTTGTTTTACTTAAGTGAGTGAGTGGAGGGGACTTTGAATTTTCTCTGATTGATGTAGTAGCTACCCCACCATCTACTCCACTTGGATCACTGTCGAGCCCTTCATAAGTTAGGATGACCCCTTTTTGCTTCAATCGAACAACTTTCCCATTAACCCATTCTTTTATGTGAGCCTCGATGGGGTTTGGTTATAATGTTGAGGTCATCGACCTCTTGCTCATCCCAATAGATTAGCGATAGTGGAAGATTGGAAACTGCATCATATTGGGGGTCTATCACTGTGCTCTCATCTTCTTCTACCTAATCGGGCATGGGAAACAAGTTCACCTTTTTCACAAAGTATGCGGTCATCCACATGTAATGACTCATTTGTACCTCTTTGTCATCTTGGCATTTTTCCCAAAAATCCTCAACACTATGCAAATGTGCATACTTGGTTCCAAGTGCCCTCCTTATATGTCCATAAGGATCCATCTGTGGCTGGGCTATGTGTGGTCTGAAATGGTATTCAATCAATTCCTTTTTTGAGTTTTGGGAACATTGGGAGGTATGGAGGTAATACATCCCTCAGCCAAAACAAAGGGGATAAGCAATCCTTTCCAGATGTTTTCTGCTTAAGAGGGTGTGCACATGTTTCAATTTCTGAGAAAGCTCCAACAATATTATCCGGTCATTGGGATACTAGCGCAGCTTGTTCAGCCTTTCTAAGAAGCCCTGAGCATGAATGTATGTAAATTTTGGGTATTGAATGAACAAGAAAGCATATTGTTTTAGAAATGCATTGGCGTTGTGCAAGACTCGCCTCTCAAAGTCACCCCCAATCAACCTGATGATATGACCTATGAAAGCATCATTAACTTTGTAGTAGTCCTTCTTGTAAATCATGTACTGCAACTGAGGGTACCTTTCATAGACTTTCAACTCCCTACCTTATTCTGCATTCAGAGCTCTGAACAAGCCACTGTATATTCCTCCATTGGGCTAATGAATAGACCAGGTAGGATGTCATGTAAAACTTGGAGGTCTTCTTGACATTCATGAATTTCCCATGAAAGAAATCCCTTATTATCCCTCCCCAGTAAAATTTGGTCTCTATAGTATCATCCTCTTTTCTGCTGAGAATCTGCTCAACAAAGTAAACCATCCATTCTTGAAAGTATGCAGCAGTAGGAAGACCCATTACTCTGCTTAGTAGGGTTACTAGATCATGGTAGTCTTCATAGAAATCATTGTACAAGAGCTCCTGAGGAACTTTTGTAGCGCAACCTCTCTTCTCCTTGAGCCAATGTTAATTTTTTAGCTTCTTACATTTAATTGGATCCTCATCCCACGTTGCCTTGGTCTCCTCTATGGTTGGAAATTCCATCTCATCGAAGGTAGGGATATGTAAGGTCTTCATTATTTCTTTGACATACATGTCTACCAACAAGTTTCCAACCTTGTCCAAGATTGTTCTGAAACTAGCAAGTATGCCTCCCTAAAAGCCATCATTAGTTCGAGGGTGACAAGAGAGGGAGGAAAACCTGTAGCTTTGGCTATCTCGTTGCTTCTGATGAATCTGACATTCTTTGTCTTAGGGATGATTCTGACTCTTTGTGTGAATTCATCAATGTCCACATGCCCTATATTGGTGTCAGAGATTTCCTTCCAATCAGCGATGGTTTTAGATTGCAATGTTTCCCCTTGGAACTGGTATTTCATTTGGTCTTTATCTTCCTTTCCATGAGGAGCCTTGCCTATTTTCTTCCCTTTGTCTTTCTTTACGACTGTCCCTGAGGGTCCTACACCCAATTCCATATATTCTACAAACAAAGGAAAGGTGAGCGTAATTAAGCATGAAAACACAAATGTTAGCCAATTCCCTACAAAACAACATTAGATTGGATAATCATCATTCAAGAAATCTATCATATAATCCAAGTTGTCATTTAGTAGTTTTCAGGAAGGAGTTTGGATGATTCAGACCCCAAGGGTCAGACTTCCCTCGCTAGAATGTTGTTTTGAAGGGAGAACAGTGTAGGAAAATCCATATGATTTCTTCTACCTTCATATTTAGGCAATTTGAGAGGTCCACTAGGTAAAGTACCCTATTCTGGCACGTGGGTCAAAGCACTTTTGCAGATTAGAGGGAATTTAGGTCATCATTTAGGCAATTGGAATCGAGAGGAAGGATAACTACCTGGACTTTGCCATTTGGAATGGCTCTGGCAGAAAGACATTCTGGGAACAGAGATCCTAAGTCTGGGACTCATGAGCTTGAAATATGTTTGACAATACTCCCTGATTGTTGAAGTGTTAGGGTGAAGGGGTACGAGAAGCTACTTGAGGATCATTGTTTGGAAATGGTACGTAGTGAATGGAAGCCTGACTGGAGCAATTTGAAGGATCAGACCCGCACAAAGTTTTGGCTTCATGTTTTCTTCGTTCAGGGGGGTTTCATCAGAAATCAGAGGATTGGACTCCAGGACATGGAAAGACAGATGTGGATTTCCCTTTTGCAACAACCAAGACGGGACGAAATCCCAATGGCAGAAGTCTGGCAAAGGTTGGGACTAAGATTTTTGTTGTTTTATCCTGATAGCTGTGAGGGAGTCAGGCTCAGGATGCGAAAGGAAACCTCTTGAAATCCATTTAAAATGGCGTTTTCATCACGGTTTCCCATGGATGGAGTTCTACGAACTGAGACTTGAAGGGTTTCCAAGATGTGACAGTTTCAATTTGAAAGCATGGCAAACGGTCGGGGGGAGCCCAAAGGCCAGAAGGACGCAAGCATAACACTACGTGAAAAGGTGAATGATGGGCGGCATCTCGGGGAGGGAATCCCATAGGAATGGGCTGAGGAAACGCGAAGGACTCCACTTCTTTCTAGTTCAAAAGATACCTTCCAACGATGAAGGACAAAAGTCTTCCCACCATGTCAAGCCCGAGAGGTAGGTTCGTTGTTCAATAGTTCATTTACTTTTTCATGTAAGTGACGGTGTGGTGAGGCAGTGGGTTTGACAGTCACAAATTCCTTGGATGAAGAATTCTACCAAGGGAGTGAGGTTCCGCTATTGCTTTGAGGGTGGTTTATGAAGGTTTCTTAAAATTATGCCACATGGGTTTCATGCACAATGATTTTCTCAATCTAAGGTTTGTGTTTTTCATCCTTTTAACTTGTTCATTTTAGCAGAAATCAAGAAAAACATGAGGTGGGGCATGGAGGGTGAACTGACCTGAGGAACCCGATGAATGGAGTCAATGAAACCACTAGAGGATGCAAAGGACCAGAAATGGGAGGCTTCAGGCTTGAGGGTGGCATTAGATGTTGGTTTGGATTGCTTTGATCAATCTGGCTAATTTGACATGTGAAAATGACAGGTCAAATTGGCCTATTTATATATTTTTAAGGCATTAAATTCCAACCATTAATGAGTGTACAGGGGGCCAAAGGTTGGTGAATTTTAAATTTGAGATCAACCGCAAGTGGGTCAAAGTCCGATGGTCAGAAAGCCACTAGTAGATGGCCGCTTGAAATGCTAAGTTGAAATCCGTCGGTAAAGAGTACCCCAGAGTCCAATGGTCAAAATTTTGGTGAGGGACGATCGTTCAGGAAGAGCAAGTGCGTGACGGCAACCTGGGAAGGGAGATCCAAAATCCTAGGCCCGGAGAGAGCACAGGATGGTCATTTGAACCTAGCCACTGCAAGCACATGAAGTAGCAAATAGGAAGGCAAGTTTTGGGTGGAAGAAGGCCGAGGCCTTTTGGCCATTTGAAAAAAGTGAATGCAGTAGGGAAACCCGATGAAGGAAATCCAAGAGGGCAGGTTCGGAAGGTGCCAAGGATACTAGTAGAGGTAAACCACTAAGGGAACTCTGTGAGGACCTAGGACTTAGAAAATTTGCAGGGGATGAAACATGGTCTACTTGAGATAAGACCATAAAGGTACATTGACCATTTTAGACACCAAAATTGGGGGCATGCAAAATGAAGCAATGACAAAAATGACCTAGAAAGGCAACAAGAAGAGAGGGTCCCCATTCTGAAAGGGGCGTGTGTGCTGAGGGCACAACAAATGGTGACTCTACTAGGAATGCTTCTGAGCGTTCTTAGGATAAGTATTCATTTAAATCCTAGAATCTCTAGTTTCACAGACTAGGGCCCGACATCCAAAATTGAACTAGGAGAATAGGGTCCTTAGTTGAGTCAACTTACTAAACATCTCAAAAGTGTGTATTGAGTGAATTCATTCCTTTTTCGCATAAACCATGACAAGTGGTAGCTAATCGAACTGAGCAAGCTACACGAATCATCCAACACCAAAAGTAACCTAGACATTGCCTTGCTACTAGTCAACCATCCATAGCCTTGGCAGAGTAGTCACTATGACCCCATGAATATTCTTCTACTTCCAGTCAGACATCCATATCCCTAGTAGAGTTATCCACACACCCATACAGTTCCTTGATTTCATAATTTTCATTTCTTTTATTTCTCTTGATATTTCTTTTCACATTTTATTATTTTGTTCAACCGTGTAAGCACTGAAGCCTACTATGGGTTTGGAAACCACAGTGGTCACTAGAGGGGACTCAATAGTTTTCACTTAAGAAATTTTTCATAAAAACCACTATACAACACTCTGGAAATAATTAATGTGTGTTTTGTGTAGGATCTGAGATAAACATACCAGGACTTAATCAAGGGTCGAGTTCTAAGATAGAGTTCAGATGAGGAAATGATTCCATATCAGTGATTGGAGACCAAAGGTTGAGAGTGAATGTTTACCCAAAGAACACTAAAAGAAGGAAACAAAGTGAACCATTCATCGAACGTGCATGGCCACTGCAGCAAAATGAAGGACACCCCATCAAAACAAAAACAATCGAGAGATAAGAAAAATAAGGTGATGCAAAATAGCAAAAAGAAAGCAAGCCAAAAGCAACCTACTCTAACCTATGTACAAGTATTTACAAAAGGAGAGCTCAAGAGCTCAAGCTTGGAAGTAATGCTTCAACTTTTTCCCATTGACGGGCAACGGGATGTCCTCACCAGTAAGGGTTTTTACGCAGAAATCATTGTCTCCCAAAATTTCACTCTCTGAAAGGGGTCAAGCCAAAGCTTGTCGAATTTCTTATGCCCCCTTTCTTTTCATGGGACTTTTCTGAACATAGGACTAGGTCTACAATTCTAAAGGCCTTGATTTTGGCTCAACGATCGAACCATCTCTTGACTATGCCCTAATGTTTGAAAATTTTGTCTATTGCATGATCTCATACTTCTTTTAGATGTAGTAGCTTAGCTAGGCGGGCTTCTCTATGATCTCGTCCTTCGTAAAAGGAAGTGATAAACTGAAGGGTGGAAATTTTTAGGTGTATGGGAAAAATAGGCTCTAAGCCATAAACAAGATGGAATAGGGAATCACCAAGGGCAACCTTTTGGCGAGTGCAATCTTCCTAGAGGGAAAAATGAAGCTAGGTATGCTAGTCCTTGGGATTCTTGTCGAGTAGTTTCATAATCACGGTGATCAAATTCTTGTTTGTGGAGTCTGCAAGGCCAATTCCATAGTCAAAAGCCCAACTAGAAAACTTAAGTGAAAAAAATGTTGGTCCATTGTCACACACCAATGCATAAGGACAACCAAAGTGATTTAGAATAAAAATTTAAGGGCAATTCCATAGTCAAAATCCCATCTAGCAAACTTAAGTGAAGAAAATGTAGGTCCATTGTCACACACCAATGCATAAGTACAACCAAAGTGATTTAGAATAAAAATTTAAGGGAAATTCCATAGTCAAAATCCCAACTAGCATACTTAAGTGAAGAAAATGTAGGTCCATTGTAACACACCAATGCATAAGGACAACCAAAGCAATTTAGAATAAAACTTTCCAGAAAATTTATAACTACCTCAGTTGTGCATTGCCTACATGCAATGGCTTCTATCCATCTAGTGCAATAATCAGAGGTGGTTATAATGTACATGTGTCCTGTAGATGATGGTGGGATTACTGGACCAATGAATTTGAGACACCATTGCGCAAATGGCCTCACCTCCAAAATGGGTTGCAGCGGGACAACAACGTTCTTCTCTCTGGTTGCAGTGGTCTAACATATGTGGCATGTGAGAACATGATTATGAGTGTCCTTGAAGAGAATCCACCAATAATAACCTGCTCATAGGATCTGATGAGCAGTCGAAGGGCCGGATCCATGGCTAGTATTGAACTTGTCATGAAACTCCTTCAGGACTCGATCTACTTCTTCTTTTCCAAGGCATCTCAGATAGACACCTTCGTGATTTTTTTTGTAGAGTATGGACCCTTGAAGCATGAAACTCCTGCTTTTTAGCCATAGAGCACGTTTTTAGACTCCCTGTAGGTGGGATGGTCTTTTTTGGTTGAACAGATAGTAGACTATGTCGTCATAGCATTCCCTTAGGGAGACATCCTCCAACTGGTACTACTACACTATAAGTTTAGGCCCTGCTTCTGTTGCTATTTCTGTGATTGTTCAGGTAAGTTCTTGCCCTCGTACTAACTTCATGGGTTGAATCTCCATGTCATACTCTTGCAACAAAGTAACCCACTTTTCTCTATGTTCACCCAACTCAATTTGCATAAGCAATGTCTTCATTGTTGGATTAGGAACTATGGCGAAAACCGTATTGTGTAGGATGTAATGCCTAAAATTTTTTACCCCTCTAACAAGGGAATATGATTGGTTTTCTACATTATGGTACCGTAGCTCAACATCTTTGAAGGGAGCACTCATAAAGGCAATCGGGTGCTCATTTCCTTCATTGTCCTTTTGTGTTAGGATGTTGGTGAATGAGTGATCTAAAGCAAATGGATAGATGTAGAATGGGTTCAGATAGTCTGGGCTGATGAGCATAGGTGCCTCAATAATTTTTCTCTTAATTTCTTCAAAATATTGCTTTGCTTCGAGGGTCCACTCGACCTTAGCATCCTATTTCAGCATGGTGTTGAGTGGATTGACAATCTCAGCAAAGCTTGTAATAAATTTTTGTACAAAGTTAATCTTTTCGAAGAAAGATTTGAGCTCTTTCTTCCTTCCTGGTAGTTGAATCTTCAATAGGGACTGAATGTGCTTCGGGTCAATGGAGATCCCTTGCTCTGAGATAATGTGTATGAGTAGCTTCCCTTCAGTAACTCCGAAGATGCATTTTTTAGGATTAAGGGAAACTCCAAACTCTTGGCACCTGTGGAAGACTTTGCATAGATCAGAGACATGATCACTTTGCTTCTTTGAAAATACTATCAAATCATCCATGTAGATGATTATGCACTTCCTAATCAAATCTTTGAAGGCAATTTCCATAGCGCATTGAAAGGTGGCACCAGCATTGATGAGCCTGAAGGGAATTCTTCTGTAGGAAAAGGTGCCCCACTTAGTGGTGAACGTTGTCTTGTGGTAGTCTTCATATGGCACCATCACTTGATTTTACCGAGAATAGCTGTCAAGAAAGGACATCATTTATGAACCATTAACAATCTACAGTACCTTGTCCAATGAAGGCACCAGGTAATTATCTTTTTCTAAGGTTGGTTCAGATTGCGGAAGTCCACGCATAATCTAATTTCTCCATTCTTTTTACTAACTAGGACAAAGTTGGCCACCCATGTAGAGTGTTGAACTAGAAAGATAATCCTGGCTAAAATTAGTTTCTACACCTCTTTGTAAATGATTGGCTCCAACAAAGCGTTGATAGGATATTGCCTTTGTCAGAAGGGCTTCACATCTGGCTTGAGGGGAATGGTGTGCATTATTATGGAGGTATCATAAGTTTTCAGATCTTTGTAACTCCATGCCACCACTTCATGATAATTTTGAAGAGCGTCAAAGATTGCTTGCTTTTCTTCTGTAGTACACACCTTTCCAATAAAAACATTTTTGATTTGCTTAGTCGTTCTTAGGTTATAAATGTCACGTTGACTGTTGATGGATTCCTTCCTTGCTTGTTGGTCTTTGTCTCTAATATGATCGAAATCAAATATACGCTCCAACTAGACCATTCCTCTAGGAATCATGTTGGTCTTGAGGTTTATGACTCGTTCTATGTCTAATTCAGCTTGTTCTGGATCAACTTCAACTATTATTTGGGTGGTAAAGACATTAGAGCTCATGATGAGCTCGAGGATGTGTTTATCATCATTGAAGACTTCAAAGTGTGACATTATTTGGAACATATGGGTGGATGTCAACTCAATCATGAAGCATTTAAGGCATGAAAGGGAAAGTGGCTACAGTTTGTTGGCTGCTTGAGCCAAAGCATCGATTGTACAATTCTGAGAGCTTGGGATCAGTTGAATATTAAAAGTGTCTAAACCTTCTAGAAGATCCCAGACCCCATGTCTATGATTAGCTAGTCTTCTGTCGTGGCAGGAGTACAATTTTCTAACTTGCTTGACTACCAGCTCAGAATCACCGAAAACTTCCAACATCTTGACATTTTTATTTAAGGCCATAAGAAGACCATGCACTAGAGCTTCATACTCAACTACATTGTTAGTGCAATAAAACTGCAACCTATGGGCTATGAGAAAGGTCTTACCTGTTGGGCTGATGAGTTTGAATCCAACACCAGATCCTTGCTTTGACTTGGATCCATCGAATCGAAGCATCCAAAACTTGGAAAGCTCCTTGATGTCCAGTCCAATTAGGATTTTATTTCCTTTTGGCTGGGTGATTGCCTTCATGGCCTTCGAGGAATGTGTTAATTTAGTGTGATTAGCAGCAGGCGGATCTGCTAGCATTTCCTTTGGTGTTTCCTTCTGAGGGACAAATGATCCTTTGGCATGCTCTATTTTTGTTTCACACAGGCAACATTCAAACTCAGAGTGGGCCGCATTTTGAATTCTACACCAATTTTGTAGCAAGAGATCCCAAAAATCCATTCGAGCACCTAGGCTAAGTTGATCTTGCACACACTTTTCCATACACTCTTGAAATCCATCCAACAATCCCAAAGTCCCATCCCCAAGAGTTTCCTCCTCATCGGATTCTATCAAAATCTTTGTGCTCTGAGGTGTGTAGGATAAATCAATCAGAGGGTTGCGCTGTACCAATAGGACCTCTGCAACCATCCCTTCTTCTTGAATCTCTACCTCTTCTTGATAAGCAAAGGGACAATAATTCCCTAACTTTGTTTTAGCAAAAAAACCTCATTTAGGTTGTTGTATTTCGTAATCATGAATTTCATGAGTGGCTCCCAATCAATATGGATTTGATTGGGTCCTCCCTTCCATGGCAACCACGAGTGAGAAAAATATGTTGCGACGTATCCATTCAATGTACGGGTGAAATCCCATCTCAAGATGATTTCATACAAGTTGGGAATATCTGGAACCTGGATGTCAATAACCTGTCGCACCCTTGGGTCTGCAGTAATTTGCATTGGTATTCGATTCATCTCTCCCACAATGTTAATTTCTATTTTTTCCAGCTGAGTCACCTTCTTTCTTGAAGGTGTGGGGATAATTCCAAGGGCTTTTCACACTGTGAGCGGCATGACATTGGTGGATGCCCTAGAGTTGATCAGGCAATTGTGCAAATTTTTCCCAAATATCCAGATGGTGGTGAGGAAGGGTGGTGCTTCCAATTTTCCTTGGAAGAGGCCCGTAGGTGTGTCCACCTGAGCTATTTGAGCTTTGTTCTTATCACCAATCTTCTCCTTGGTCTGTTCAGAGGGTTGATCCTTTGTGATTTTCCTATTGTTCTTATCTAATTCTTTTGGTGGTTGTTTGCTTGTGGATTGATTTAAGGGAATGCCCTTCTTTTTCCCTGTGATGTCCTAGATTACGGGTTCCTATCTAGGTTCTTCAAATGTGACCCTTTTGGCTGATGTTTCCTATGTTGCTTTTGAGGAGGGGTTCCATTAATTAACCTAAATAATACATTCCTTATAGTAGGGACCATGAGTAACTCGAAGGTGGATAGGTTAATTTTTACCTTTTTGAACTCTTCTATGACATATTCACCCATTTTCTAAATTTTAGATTCAAAGGCCCTTCGTACGATAGAGCTAGTAGGCTGGGATGTTGTCTAGCTTGATTGATTATGGGATTGGCCTTGAGGTTGATTTTTTGATTGATTTTCTCACCTACCTTTGTTGAAATACTGAGTGGGCACATGGGGAAGCCCAAGGTTATTGTTGGCACTAGGGTCAGGAAGGGTACTAAAAATTTTCGATGGAGTGGAGGTTGTAAAAGGTCCACCCACTTTCCTATTCCTAAGGAAGTAGGGAGTTGTTATCTGGTGGAACATGTGAACCTCATCTACGTATGGTTCTTCCTCATCTATGGGACCATTTTCAACTGATTGAAAGAGCTAAGATAAGGTTTCTTCATTGCTTACCTCTTGCACTTCTTGATTCTTGGTGGGGGCAACTTTGATCTCAGGCTGGTTGCAGTCGCTCTGCGAGAATAGAGCTTGGTTGACTACGAGGTAGAAGGAGTCATAAGGCTTAGATGGGACAATTTCCCTGCAATTGGCACTATCAACAACGTTCTGGACCTCTACTTGAAAGATTTCCATGGTTGTCTAAAATTCAGGACAATCCAACTTGGAGTGTCTGCTTGTCTTGTGAATTCAGCACCATCCAGATAAGGCTGCTTCAACAAGGTATACTCCACTAGTAGCCTTTTCATTACTATCAAGATGATCAGGAGGAGTAGGAACACCTCCATTGTTGGTCCTCATGTTCCCCATTCGAGTTTTCCTCTTGGAAGGTCTCCTCTTGAAGTTCTGATTTGAATTTTCCCCTCAATCGTAATTTTGTCCAAAAGAGGTGCCCATTTTGCGGTTGTCTCTGTTGTCTCTATTGTCTCTATTATCCCAGTTAAGATTAGCCTAGAGGCTATGTTGGCAGGCCTACAACTGATTATTATGATTTATTAGTGTGTTTATTAATATGTTAGTATCAAAATGAAAGAATAAAACACACAAAATGAAACTTTAAATTGAAGAAAAGCTAATTAAATCAAATTGAAAGAAACAAATGAAGCTTCTTCAGAGCCGTTCCATTTTCCTCTATCTCCATAAATTTGTTTGAAGCCGCTGCTCTTAGATTGTGTAAGCAAGGATTCTCCAAATGGAAATCTGCAGAACGAGTGTGCAAAATGATAAAGCTTCTCTATGCTATATGCTAGTGAAGTGAAAATACTGACACAGATATGCACAGGGGCTGTGGATTATGCATAGGGGCTATGATTTGTGGATGCTATGATATGAAGTGGATATTCCATGATATGCTATGAGTCTATACTATGAATACTAAAGACTATGCTATGGATGCTTGAAGGCTATTTGCAATTTGGCTATAGTTTATCTGTATGAAAGCTTCTCCCTGATTTCAAAGACCTGACAGTCCTTTTATAGCTTTTTACAAGCAAAATCCTAGCTGGCAAAGATCAATGGCTGTGAGATTGTCTGGTAATTTTGAATGGTGAGAGATGGAGAGGTTGAGAGGAAGATGGCGAATGTTGGGAGGTTGGAGAGAAGAATGGAACCCTGTCTTCAACCCACGGGAACAATCTTGCACAGGAATAGAGAAATTTAATTTTTCTGTTTTGGCAGTTTGTTTCACGGTTGTTGAAGATAATGCAAAATAAATAAATAAATAAATAAATTTAATTTCATGTAAGTTTGAAGAAATTAAATATTTTTGAAATATTTAATTTTTAGAACTATAGAAGACTCAATTAAATATATAGAATATTTAATTGCAACTAGACTTTTAGAAGAATTAATTAAATATTTTAGAATATTTAATTGTGAATGGACTTTTGAAAGGAATTAATTAAATATTTGGAATATTTAATTGTGAATGGATATTAGAGGAATTATTTAGAAGAGAGGAATATTTAATCTTTATTTGAATAAAATATTCAAGCCAAGATTATATGATAATTAATATAAATAAATCGTAATGTTTATTTAATTAATTGAGAAATGAATAAGAAAAGATGATTAAATAAACTTATTTATTTAATCGAAATGAAAGAATGAACAATATAAATAAATTATTTAAATTTATTTATACATAGATTGAATTCAGAGATTTAATTAAATATTAAAAATATTTATTTAATTACCAGACTATGTGATGTGACCATTTTTAGGTGTATACAATTAGATGTGTCATCTCCATGGAAATTTTCTTTATCATCTCAGTCAACTCCTCAAGTCGGTCCTTCTCGGTGTTGTTTGGCTGCGACACTTGATTTTGAAGAAATACGAGGAGGGTTGCCGGCTAATTTTGATGTGCTAGGGGAAATTTCAATCCTGGTAGGTATAATGGAGCTTGAGGTTGCTAAGGGTACACCTACTACTATTGGGGAGCATGAGGATAGGTTTTTTGTTGTTGGGGTTGCAAGTAAGAAGGCACGAGAGGTGCATGATTCATCAACTGTCCAGGATGTGGGATGATGGGAAGCTGAGGCACCTAGTTCATAAGAGGTGTCTGATGAGCGAACGCTTGGTTAAGTCCTTGAACCTACATTGGATGAGCCTCAGACCCAAGGAAGGCAGCAAACCAAAAATATTCTACCCAAAATTTGCACTGGCAATGATAGCTTCTACATAAGCACTCACCAGCGTGGTGAGCGGCGGGCACATCCTTTTCACCAACGCTGACATGAGATTATCTAATGTTGCATAGTAGAAAGGAAGGGTTGCAACATCGTTGTGCACGTATGGATCCTGAAGTCTCATAAAAGAATGATGGAAGCGATCATTGAAGGAGCTGATTAGTTCATTAATTTCCCTACGGATGGACATAAAGTGTCAGTACAACTCTGAAGGGCTGATCAAAATTTTGTATTTTTGTAGGAAAGCATTCATCATGAGGTCGCATTGAGGTAATGGACCCCCTCAGAAAATTGATATACCAATAAAAATATTCCTCTCCAAATGAGTATGGAAAGAGGTAGCACACAACGTCCTCATGATCAATCTGCATATCCCTGATTGATGTTTCAAATATCTTGATGTGTTCTTTTGTCATCCTCTGTGGATCATGGGGATTGAACTTTGTATAAAAACTCTCCAGATTCTTGGGCATATCATGATAAGCAGCGAAGTGCAACAAAGAATTTTTTTGCGCCAACCAAGCCATGGGGGGAGGCCGAGGAGGTACCTATTGTTGAAAAACAATAACTTGGGGCTACACTGAGGCAGCGGCGGCTAGGAATGCACTGTGGACTTGGAGGGTAGGGAAAGAGGTTACTCCCCCGCTGCTAGAAGAATGAGGCCCAAAAGAAGTTTGGAGTGGTTCAACAGAGGATGGATGAAAGGTGGAAGAAGGTGAAGGTGGAAGGGAAGTGGATGGAATGGATGAAGAGGAAGAGGCGATGTCCCTTCCCTTAGTTCATTTAGCCCTTGTGGGGGGTTGCAACTCTTGAAATTCCCCTTTTTTTTGGTGTTGACCTTAAAATTATTTGAAATATTTCAGCGGAGAATGATCCAATTCAATCCAGCTTCACAAGGCCCTCCCTCTAATTCCAGTTTTGTTGATGGGTGTTTTATCACTTTTTCAACACAGGCAGTGCATAGACGCACTACCTCTCTTGAAAGGAAATCTCCAACAAGTTGCTGAAAATCACCCAAAGGTCTCTTAGGTGTTAGGTCATGACTTGCATGGAATTCCTCAATTGATGTTTGATGTGATTTTGCTGGTAATCACAGGGAAGGCTTACGTAGCTAGATGTGAAATGGATCTTGGAATGGAGTTCCTGAGGTGGGAAGTTGAAGAGCAGTTTGTTGTAGGTTCAAACAACAATTATGAACTCTTGTTTTATCTTAAGATTTAACTTTACAATGTGAAATGAACCTTAGCATAGGTTACTTCTTAAAAGAAAAAAGAAAAAAGAGCAAGGAATAATAGAGGTTCCTGCATTTGAAACTAACTATGAATAGTGATCATGGAGGGTTCTATTGTGGACAACTTCCTTCAAACAAAATTTCACTTAACCAGAAAACTCATAGTATCATGAAATTTGTGCTAGCTTCTAAGGACTGTAAATATTACACTATTCATTCACCATAAACATGCATGAACAAAGATAGAATATTGGGAGCAATTTTCTATTTAAGTCTAGACTAACTTTGCACAGTTGTCTACCAACAGTAAACAACAAAAAGTATGGACAAGCAAGGCATCAACACAACAAAAATCTTGACAACCATAGAACAACATTACCAAATCTATCATAGAAATCTAAGAACATGAAGAACATAAAAAGTAAATCTATCTAAATAATCTAACTGTGGGAGAAGAATCATGAAACATGTAAGGAAACTCAAAAATCCACCAAAGTCAATGTATTTCTATTAAAATTTCTGCAATATTTCATTACAACAACTCAACTCTCTCTTGAAAATGAGAGGAGACCCCCTATTTATAGTGTCAAAAAATTAGAATGAATGGACAAGAATGATTTGCATGGCAAGGATTCACTACAAACCAGGGTTTCATCTACCCCCAAATATATTACATTTTAAAATGCATTCCTTGTCTTATCCCTATTTTGTCTTCTAGTGACAACATGGTAGCATTTTGTCTTTAGCCACTTTCCTTTTGCTATAACTCTTCTCTAAGGATTTCATCATCAATAATAGGGTTCCTTTCTTGCTTCTTCAAAGCAGCATACTTCATAAACTTTAAGATCAATGGATGGAGCTTATAAACCTCCATAATTTTGGATTCCAGCACTTGGTAACTCCATTGCTTGGACCTGTTGGTTAGCTTTTCCAAGTCTTCGTCATACTTGGCTGTGTGGTCTCTAAATTGTTTGGATCGAGTGAGGGCTCAGGCAACAAAACTCAAAAAATCTATAGTGACCTCACCCAAAATTCCATCTTCCATCTTATGGAAATGTGGCTTTACCTTTTCCGGATCAATTTGAATGACAGGCATGCCAAATCCCATCATCAGTTTCAAATATTGAATGCAATCTTCCCTAAAATACTTGGCCCAATAAATATCTAGATCCACTTTGTAGAGTGCTTGCTCCAACCTTTCCTTTCGGTTCTCAAAATACAACTTCCACATATCTATGATCCAATGGTCGTCTTCCTTGAATGCAAGCTCCTTTTCCCAAGTTTTCTTTGGCAGCTTGAGGATGGCCTCAATTTTCAAATAAGTAGACCCATAGATCCTCAAGAAGTCCGTAGAAAATTTTGTTTTTCCCTCGAGAGACTTCTTGACTTCCAAGAACTTTTTTTTTTCCTAACAGCATGACCGATGCCCATACTTCCAATATATAAAATTTGACAGAACTAGTCTTCCGTGGTCTAAGCCAAGTTGTTCCTTTTCTCCAACTTATCTTCTTGTTCGTTAGATAGCAGTTGCAGGGGGATCAATGATGTCATAGGCTGTTGTTCTTCTAATGACCATTGTTGGGTATACGTCGTCAAGTTAGCTAGTTATGATTTAAGCTCATCCTTGGAGATCTTATCTTTTTGTATTAGATGCACCACCATAACAATGGACTCTTGAAGGTGATCCACCTTCTGTTCTCTTGAAGTAGTTCCCAGGTCGATGGTAGATATATTGTAGCTTATTCCTTCTCTCCCACCATAGGTTTAGCTACTTGCACTATTTTGGATCCAGAGGAATCCATTGTCATCTTTGATCTAATTTTAGGCTTCTTCTCCTCTTAGTTGTAATTTGTGCCTGAGCCAAGATGGCCTCTAATCTTTCCCTTAGATCCTTGGGAGCCAGAGTCTTCTTTTCCAGTTGTTTTCCCAATCACTTGGGCATATGATACTTCTCCTTGGGCGATTCATGATCACTCTCTCCTTCCTCCCTCCTGATTTCAATCTCTTTATCCTTGGGAGTTTCTTTCTCTAACCCTATGTCTTCTATTTCCTCATCGGAGTCCTAGATGAACATCATGAGTCTGATAGGGGATTTGATAGGCAAGCATTTTCTAGTGCTTTCTTCCCCTTTAATATCTTCTTCTTCCTTTTCTTCTTCATGCACATGCTCCTCGGGCTGCTCAGTTTCTAGGTTTTTTTGGGTTTCAACTTCTTCATCAGTCTTACCTTCTTATTTACTTTCCTTTTCCTCATTCCAAGGTGGCACATCTTCTTTTTATTTATTTTCTTGTTCATCTTGCCCTTTTGGGAGAAACATTTCTTCAATATGTTTAGGGATTTCTTTTTATTCCTCGGGAGGTGGCCTTCTCACTTCTTCCCCAACATCTTTCAATTGTCGGGCTAGATTCTCCTCTAGGTCCACATCGAAGGTTTCCACAATGTACTTAGTGCCAACATATTCTTCATCACCACGCTTGGAGGATCCTGTTTCTTCTCCCTCGTGGACTACCTCATCAATTTTCAAATGTTGGTACTCTAGGTGCTCATGGTAGTCATCTGCTTCCTCTTCCAATTCCCTTCTTGTTTCCTTTTCCTTCCTCTCCCACTCCTTAGATATTTCCATGGTTGTCTTCATTACTGGTGGTTCAGTTGGAGGAGTAGAGGCAAGAACGTTGGAAAAAACTTGCGCCAAGGTAGCTTGGACAACAATATTCATTAACGCTTCAAAAATTTTAGAGGGGACACTCTGGATATACCTTGAGAACACTTCTAGAAGTGAGAGTGTCAGTATAGGTATTGTTATTGTGGCTAAAGACATAGTTGGTGACATGGAAGTAGAAGAAAGTGGAGAGGTGGTGGCTGAAGAAGAATCAACCACCACGATGGGTCTAGTTGGTGAAGGAGTGGCAAGGTGGACTGAAATGTCCACCGCAGGTAGGGAGGTAGTGACCATGGTCTGAGAAGTTAGTGAAAGAGCGGTAGTAGTGAAGACAACTGGTGGGGACTTTGGTTGATCGACCTCCATTTTCTCTCCCTCATGGAGTGGATCTTCTTGTATTATAGGAATTTTAGTGAGGCTGCCTGATTTCTTATGTTTCTTGGAAGACTCACCTCCTAAGGCATTTCTAGTATAAACTTTTGGATTAGACTACTACTCATTAGTATCCTTTCTTTTCCTTGAGTGAGTGAGTGGAGGGGACTTTGACATTTCTCTTGTTGACGCAGTAGCTACCCCGCCATCTATTCCACTTGACTCACTATCGAGCCCTTCATAAGTTAGGATGGCCCCTTATTGCTTCAATCGAGCTACTTTCCCATTAACCCATTCTTTTGTGTGAGCCTTGACGGGCTTGGTTATAATGTCGAGGTCATCGACCTCTTGCTCATCCCAATTGATTAGCGGTAGTGGCTGATTGGAAAATGCATCATACTGGTGGTCTATCACTATGCTCTCATCTTCTTCTACCTGATTAGGCACGAGAAACAAGTTCACCTTTTTCACAAAGTTTGTGGTCATCTTCATGTAATGCCTCATCCGCACCTCTTTGTCATCTTGACAATTTTCCCAGAAATCCTCAACATTGTGCAAATGTGCATACTTGGGTCCAAGTGCCTTCCTTATATTTCCATAAGGATCCATCCATGGTCGGGCCGTGTGGGGTCTGAAATGGTATTAAGTCAATTCCTTTTTTGAGTTTTGGGCACACTAGGAGGTACGGAGCTTGTACATCCCTCCGCCAAAAGAAAGGGGATAAGAAATCCCTGCTAGATGTTTGCTGCTTAAGAGAGTGTGAACATGTCGCAGTTGTCGTGAAAGCTCCAACAATATTATCCGGTCATTGGGATACTGGGGCAGCTTGTTCGGCCTTTCTAAGAAGCCCTGAGTGCGAATGTATGTAAATTTTGGGTATTGAATGAACAAGAAAGCATATTGTTTTAGAAACACATTGGCTTTTTGGGAGACTCACCTTTCAAAGTCACCCCCAATCAACCTGATGATATGACCTATGAAAGTGTCATTAACCCTGCAGTAGTCCTTCTTGTAATTCTTGTACTATAACTGAGGGTACCTATCATAAAATTTCAGCTTCCTGCCTTGTTCCTCATTCAGAGCTTTAAACAAGCCACTGTATTTCCTCTGTTTGACTAGCAAAGAGACCAGGTAGGATGTCATGTAAAACTTGGAGGTTGTTTTAACGTTCATGAATTTCTCATGAAAGCAATCACTTACTATCCCTCCCTAGTAAAATGTGGTCTCTGTGGTATAATCATCTTTTCCACAAAGAATCTGCTCAAAGTAAACCATCCATTCTTGAAAGTATGCAATAGTAGGAAGTCCCTTTACTCTACTTAGCAGGGTTACTAGATAGTGGTATTCTTCATAGAAATCATTGTGGAAGAGCTCCTAAGGAAATTTTGCAGCGCTGCCTCTCTTCTCCTTGAGCCAATATTGATTTATTAGCTTCTTACATTTAATTGGATCCTCATCCACATTTCCTTGCACTCCTCTATGGTTGGAAATTCCATTTTCCCAAAGGTAGGGATATGGAAGGTCTTCGTTATTGCTTTGGTAGACATGTCTACAAACATGTTTTTGTCCTTTTCCACGATTGTTTTGGTTTCAAGTAGGTATGCCTCCCTGCAAGCCATCACTAGTTTGGGGGTGATAAGAGAGGGAGGAAAACCTATAGCTTTGGCTATCCCGCTGCTTCTGATCAATCTAGCATTCTCTATCTTAGGGATGATTCAGACTCTTTGCGTGAATTCATCAATGTCCACAAGCACTATATTGGTGTCAGAGACTTCCTTCCAATCAATGGTGATTTTAGATTGCAATGATTCCCCTTGGAACTGGTATTTCATTTGGTCTTTATTTCGCTTTCTACAAGGAGCCTTGCCTATTTTCTTCCCTTTGTCTTTCTTTGCAACTATCCCCAAGGGTCTTGCACCTGATTCCATATATTCTGTAAACAAAGGCAAGGTGAGCATAATCAAGCATGAAAACACAAATGTTAGCCAAATCCCTACAAAACAATGTTAGATTGGATAATCTTCATTCAAGAAGTCTATCATATAATCCAAGTTGTCATTTATCAGTTTTTAGGAAGGAGTTTGGATGATTTGGACCCCAGGGGTCGGACTTCCTTGGCCATAATACTATTTTCAAGGGAAAACAGGGCAGAGCAATCCATATGATTTCTCTCACCTTCAAATTTCAGCGATTTGAGAGGTCCACTAGGTAAAGTACCCTATTCTGGCACGTGGGTGGAAGCTCATTTTCATATTAGAGGGAATTTAGGTCATCATTTAGGCGATTGGAATCGAGAGGAAGGATACCCACTTGGGGTTTGCTATTTGGAACGATTCTAGTGAAACAATGATTCGGGAACGAAATTCCAAAGTCCAGGACTCGTGAGCTTGAAAGACATTCGAAAAATACTCCTTTATTTTTTAAGTGTTCAGGTCAAGGGGGACGAGAAGCTGCTTGAGGATCATCATTTGGAAATGGCGGGGAGTGAACAGAAATCTAGCTGGAGCAGTCCAGAGGATCAAACCCACACAAGGTTGTGGCTTCATGTTTTCTTCATTCAGGGGGTTTCATTAGCAATCGAAGGATTGTACTTCAGGATGTGGAAAGGTGGGTGTGTATTTCCCTTTTGCAATAGTTGAGATGGGATGAAATCCTGACATAGAAAGTTTGGCAAAGGAGACCCAGCGAAGGTTGGGATTGAGATTTTCATTGTTTTACCTTGACGGCTGCAAGGGATTTGAGTCCCGAGGTGCAGAAGGTAGCCTCTTGAAAGTCATTTAAAATAGTGTTGTCATCACGACGGTCTGCGGATGGAGGTCTCTAAACTGGGACCCGAAGGGCTTCTAGGATGCGACAGTTTCAGTTTGAAAGCATGACGAATAGTTGAGCAGAGCCCAAAGGCTGGAAGGACACATGCATAATGCATTGTGAAAAGGCGAATGATGGGCGGCATCCTGGGGAGGGAATCCTAGAGGAACAGGCCTAGGAAATATGAAGGAATCCAATTCATTCTAGTTCAAAAGATACCTTCCATGTCAGGCCCGAGAGGTAGGTTCATCCTTTAAAAGTTCATTTAGTTTTGCATGTAAGTGATGGTGTGGGGAGGCAGCGGGTCTAAGAGTCACAAATTCCCTGGCTGAATAACGACACCAAGGGAGTTAGGTTCCACTAGATATTTGAGGGTGGTTCATGAAGGTTTCTTAAAATTTTTCCACATGAGTTTTGTGTGTAATCATTTTCTCAATCTAAGGTTTATGTTTTTCATCCTTTTAACTTGTTCATTTTAGCATAAATGAAGAAAAACACGAGGTGGGGCACAAAGGGTGAACTGACCTGAGGAACCCAATGAATGGAGTCGATGAAACCCCTAGAGGATGTAGAGGACCAACAATGGGAGACTTCAAGCTTGAGGGCAGTGTTGGATGCTAGTTTGAATTGCTCTGATCAATCTGGCTATCCTGACATGAGAAAATGAAAGGTCAAATTAGCCTATTTATATATTTTTAAGGCATTAAATTCCAACCATTAATGAGCGTACAATGGGACAAGGTTGGTGAATTTGAAATTCAAGACTAGACAAGGGTGAGCCAGAGTCTGGTGGTCGAAAAGCTGCTAGCAGATGGCTGCTTGAAATGCTAAGTGGAAATCCATCAAGAAAGAGAACCCGGGAGTGTGATGGTCGGAATTTCAAAGAGGGATGACTGTTCGGGAAGAGCAAGTGCATGATGAAAACCCGAGAAGGGAGATCCAAAATCTCGAGCCCGGAGAGAGCGAAGGATGGCCGTTTAAACCTAGCCACTGTAAGCATAGGAAGCAGCGAATAGGAAGGTGGGTTCTGGGTGGAGGAAGGCTGAGGCCTTTTGGCAGTTTGAAAATAGTGAATGCAACAGGGAAACCTGGCCAAGGAAATCCGAGAGGGCAAGTTCGGAAGGTGCCAAGGATGCTAGCAGAGGCAAACTACTAAGGGAACTCTGTGAGGACCTAGGACTTAGAAAATTTGTGGGGGATGAAACATGGTCTACTTGAGATAAGACCTTAAAGGTACACTAACCATTTTAGACACCAAAATTAGGGGCATGTAAAATGAGGTAATGAAAAAAATGACCGAGCAAGGCAACAAGAAGAGAGGGTCCCCATTCTCAACGGGGTGTTTGTGCTGAGGGCACAACAAATCCCTTTAGCTTTGTGCATTCAAATCTCATATCTTCTAACCCATCTCCCCTCACAAACTTATAATTCACTTGTCCTCCAAACAAATATACACCTCCACCATATTCACCTCCATCTCAAACCACAAACAATGATCTCATCCTTAACCAAATATTACAAATTTTTTATCCCTCCAACAATAAATTTCTACATTGAATCAACGTCAAAATGGCCAATCTTCACAATAGCTCAAAAGAAACCCATTATCCTTGGAGATATTGAGAACACAAATGCCACAAGGCATAGAGATTCCTATATTTGAGAAATATGGTGGAAAAGGAGACCCTATTAGCCATGTTTCTACATACACAACCTTATGTAGTGACTTGATTTTTTTGGATAATATCTTGGGTAAACTCTTCTCTAGATCCTTGAAAGATACCGCTTTGAAATGGTCTTTTTCCTTAAAAAATAACTTGATACATTTATTCAATGAAATTTTTGATGCCTTTCTCAATAATTTCCAAGTAAACATGGGTCCTAAGATGACCTTAGTATATTTAATGAAATATAAGCAAAAGGATGACGAAAAGGTCACTGACTTTATCTCCCATTATCAATTGTGTTACTCACAAATCAACATTAGGATTCCTAATGTTGATCTCCAATGAATGTTCATTGAGAATTTGCAACAAAAGATTCAATATACAATTGGGATGATGAAATTTATCTCCTTCACATACTTGTGTACAATCCTTGGTGATTACCAAAATTTAGTTAGTAGTCATGAAGTGAAAACTCCCTCTAACTATCCTGATAAATCTGAATCAATGCCTCAAACCAACTTCCAATCATTCAAGAAACCAAATAAGGGATTAATACAACTCAATGCTCCTCAACAAAATCAACATGTTGACTTCCAAGTGGCTGCCATAAAGATGAAAAATCCATATTCATTTAGGGAAAATCTTAGCCACTTTACCCCATTACCTGATACTCTTCATTCCATCATGTTTCAGCTCTTAAACAAGAACTTAATTTCCTTACCTCATGTTATAGCTCTTAATCCTAGTAAGCCTTTACCTCCGAACTATAACCAAAATGCCTTTTGTCATTATCATCATCAAAATGGACATGATACAAAACATTGCAAGTGTATTAACCATGTTGTGCAAGACCTCATTGATTCTAATCACATCCAAATTGGTGGTGTTAATGATCAAGGTAATAATTCCATTGCCCCTCCCAACCAATTTTTTTAAATATTTACTAATCCTATGCCAAATCATAACATCTCCTATGTCAAAGCTAGTGAAACAAAGAATTATGTGATGAATGTTGACACAAATAATAACAACATGAATGATAATAAGGAAATCCCTATGGATACTATGATTGGAATCATTGAATTTCAACCTTACAAGGGCCAAACCAATATGTTCCTTGACATTTCTTTCTCATCAAAATGACATAATTAAACATGCACTCGATGATCTTCTTTACATTTTCAGAAGAATCAATGACAAGCCTACTAATGGGATAGTAATTGATCCCGTCTATGTAGAGAATGTGATCACCAAAGAATTCTTGTTTTTGCATTAAATTTATCAAGATAATTATGAACAACCAAAAGCATGGATCAAAACACACAATGGTTTTTCTTTCCCTATGATATAATCGAGAGCTCTTCCTCTAAAAGTTGGACCGAAAAAATTGAATGTATCATTCTCCATCATCCCAATGGTGGATCAATTTTGTGTGAAGTTAGGCTACCCATGGCTTCACTCCATGAAATCCATCACATTGGTCATTCAAAAATGCTCAAAGTTTCCCTTTAACATTCAAATCTTTACTATGCACCATAATGGTTTTAATCCTATGTCTTCATGTGGGAATTTCTCATTGGATTGTTTTTTGCCCAAACCTATGGAACCTATTAAGCCCCATGAAGACTTATTTTTTAAATCTTATCAAAATTTTAGGGAAAAGTGCATAGTAGAGTTATCCCTTAGCAATATGCCTCAACCCATGATTGAGAATCCCATCATTAACGAGACCATGATTGAACCAAAAGCCCTTCCAAGTAACCAAGACCAATACTCCTAAAAAGAGTGACTCATCATGTGTTGAACCTAGTGATGTTCCTAGTACAACACATTTTGTTGTCCCTTTGGCTAGTTATTTTCCTCCCGCCTATGATGGACAAGATTGGGATGTAGATGATGTACTATAGGTTGAATTGCATGTTCCATATTACTCTTTTATTTTTCCTCTTTTCATGTTCTTTGTGTGTGATTGCATTGAAGTAATGTGCTTCCTTGTATCATTCTGTTTGACTTGTCTTTATGTTCATTCTTCTATTTGTATCTACATTCTTCTATATATCGTAAACCTTTATATTTTCTCTTGTGTTGTGTTTTCCTTTTGGGATGATGCAAGGCATTGAAATATTTAGGTCTCTTCCATGTTTACCCAAAATATTTTCTTTATTTCTCTCTATCTTTCATTCTTCTAGTTCTACGAGTGTTTGGGGAATGATGACATTCCCGATCTCTATAATAACATTGTAGCAAAGACATATGCGAACCCTAAATCTGTAGATCCCTTATGTATTTGGGATTTCATTTGGGGGAAACCCATTTTTCATGAAATAACTTCATTTGGAAACATATTTTTGACATAGGGCTTTTAAATAAGCTCTCATGTCTTCTTCAGTGTTTAGTATTTATCATTTTCTACGTTAAAATAATTTCTCACAGCATGGTGTTTAACAATTTCTTTAAAGTGGGGACATACATTGGCATTATCATTTTGACATTTTTTACTATAACTTATGTTTCTTAGTGCAATTTTCTCGATTCATGTGATGTGTCTTCTTCTTGGTGACATTGAGATTGATGTCATTCAAGAGTGCAACCTTTTTTAGCATATGACATTCCTCTTAGTGGTAATGCTATTATTTGCATTCCCTAAGTTACAAATCTTTTATCCTTCAACTATTTCTCTCTTGGTGGTGATGTCAAATGTGTTCCCTAAGGTGAGATCTTACATGCATTAAGAAAAACCCATTTGAATATGTCTTATCCTATTTGAATTTTGTTCATGAGTTTGTAGCATAGTGAAGCTTGCGATCCTTGTGAAGCTCCAAGTTACAACTGTTTTTCATGGCGACCAAGCATAACACACCTTGCTTGCCAACAAAGCCATTTTTTTCATGAGTGTCTAGCATAATGCAGCTTGCTAACGTTATGAAGCTCAAAATTCATATTGTGTTTCACTTTATCAATTTATCAAGAGGTATAGCTTTGGTATGGTTATTTAGCCACTTCCTGGGGCTCACCTAGTGGACAATGGATTTCACTAGCCTATGTGAGCGCATGTTGTTTGCATACCGAACAATGAGCTTTCACTTGTAAACATTTTTGGAAAAAATACTAAGGCTTGATCCATATCCATATGGAAAAATAGTCGAGGCTTGATCCACCCCTTTTTCTTACTTTCTTTAAGTCTTTGACATTGTATGATTAAGTATCTTGTCATTGTTGTTGCATATTTAACATAGGTATGTGTCTCCTTGTGCCTTTCTTGGTTTTCAATGAGATCTTAGATCTTGGGGGCTTGATCATCCTCCTTGACCTTTGTTGTCTTATTTTCTAACAATTGTACAATTAGATATTTCTTGATTGTCTACTTTAGTTTGATTTTGTGCTTGCACTCATCCTCTCACTAAAGTGGGGGCTAAATGTAGTGTAGAAAACTATACTCCTTTACATTTTCACACTTTTTTTGGGTCCCCTCAATTAAATTAGACTTAATTAAGCCTTAATAATCCCTAGTTTACATCTACAATCCTAATAAATCATATTTTTCAAAGGGGAAACCTGACAACAATTAATTCCAACACATAACCAATTACCTTGAGTAATGTGTGCTCTAGGAATAGGGATTTCGAACCCATTCGCCCATGGGAAAATGGGTCCTCCCTAGGCCTTTGGAACAAAATTTAAAGTATTTTTTTGGTGGTATTTTAATGTCCCCAAATTCAAATTCAATACAAGGTTATTTTATCAATTCTAATGCTAAGCAATCCTAAGAAATTCAAGTGAGAAAAAAGTATAGCTAAGATTATTGTCAAAGGAATTCAAGAGTAGATTTATTAGTGATTTATTGCAGCAATGAAGATCTCAAGAATCATGTCAAAGTCTTTTGCAATCATGCATTCTTTTGGAGCTAACATTGTGATGTAGGTTTCAAAGATCAAAGTCAAAGATTCATGTGAAGATTCAAGCATCAAGATCCACATCCATTGAAGCCATTTCATGGAAGATCAAGATCAATATTTTATTCCTCCAAAGTTTTATTCAAAGGTTCGGTGAGTTGTAACATAAATTGCATATGAATATATAGAATGTTTGGAAAAATACTAAAGAATGTTTATGCAATTGTACAAGTGGGTATACAACCCTTTCTAGGGTTATTTTTCCCTAGACATTTCTTCATCAATTGCCATCCACTCAGGTAGTGAAACGTAAAGAAAAATCTACTTGTAAACAACTAAAGAGGTGTTGAAGATTAATTTTAATATACAAAAATACATACTTTTTACTAATCCAAATAATTTTTGGATCAATAACTCTTCATAAATTATTCTCTAAACCTATATTTCATATTCAATAATGCAATTTATATTATTCCATTAACTACTAACTACTACAATTTGAACATTTTAATATCTAGAAGATTTAAATTGAAATATTTTCAAGTATTTAAGCAATAGGTTTATACACCATTTTTTTATCACCAAGTTCCTAATTAGTTGAGGTGAGTGTAAGGGAATCAATGGAGCGCATGCAATGAAAACTCCAAACAGTAGTGCCTTCGATAACTTTCATTTTGATTAGGTTGCCTCAAAGACACGTACAACTATGTCCAAATGCGGAACAGACACAGTTCATTTCCCACATTGATCCTTCTGAGAAAAACACATTTAAATTCAACAACAAGCATTAACAGATTCTACTACATGAACCAACAGACATGAAAGATGAAACAAAAAATGAGAACACAAAGATTTACATGGGGAAAAACCTTTCAGATAAAAAACCCCACAGTCCAAAGATCAAGCCATTGTATTATTTAGCAACAAAACAATTACAATACAATTTCAGGCTCTTAGACTTTCAGAGATTACACCTTGTTCATTTTGGATACAACTGGTAGCAACAAATATCCCTGTATAGTTTCTGATCACCCTCTCAAACTAAATGATCTTCGCACTATTACAATACCATCACATATATAGTGCAGATCAACATAAGAGAAGTCAAACAAGGTTCATGATCAGAAGCTCTCTCTTCTCCTCTATTCTGGCCTCAAGGCCCCCCAGCCATACAACCAGCCTCTCGGCCTTGACATCTCATCAGCTTTTTTGCTTCTCTTCGACTTCAGCTCTATGAAACGGTTTGTTTCCAACTGTCAGATCACAACTATCGAATCATCCAACTCAACAACGTAGATGTTTCCACTTCCTTGCATGTAAGATAATACATCTAGGTCACACCACGTAGGACAATCATCTAAATGGTCAACAAATGATCAACTTGTGTTACATGTCGGTGAGACACTAGAAGTGTCTCCCTGATGCCACAAGACCCGATTACACATTGTCACCAAGAGTCATCTCCATCGGTAATAGGTTACATCGAGTCCATAGAGCTATCGCGAAGACTTCGCCATGTCGCCAAGAACTCATACTGAAGATCACAAGGTATTCCAAAGAGTTCATTAGTCGGCAAGACTATTGCTCTTCGCCCAGACATTACACCAAGCTCATAAGTCATTTTGAAGTGTTCCTTAGTCACCAAGACTTTAGTCATTCGTTGAGAGATCATACCAAGCCCATTTATGTTATACCAACAATAGACTGCCTCATCAGCGAGAATCTGACACTTCGCCAAGACATCATATCGATGCCTTTAAGTCATACCGAAAACCTACCATCAGCTAAACATTCCACTTTCGCAAGGAGATCATATCATGGTTCCAAAGTCATACCGAAACTTCTGTTTTCCATCACATTCCTATCGACAAGACAAATACCCTTTGCCAAGACATCACCCCGCAAGTTCCAAGTCACCCCAAGTCTATCTTGTCAGCCAGACTTCATATCGATGTGTTCCAGTGTCAGTGAGAGAATCAACCTTTGGCAAGACTTCTTACCGAGGCTTCCAAGTTATCTTGAAACCACTGCTCACCAAATGTCACACTAAACCGATGACCCCACGTGTTGTTGGCGAGACTTCCGATATTCGATGAGACATCATATCGAAACAAGCCTTTCCGCCAAGGGTCTCCTCCATGTCTTCGAGTATTACATTGTCTCCAAGACAATCCTTCATCTCTAAGACTTCCCACTGAGATCCTCAAGTTACTCTGAGTCGGTGAGACATATCGCTATTGGTAAAACTTCTTACCGATCACCCAAGGGTTTCCCTGAAAGCTCCAACACTGTCGCCGAGACATGTTACTTTCGGTAAGACTTCTCACCAAGCCGCCATAGGTTATCCTAATGACTTCAATGTGTATCCATGTCAGCAAGACCTTCCAATGTCACTGGGACTTCTTCCTGAGTGTTGAAGTCACTCTGAAGCCCCCAGTCGCTATGAGTCTCCCCGACGCCTAATTAAGTGGCCTGTCAGCCAGAGATCTCCATGCAGTGAGAGGTTACAATGACTGCCTTATGTCACAGTGATAGAATCCAAAGTGAAAGCATTCGACAAGACTTCTGCAAGGTCATAGTGACCAGAATATTTCACAAGGTTCCCAAACTGACAGTAGGCCAGACCAAAGAACTATCACACCAACTTTTCTCTTCCAGAGGTTCCCGCCTGTGAGATTGAGGCAAAAATTCCAACAGTGAGAGCATATGATGATAGTGCAACTCTTGGTTATTCAAAATAAAATGTAATTCTTTTCAAGTTAAATTTAAATAAAATTTAATTTAATCCAAAGGGTTAGTTCCCATTTTTTTTATCATCAATATCTAGTATGGGTGAGGTTGTTGAACACTCAAAATACTGAGAGGGGATGAATCAATATTCTTTTAAACCATTCAGACATTAGTCATCCAATTATCAAAGTAGAATCAACTGATATAAGAAAAGAAAGCATGAAACATTCACAACATCACATAACACATGAATACCAGGATTTTTATGTAAAAAACTCAAAATGGGAAAAACCATGGTGAGTGTTAGCTCATAATATATTATATCAGGATATAGTATATTATAGAAATTCTCATTGCAAGTGGACACACTATCCCATGAACTCACTTTCCACAGAGAATAAGATAGAAGATAGAAGATAGAAGGGGTAGCTTACAACCTATTGAACTATTACAATCACATCTATAGTATGTTGTATTACAATTCCAATGAAGTACACAATCAATATTTGCACTAATATGGATCAATTCTCTACTTTACCTTGAATTTGCACAATTTCCACAACTCTAATCATATTCACATTACACACATGTAGGTGGAAAACCATAGATGTCACCTATCACTTATCACTTGTACATCATCACAAAACACCAAAAACAAACTACTATATATATCCACATCAAGTTAGCACCAATTAGTTGACCTAATTGGATGTAACATACATAGTTGAACTTTTTGTACTCAAAACATTTCATCTAACCTTTATCCCTTAATTCAAAAAGAAAATCTCCTCAAGATAGGTCAGGATGGACCTAATATAGGTCTTACATAAGATAAAATTACTTATTCATCCTTCGCAAAACATTAAACTTATTAGGTCAGCCACAAATAAGACCTAAACATAAAAACCTTTATCTATTTTCCCAATTCATGATGCAGGAGCATCCAGTGGTGGAGGGAAATCTTGCATCACCCAAAAAAATGGTTTTTTCTTATTTTCTTTAGTTATTTTGAGTCCCATGATGGCACTTAAGGGGTGTAAGACAGCCAGAACTCAAAAATGGTGAAAAACAATCACTTACTATTTTTAGAAAGTTCACCTAAATGAGCTCGTATGGACCTGAAAATTTACCCCATGGAGCAAAACTGGAAAACAATTCTGGTTGTGAAAGAATCATCTCAATACCTTGCATGGTTTGGGATATATTAAATTTTCCATCTCGAGAAATTTCTCCAATGCAGCTTTAAATTCAAATATGAAAACCTTAGAGGCCCTGAAACAACTCAAAAAGTGGATGGACCGATCCTTGATGGGTTTGGACCTTGTAGATATATTCAAGAGCTTTCCAACAATATGTTATAATAAAAAAATTGGACATCCAAATCAAAAGTTGTGGCCCCGCGAAGCTACCCCACTAAAAAGTGAATTTCATCAAAATATCTTCCTAGGCAAGAAATCAAATGGTGAGACTTTTGACACCAAAAAAAAAGAGAAAGTTACACTTTCTAGAACATTCTAGGGTTGTTATTCAGTAAAATACAAAAGGGATAAGTGGGGGTTGTAGGAGGTGGATCCATTAGTGCAGATTTTGGCTCTAAATAATATATTGTGTTTTCAGAGTGGATTTTGTTGTAAAGAATCAAGCCTATGAGGCTAGATCATTGTAAGTTCTAAATTTGTAATTTCATTTTATGAAAATAATTGAAAGTGAGTTATTTTCTATCTCGCATATTTTGTGTTGGTATCTATTGTTGTTATTTTTGAAGGTTTAGGGTTGTTTGGCCCTCATCAAGTGGTATCAGAGCAATTTTTCTTGAGTGTGTAAACAGATTGTCGAACGTGAGGCAGTTTGCACTAGGACTTGTGGTTGTGGGTTTTTGAGAAAGGTGATTAGAATGCATCCAAAAAGAAACCATGGTGGTGGAAGGAATGTTATTGTAACAAAAGAGGGTTTTAGAGCCCTACAAAGACAAGTTCAAGCACTACAAGAGGAGTTGTGTCAAGGGTTTGAGCCAAGAAGAGGAGGTGAAAGTGAAGATGAAGCTGAAAATAAGGAATAGTTCAAAGAAGATCAAGTTGTAGTAGATCCAAAGCAAGTCATATTATTTAAGTTCATCTCTAAGATTGGGAAAAGACCAAAGACCAATTTTTCTATATTTTCTAGAAATCTTAACGCAAAAGATTTGATTGATTGGATCAACGATATGGAGGAGTACTTTGAGTATGAGGAGGTGGAAGATCTTGAGAGGTTCAAATTTGCAAAGACCAAGCTAAAGGGTCATGTGAATATTTGGTGGAAAGATGTACAACTAGAAAGAAATTGAAGAGGAAAAGAGAAAACAAGATGGGATCATATAGTGGACAAATTAAAAAGATAGTTCATTCCTATGGATTATGAGCTAGATTTTTTGAAGAAGATGAAAGGGTTGAAACAAGTAGGAAAATATGTCAAGGAGTATAAAAAGTAATTCTACTGTGTCTTGATCAGAATAGGTCATTCTAAGGCCAATAAGGAGAAATTTTCTTGTTACATAAATGGGTTAAAATTGAGTATTCAAGAAGATTTGGTTCTGGTAAGAATGTCTACCATTGAAGATAAATATCAATATTCTTTGAAGGTAGAAGAAAAGTTGAATAGAAGATTTGAAAGTAAACAAAGAGGTGGGGGTCATGGTGGAAAGACTAGTGGATGGTCATATGGAAGTAAAAATGAAGAAAAAAAGAAGGGTGAAGGATCCAATAGCAAACAAAACTAGAAAGGAGATAACACCTACCATCCTTGTGATCAGAATAATGGAGACCAAAGAGGAAGAGCAAGATCTGGATGAGGACTAGGAATAGGAGGCTTTCATGGAACCTGTTTCAGTGTGGAGAAGGACATAGAGCTTATGAGTGTTCACAACATCAAGGAAGGACAAATAGAAGACCTGAGGGTAATGCATGAGTTGTACATTTAGATGAATATGATGAGTCTTCAGATTCTAAGGATGCAGAAAGAGGGGAGGTTATTGTTACTAGAAGAGCCTTGTCGAATGAGAAGGAATGAACTCAAAGGAAGAATTTGTTTCACACTAGATATAAGTGTGAAGGAAAAGTTTTCAATGTTATTATTGATGGAGGTAGTACTGATAACCTTGTTTCAGAAGAGATGGTTAGTAAGTTGCGGTTGGAGAGAAGAAGGAATCTGAATCCATACCAGCTTTCTTGGCTGTAGAAGGACCATAAAGCTTTGGTAAATGAAAAATTTCTAGTAAATTTCAATATTCAAAATTACCATGATGGGGTATTGTGTGATATTATGCCTATGGATGTTTGTCATATGTTGTTAGGCAGACCATGGCAATTTGATCGGCAAGCAATACATGATGGAAATGCCAACACCTATTATTTGACAAAGGATGGAGTTCGTCATAAGTTGAAGCCCTTGAAAGAGGCAGAGGAAAAGGTATGCAATAATGTAAGAATTTTTTTGGTTGATGGAAGAAAGTTCCTAGAAGGTATGAGGCATGAGCATATGCGTTTTACATTGATCCCTAGAGTTGATAAAGAAGACACTAATGAGGTACCTATAGAGGTTCTAGATATGTTGAATAAGTTTCAAGATATTTTTTCTGATAACATACCTCAAAGTTTTCCTCCAGTAAGGAAGGTTAGTTATTAGATGGACCTAATTCTTGGAGCCAGTTTGCCAAATAAGGCAGCTCATTGTATGACTCCAATAGAGAGTAAAAAGTTGAACAAAGAAGTGCAAGAGTTGTTGCGGAAGGGATTGATTAGAGAGATTTTGAGTCCATGTGCAGTACCTATAGTACTAGCATCAAAGAAGGATGGGGAATTGTGGATGTCTATAGATTCTAGAGCTATCAACAAGATCACCATCAAAGTATAAATTTCCATTGCCGACAATGAATGACATTATGAATTGTTTGAGTGGAGCTGAGTACTTCACGAAGATAGATTTGAAGAGTGGATATCACCAGATCCATATTAGAGGAGATGAATGGAAGACAACCTTCAAAACCAAGGAGGGCTTGTACGAGTGGTTAGTCATGCCTTTTGGGTTAACCAATGCATCAAGCATATTTATGCGGCTTATGAATGAGGTATTGAAAATATTTTTAGGAAAAGTTGTTATTGTTTATTTGGATGATATTTTTATTTTTAGTAAGACATTGGAGGAGCACCTGATGCATATCCAAAGAGTTTTTGAGAAGCTAAGGGAGGAGAAGTTGTTGATTAATTTGAAGAAATGTAGTTTTGTAAAGAGGGAATTGGTGTATCTAGGATTTATTGTCTTAGTAGAGGGTCCTATAATAGATCCAAAGAAGGTGAGAGCTATTATTGAATGGCCTACCCCAAGGAGTGTTATAGAGGTAAGATCATTTCATGGTCTAGCAATTTTGTACAAAAAAATTATTAAGAATTTTAGTAGTATTTGTGCACCTCTAATTGAAGCAATGAGAGGGGATAGAAAGGATTTTAAATGGACTGTAGGAGCAGCAAACAGTTTTGATATGTTGAAGAATAAGTCACAGAGAAACCTATTTTGGCACTTCCAGATTTCAATGTGGTCTTTTAGGTAGATTGTGATGCTAGTGGCACTGCCATAGAAGTTGTTTTGAGTCAATAAGGTAAGCCTGCTGATTATTTTAGTGAGAAGTTGAATGATGCTAAGAAGAAATATTTTGTCTATGATCAGGAGTTTTATGTTATAGTTTAGGCTGTGAATGAAATACAGACACTATTTGCTGCCAAAATAATTTGTTTTATATACCGATCACCAGGATTTGCAGTATCTCAATATTTAAGGAAAGTTAAATCAAAGAAACTTAAAATTGGTTGAGTTTTTGCAAAGCTATAAAAAAAATTTAAGCACATAAGTGGAAGGTCAAACAAAGTTGCATATGCCTTAAGTAGAAGGAAAAAATTATTGATTGAGATGAATATAGAGGTTGTTGGTTTCAATGAACTCAAAAGTTTGTATCCAGAAGATCTAGACTTTGCAGAAGCTTGGAAGGCCTGTTTGCAACCTATTACATTGGATAGGACAAGATGGTTGGATTTCTTAATCCAGATAGGATTTTGTTTAGAGGAATCCAATTATACATTCCAAGGAGTTATATGAGAGAGAATCTAATCAAGGAGAAGCATAGTGGAGGATTGGATAGACATTTCAGTCGAGATAATACCATTGCTCTTGTTACTGAGAATTATTATTGGCCATAGTTACAACAATATGTGAAGAATTTTGTATAGAGTTGTAGAGTATGTCAGATGGCGAAAGGAACAATTCAAAATACTTGATTGTATCAACCATTACCTATACTTTAGAGGCCATGGGAGGATATTAGCATGGATTTTATTTTTGGCTTGCCAAGGACACAAAGAGGGAATCATTCCATATTTGTGGTGGTGGATACATTTTCAAAGATGTTACATTTCATTCCATGTCATAAGACTAGTGATGTTCATATTGTAGAGTTTTTTTTAGAGAGGTAGTGAGACTACATGGTCTACCAAAGAGTATAGTTTCAGATAGAGATACCAAATTTTTTGGTAATGTTTGGAGGATATTATGGAAGATGTTGAAGACATATTTGAAGCTTAGCTTTGCACACCATCTACAAACTAATGGAAAAACAGAGGTGGTGAATAGGATTTGGGGTAACCTGCTAAGATGCTTAGTAGGAGATAATCCCAAGGGATGGGATTTGATTATACCACAGGTAGAATTTTCTTACAACAATTCTATCAACAGGAGCATTGGTAAATCACCATTCCAGATTATGTATGGGAGTAGTCCAAGAAATGCTTCTGAACTAAGAAAGATGGATAAGAGGGAGAAGAGTAGTGTTGAGGCTAAAGATTTTGCTGAGCACCTGAAGAATTTGCATGAAGAGGTGAAGAAATATATCAATAAGATGAACTCACAATATAAGGCTAAGGTAGATTAGAAATTGATGTCTACGGAGTTCTAGGTAGGAGATGAAGTCATGGTTCATTTGTGAAAGGAAATATTTTCGGTTGGTACATACAACAAGTTAAAGATGAAGTTTGGTCTGTGCAAGATTTTGAAGAAGCCTGATTCAAGAAATGTATATGAGGTAGAGTTTCCTGATGGAATTCATATTTCACCTATGTTTAATATCTTATATTTAATAGGATATCATGAAGGAGGATTTGATGAAGAAATAATGGAAGCATAGTGGAATATTCCAACACCTACTTTAGAAAAGGAGGAGATAGAAGAATTTTTAGATAGTCATGTGGGTACAAGCACAAGAAAAAGATAGTATGTAGAGTACTTTGTGAAGTGGAGAGGGATGCCTATTGAAGATTCATCATGGTTGTTTGAGGCTAAGGTTAACTATCTTGGTTTCCCTCTAACTTTTGAGAAGTGACAGGGTCACTTTTCAAATTACCCTGAGTGTTTGATGTAGGAGCATCCAGTGGTGTAGGGAAATCTAGCATCACCCAAAAAAAAGTGTTTTCCTTATTTTATTTAGTTTTTTTAAGTTCCATGATGGCACTTAAGGGGTGTAAGACAATCACAAGTCAGAAAAGGCAAAAAAAATTATGAATTTTTTTTTGGTCATAGAAGAATCATCTCAATACCTTGCATGGTTTGGGAGATATTAAAGTTTATGTCCTGAGAAATTTCTCTAATACAGCTTCAAATTTAGAAATGAAAACCTTAATGGCCCAAAAATAACTCAAAAAATGGAAGAACCGACCTCTAATCAATTAGGAGTTGTAGATCTCTTCGAGAGCTTTCCAACAATATATTAAAATGAAAAATCGGACACCCAAATCAAATGTTTTGGGTCCGCGAAGCTGCCCCATTGAAAAGTGAATCTCAACAAAATATCTTCCTAGGAAATAAATCAAATGGTGAGACTTTTGATGCCAAAACAAAAGGGAAAGTTACACTTTCTAGAACATTCTAGGGTGGTTATTGGGTAAAATAAAAAATGGATAAGTGGGGGTTGTGGGAGGTGGATCCATTAGTGCAGATTATGGCTCTGAATAATATATTTTGTTTTCATAGTGGATTTTGTTGTAATGAATCAATCTTACGAGGTTGTAGCATTGTAAGTTCTAATTTTTTTATTTCATTTTATGAAAATAATTAGAAGTGAGTTATTTTCTATTTCACATCTTTTGTGTTGGTATTTATTGTTGTGATTTGTGAAGGTTTAGGGTGGTGTGGCCCTTATCAATTGACCAAATGTGGAACTCAAAACTTGATCTCATCTAAAATTCCTACTCAATTGACATTTGGCATCTTATCTTCAACACTGCAACAAAAAATATTTATCCATGAAGGAATGTGCAATCTCCCACACTAACATACTATATAGGAAAAGACCGTGATAAGACAAACATAACACTATCATACCTACCTTCCAAGATACTTTACCAAACAACAATAAATCTTGGATTTAGATGCATTTTATGTTCACCAAATTACTCTTAGCACCAAAAAGTGATGTCTATTTGCAATGGAGTGTGGACCCAAAAAATGATGCACTAAACTACTATACTAGAAAGTTTGATACTTATGAAATTTCTATGTAGTTGTACTTTCCATACCGACTTATCCTATACAAATGTATTCAACAACACTTCTAAATCATGCTAGAATGATCCAAAAAAAAATTGACATCAATTACAACATTGGATCATGCATTATGTACATACCATACTCATGTTTTTGGACTGCATCATCAATGACAATCTCCTCAAACTTCCAACAATCTCCTCCTTTGTCATTGATGGCAACAAGATCTCCAAAAAAAACTAAACATTCTATAATAAATTTCTCTTCTCTTTACACATCTTTCTTTCCTAAGACACTCCAAGTATCTCCAACAATCTCCCCAAATATCTCACCAAGTATCTCTCCCCCTTTGACATCAATGGCAAAGGGTGTGTTGGTATGAACTCTTGTATACTCCCCCTTAGACATATGTACAACAAAAATTAGTTGAATGAAAGTACTAACTCGCCCTTAGGAAGTTAACCAAAATACTTCTATATCATCCGCATATTTACAAAATAATTTGAAAACTTGAAAAACTTTGAAAAATGCATACAAATAAAAATGGTCAACCCAAAGATGTTGACCCCTAAAGCTTCTGTAAAATGACTTGCCAAACAGATTTACCTTCTTCCTAATCTTTCTTTGTTGCTGCAATTATTATATGTTGAGACTCAAGCTCAACCAAGGTTTCCTCTCTGTCTTTCACAATACTCAGAGTAAGAGTTAACTTTGAAACTTTATCAGTAGTGGCAAGGGAACTTCAGACAGGTATATGCTTTGTCTTCACCAAGTCCCTTAATTTTCCAAATTGCTTGATTATGTCTTCCTTCTGGCTCTATAGGGTAAATAATTTATCATGCAAATCCACTATGGAAAACTAGGTCTGATCATCTTTTTCTAGTGTGAGATCATAGGAACTTGATGCATTGCTTATTTATGTCTCAATTGAGTCCACTGAATCCTTTATGCTTTGTGTGGCATCTGGCCACTTCATGCAATACAAAAAAAAAGTCTTTGCCTCTTCCTCACATGCTTGCACATCCTTCAAACTCTCTTCAACTTTGTTGTGTACAGATGCACACTTCTTTGTAATATCCAACAATTTCTTTTCTAAAATCCTCATCTCAACTTCTGTTTCAACTTGTCCTTTTAATTTGGAGGCATATTCCATAAATGAATCAATCAAGAACTTGAAGTTCTCTACTGAAGATCTAATTATGTATCAATTTTTGTTTCAGGGGTTATCTCTTGCATTTCGTTTATAGCTTCATCCATCAATTCAACACTCTTTTCATGTGTATCAATAATTTTTTTTTCTAGCTAATGCGTGAAACACATCACCTAGCTAAAACTTGTGAATGGGAGAAATTTTTTCTAAGACTATGTTTCCTTGTTGCATGGGAAAATGCATTAATTGAAATGAAACTACCAGTTGGAATCTTATTTGCTTAGACAAAAGACTTTTCAAAGGATTACCAGAGGAAGATTCACCGGACGACTTAGGTAACTCAGCTTCATCATCCTTTCATGACTCAGTGTTCTCTTCTTCCTTTGTCTTATCTTCTTCACTGGAGACCTCATATTTATCTTTGTCTTCATCATTCTTCTTCTCTTCATCTCCTTTGTCCTTGTCCTTATCTCCTTTCTCATTCTCCTCATTCTTGTTTTCATCTCCTTCCTTCTCACCTTCATTTTCTCTTCTCATGTTTTCTTCTTTCTCCTACTCTTGTTCTTTATTCACATCATGTTTATTACCTTCACTAGTGCCTTGTTATGTGTCTTCTGGAGGAACATATGTCTTTGGATTGGCTTGATCATTATTTACTAGTGGGGGAGTTGACTTGTCTTCTATAGTATCATGAGTAACTAGAGGAATAAAGGTGTTATCCTTTGTAGTTTCCTCTTCAATCACTGTCTCTTCTTCTATAACCTTTTCAACTTCAACATTTCCTTGTACAGGCTCTTATGTAACCAAAGGAGTATTATCTACATTTTCCTCTGCATCAATAACTCCAATATTGATTTCATGCTCATGTTGAGCATAATTTGTGTGCACATCTCCTTCCACATTTGATTCTAGGGCATTGGAATCATCATTTATTCCTTCTTTAGTTATCAAGAGTAGAGCCAACTTCTATACAAGTTCCTTGGCATATCATGATAATTTTGATCCATTCTCATAAGAATATTTAATTCTTCTTAGTCCTTAGCTCCTTGATATAGATGGTAGCCAATGTGGCTTAATATGCTTCAATCAAGGTAGCACCAACTCTTTCTAGGGCTTCATCTTTCATCCTTTCATGTTCCATTATTGCATCCTCTCTCTTTTTTAACAAGATATTCCAAACATCATCTGGTATATCCTTTTGGATATTGTGCATATCTACTTCAAATACAACAATATATTTGACTATGGCTTCAATTATGGTAGCTTTATCTTCCTCATCAACTTCCTTATACATTTTTGTAGTTTCCTTTAGCATTTCATTTTTCATTATACTATTGAATAATGCTTCGAGCTTATAGGGGAGTGAGGTCTCTCATATTGTTTCTATTTCTTTACCTTTATCAAAGGATTATTTGTTTCTTTTTGCTTCTTCTCCAGAGAAGCCTTCTTGGCTTCCTTCTCCTTTTCCCTTTCCTAAATTTTGAAAGTTGCTTTCGCTTTTTCCACTTCTATTCACTCTTTATATCTACAATGTCAATTCTATTTCTTTTCCTGACTAGAGGGATCTCATCCTCTTCCAATTCTTCTTCATCGACAACATTGATGCCAATTTCCTTTTCGCTTGAGGCCTTTTTATTGACTTTTCTTCTTGTAGGAGTAACATGGGGTACTATGGTAGTTGTAGTACCCCTCCATTTATGCTTATGTTTTCTGCTATTATGTTTTCATACTGATTAGACTATGATACTTTGTTTGGATATTTGATCGCTGGTTTTGAGTGAGTGGATTTATTCTGTGACATGATGATACATTGTAGTGCGATATTTGATTTCTGATATGCTTTGAGATAGCGTAGATGTTTATTTTCAGTTGATTATTGCTATGAACATGTTTATGATGGATTAGCAGTTATTTTATTCGTCAGTCTGATGTGATGTGTATTGGTGTGGAGAACGAAATCGAATCACTCGCTTGCGAGTGCCCTGTGATGTCCATGATTTTCTCCGCACGGTGTGTCTATACAATGGTTTATATATATATATATATGCATGTTATTTGCTTGGTTGTAGGATTGCAGGTACATGACACCGACTCCACCTAGTTACTTAGGTCTGAGTGTGTCAAGACTCAATGGAAATGTTGATTGGGAGGTAGTAGTTAGGTTCATCCTAGTCTAGTGTTTGACCCGGTCACTGTACATTGTCAGTTTTAGTTTGAGTCTTGGTTGTCTTGTATTCTTCTGTTTGGTTTAAATTTCTTTGATAGGAAAATCTGGTCAATTTTAATAATAGTTTCTTATATCTTATTTACTATTTTTTAAATTGATTTTTAATGTTGAAGAAAAATAGTTTTGCAAGTTATTTAATTAATTAATTAGTTTGTTTGGTTAAATGGTCTGATCATAAAGATTAAATTTATTTAATTAAATAAATTAGTTAATTAAATTAAATTGTATTAATTTTGTGTGAATAAATTCAATATTTAAATTAAATATTTGGTGGAAATGGAAATTTTAATTAATAAATAAAAATTGCATTGAAAATTGTAAATTTTAAAATAAATTAAATTAATTAATTAAAATGCATGCAATTTGAAATAGGCATGATTGCCGAGAAGTGGTTGAGAAGATATTTTGCACTTCTCAACATGTGTGCAAGTTTCATTTATTGATTATGGTTGAGGAATTTGTTCATGGACGATAATTTGGATCTGGGAATACACAAAGGATATACAATTTTCTTTACGGGGAAAATATTTTGTGCTCTGTAAAATTCTCTGTATATGTTTTTTTTTTGGTATTTTGTTGCAAATTAGTGGAAATCTCTGGTTGCTATTTGGGTTTTGGTTCTCGGGAAGGATTTGGAAGCTACAGGCAACAAAGGCAACAAAGGTTCTCATCACCAGTTAGTTTTCAGAAGCAAGGGAACACATGTATTCTCCTTGTGAATTTTCATTTTGTTGTAATTAAAAGAAATTTCTAAGAAAAGAAAATTATTTGTTATTACAACCTCTGTATTTCACGGAAAACCATTTACTATTAATTTTTGTAAGGGTTTATAGATTTCTCAAAAAAAACCTCTGTAGATTTTCTTTCTGAAAGCTATCTTTTCTGTTGAATTAAAAATTAGTGAAGGGAAATTATTATTTAAAAAGGGAAAATAAATTTTGGAATCAAATGAAAATTTACTGTGCGTGTTTCTTTGAAAACCCCGATTAAAATTCTTCAGCTTCCCCGATTTCCCCACTGTTACCCTGAAGAAATTTATGTTTATTTCTTTGGTAAATCTCTGTGTAATATATTTATATATATATATATATAACATATATATATATTGAATTGATAAATTGGATTATGAAAGGGACTTATTTTATTTTATTTAAATTGTGTGGAATCATCGTACAAGCGAAATTCTTTATTGTAGTTTTTTAAAATATATATATATATATATATATATATATATATATATATATATATATATATATATATATATATATATATATTAGTTATTTTCGTTTTCTGTCAGTACGAAAATTGTGAAATAGATTTAAAAAAAAAAATTAAATACATTGGGGAGGGCCGAAACCCTCCCCACATTTGGTTGTGGTGGGCACAGCCCTAGCAAGGCTGCGTCCTCCCCAATGGAGGTCGCGGCAGAGGCCGCAAGCCTTACATGTATATAGTTTGGTATAAAAGTTTTAAAATGTGACTTTTTGGCATTGTTTAAAAATTTGATTTTTTATTGAATATTCAATATAAATATAGATACTATTTATAAATTTGATTTTTATCGAATATTCAATATAAATTTAGGAATTGTTTATAAATTCGGATTTTATTTAAAATTTAATATATATATATGTATGTATGTATATGTGTGTGTAAATAAACATAATTAATTGAATATATAATTATATTTATTATGGTAAAAAATAATTTTGATATTTTAAAAATATTAAAATATTTCTTTTATTAAATTATAATGCATGGGGATACATGTTTTGTGGGAGAATAAATTATTATTATTATTTTTATATATATATTTTGAATGAAAAAGTAAATTTAGTCATTTCATTGTATATGAAATTGAGGAAGTTTAATTAGATTAATTGAAAGTGAATTTTAATTAAGTTGACTTAATTGCATGCAAATTATATTGCTTGAAAGGATTTAGTATATCCTAATGTAGATGTATTATTTTCTTTCAATTTGCTTTAAATCTTGTTTCTTTGTTGGGAAAATTGGGAAAGTTTTAAATAAACAAGTCTTCCAGACCAATTTAATACCGTGGGGATTCTGATTGTTAAGTTGAGTTTATGTGTTGGCTAAGTTGTGTACATGATATTAGCTTGGTACTTAGATACCTGATTTTGTGAACATAGACATTGATGTTCGTCATGAATGGTGTTGAAATTGTCTGTTGTATGTTGTACACTTTGTAAACCTTAGTCAAGAAAACTTAGAAATCCTTGTTATGTTTAAGGGAGTGGCTTTTTGTAAGGGCTGACACACAAAGTGGTGTCAGGGTAACTTACAAAGAGTTAGTAAGTCAGTGATAACTAAATGACACAATAGTTAGATTAAAACTCTTAACAAGATGTTTATGCCTCGCTTATGACTCTTCAGCTACTTCAGTCTTGAGTAGAAGATGAGAAGGCCTGGAATGGAAAATCAGTGTCTTGTTTCTTCAAAAGACATTCGATTCCACAATGATTTGCATTGGGGCCGGGTTTCATAAGAGGTTACCAGGGTAATCCATGTTGGGGGCCGGAACCTAGGAAGAAACACTAGGGTAACCTTTGCAATATTGTGATGACACTCCACCTAAAGTAACAGTTAACCTTGTGTATGTAGTACAATCAATTATCTTAAATCTGGAAGCAATGTAACCATCAGTCAGTTATGTACTAGTGTCTAGGGTTAGTAGATTATGTCTAGGTAACCATATTACTATCTCCTAGCACGGGGGGTGGACCTACGGGTACTACATGGTTGGGTGGAATGTGCACCTTACTCCGTTGGGTCCCCAATTTTGTGATCATGGCATCGAGAGCTTCATGGATGGAGAGCTCACACTTGGAAACTTATGTGTACTTCTTCATTGTAAATTGTAAATCTTGTATTTGAAAACATCCCTCAATTGTTTATGAGGTGAATATTTGTAAAAGTAAATTGTAATTATTATTTGATCCATCTCATCAGATGAATGAGCATTGTAATACTTAATCAAATGCAATGTAAGAAATATGTATGTACTTTATGTTATCTTGAATGGTATTTCAAATGTTATGCAATGTATATCTTTAAGTTAATGTTAATTAATATATGCAATGCAAAATACTAAAGTCGTCTATGGAAACTCAAGTAGTGTAACGTCGCGTAACTTAACAAATGTATGCAACTAATTAACTTAATATTAATACTTTAAAAAAAATATATTTCACTTTTATACAAAAAAAAATATTTCACTTTTATACACTATTGCAACATTCCTTAGGTTATTATGGCGGGGCATTACAGTAGTAGTTTTATTTACTTTTTCCTTGGTGGCAGGAACTACTAGAGGACTAACTATGGATTTCCTCTTTTCAGCAGCAAAAAGAAGAGTTATGGTAGCAGATCTAGCTGATCTCCTTGAGCTACCAGACACTTCTACTGCATTCATGTCATCTCTAGCTCTTTCTCTAGCATACTTAACCCTTTCCTTTGAAAGACCACTTTCTTGTGCATATTGTCAAAATTCTTTCTCATAACTCATAATTTGAATTCCATATGAACTTCCATTATTTTTCTTCATATGTCCCATATCTTGGCCTATTTGGATCTTTAGGACTATTCAGTAGCACCTCTCCACTACCAACAAGTTCTGCCTCTAACACTTCATAACCTAGTTCTAAAACCCAAATTGTCCTAGGTTCTACTACTTCCATCATGCAAAAATTGGTGGAAACTAGGAAAGTGATGTTATTTTCGTATTTTTCCATAACACTTCTTGAAATCCTTTGTCTCTCATTCATTCTTCTTTGGAATACTCCAAAGAAGGTAGCAAGGGCATCATCTTGGGCATTAACATCTCAAAGGCTTCTTATATAATCTACTATTTTGTGTGCAATAGGCCTTGTACTTGTCCAGTTAATCTTTCCAATCACAAAAACTTCCCTTGAGAAGTAGAAGAGTAAACACATTACCAATGTGCCATACTTGAACACATATTTCTTAATCTCCTTTAGATTCTCCATCAATTGTTGCCTAAGAAACTCATACAAGACATAATTAGCATCATTCTCAACCATTTCATGTGCCACATTGATTGTAGTGTCAGACATTTAATTATCTTTGTTGGTGTAATATATTTTGTATCCAATGAGTATAGATGTATACCTAACAACTAGACTACTGATAGGATTCACAGTGAGGGATTTTGATCAAATTTAGCACTGGTTTTCTCCATTACCTCTTTGTTCTTAGTAGATTTTAGGACTAGAACCATCTAGTAGACCATAAGATGGTTATCTCTCTAATTACTTCCTTTTTAATCATGTGAGGGCCATCAATCCATACAAATTGATCATGAATTTTACTCAGCACCATCCTAATCCATTTGTTATCATAAAACATTTTTGGAACCATTGTCATACATCTAATTTCTTTTCAACTAGGGCTCTGTACTCTAGCTTTAGGGTGAAATTCACTCCAATTAACCCATTTTCCCATAATTCTCCTAAATTAAAGGGTGAATGTTCATCCATGCTATCATGAATATATATCATAATCTTCTCAGTTGGTAAAACCCCATAAGGTATATGCAAAAATGCACCTAAGGGATCATATTTTATAGCTTTTTTGGGATATATTTTGAACTTAGGTTGTGGTTTTTGAGAAACATCTACAACCCTCGATGTTGCCATTGTAAATTGTATTCAAATTGCTTCCAAACAACAATTCTAGAAAACTAGGGTATGTAGGAATCACTAAATACCTTTTTATTTTACTCAAAAAACTAGGGTTTTGATGCTCTACAACACTGATTGCCTTTTGCACTTCAAATTTGCTTCTCACTTCTCTATTCTCCTTCAAATTCTTTTGATGAAATGAATTTTCCTTAGAAAATTTTCTTTTAACTCTTCGATTTGACCTAGTTCTACAATAAATGCTTCAATTCATAAAGTTGGCAACCCTAAATCTATATGCACATTCAACTTCTCAAGCTTTGCAATTCTTCACATTAGCATATTAGATTCTGTGATCTTGTTCAATAGATTAAGAATTCCATTCTTCATGACATATCCTTGTGCTTTGACTTCAACACCTCTTTTTTGGTAGAGGACATTAGATATCCATTAAAGCTCCTCCTAAAACATAGCTTAGAGGCTTAGTTTTCAAAGGAAACATTTGCACTAGAGGGTGTTACAGACTCTTCCTTGTTCTCAATCTCCTCTTTCTTTCTCCAAATATTTTCCATTCATTTTGTCACTCCATCTAGATCAACCTTTTTGACTAGTTCAATCCTCTTTACCGGATTATCCTTGTATTTATCCTTCTACAAAATTTGGCAATATGTCCAAGTTTACTACAATTGTTGCATATGAAATTCCCTTGAACAACATTCCTTTCATTCATTATAGATTTGCATTGATTAGCCTTGTGTCCAAATCCATAGCATGTATAACAATAACCATTAAAAGGTTGAATCATTCTACTATTGTTATATGCATTCATCATTTGACTTATGCATTCATTTGCTTTATGTCCAGATTATTTGCATGTAAAGCATTGACCAGTAAAGGATGGAACATTTTGATTCATTTTTCTTCTACATTCCATTACTCTATGTCCATATTTATTACAAGAATAACAAATACCATTGAAACATGGGTACCTTTGAGCATTTGGTTGTCTAACCAGAGGTCCTTTATCATTGTTTATTTGATTCTGGATCTTGCCATTGTTCTTCTTATCTTTAGTCTTCTTTGGTTCATTGATCTTATTTTCTACATTATGTGTCTAAACTCCTTTTGATATTTCTCCTTTTTCAAGTTCCAAACCACCTTTTTCTTTAGATTATTTATGACCTTCAATCAACTCATCAAGCATTGTAGTACTTTTCTTGAATTTATCTTCATGACTTCTTGCTTTCTCTAGATCTTGTGTCATAGAAAAAAGGACCCTTTTCTTGACATGGGATTAATTCATTATAAAATGGACTTGATGAGGCCTCAATCTAGTGTTGTGAGGCATTTTATGCTTCCACACTAGGTCTTGGACCCTTTCAAATTGATTAGCGTGCTTTTAATGACAGTGTTGTAAAGTCTTGTAAAGGAATTTCATGCTTTTCTCAACTTAATTAACCTATTTCTCCCTAATTCAACATTATAAAATGGGTTTAATAACATTATTACATAAATCTAGAAGGTTCCTAACTTAAACTTAATGATAAAATGGTGTTGTAATGTGTCTTGCACATTCACATTGGTTCTTGTGCCTTCCTAGGCTATATGGACCTCATTTTAGTGTTGTAAAGTGTATTTAATAACAATTTCACATTTTTTTGTGTCCCAAGGCCTATTTGACATTTACATCATCATTAATAGGCTCCTATTAACCCATATTGTGCATTCTGAGGTTCAAATCGATCAAATACCTGACAAGGTTGCATTTTAAACCATATTTCCTTATTCCTTGGCATTTGAGCTATCAAAATAGCCCTTGTGGGGCCCATTCACCATGCATGGTGAATCAGTCCCATCTAGGTGGGACCCATTCGCCATATGTGGCAAATGAGTCCCATTTGGCCCCATTTTGACCTTTGAGCGAGAAAAAAAGTGAAATTTGAATTTAATTTTGCTTCATGTCAGCCTGTGATGAGGTATTAACAGGTAAAATAGGTGAATTTCCTATAAAATCACATATCTAAACACATTTTTACATCCATTAACTTAATTCACAGCTATTCTTCATTATTCATCTATCAATCTTTTCAAGCATCTTAGGATTTTTACATTGCAATTCATCAAGTAAGCTTCTAAGGACATTCAAGGGCCGAATCATCCTCCATTGCTGTAGAATTTCAAGATCAAATCATCATGACAAGGTAATCAACTCCATTGTTTCATGTTTCATTACTTTATTTCATCATTTGGTTTAATTACCTAAAAGGGGTTTGACCAAGGCAAACCCCTATATCCTATCCTTCAACACTTTTTCCCCTTTGCATGTGTTTGTGTATGCGGATTTATCAAATAGAAAGGTGAGAAAAGGTTTAAATATCTCATCAAAGTCATTGAAGGTGTTTCAAAGCCTATTTCAAGCTTGGAGAGGGTCTACAGGTTGAGTTTTGCAGATTCAAATCATGGGAATCTTCAAAAACAAAATTGCAAATCATAAGCCACGTAATCCTGACTAGAATTCTTTGTTTTCTAGAAGAGGACTCATTCACCCTTGATGGAAAATCAGACCCATTTCTAGGCTTGAACAATGATAATTTCTATAGATTTGGATACCCAATTCCTTGAAACCAATTCTGACGCTTTCTAGAAAAAACAAGACTCATTCACCCAAGATGGAAAATCAGTTCCAGTGAGCATTCTAGGTGTCTTTTGCAAGTGTTCAGAGCCTCATTCTAGCCTCTACCAGCTTCCAGGTTCATATCTTCAATTGGGTTATTTTTTGTTACAGTTTGTTTATATTTTTAATCAAATAGTTTGAATACACATTGTGTTTTCCAACACTTTTGCATTAGGTTAGAATACATTCCTTAATCTGAATTTTCATTAATTTTTCAGCTTTTAAAAAAATCCACACACACTTCATATCCCTCTTTCCATTTCCTCTAATGAGAACATAAGCATTTTTGGCCCACCTTTCTCCTTCTAGGTGAAAGACTGTAGGAGTGATAGAAAGCAAGTAGGTGCCAAAAATCTATGTTTTAGATCTGATCTTAGGTTTACCACTTCTTTCTTAAGCCTCATGCATTCATCATATTTTCTTTTTTCCATTGCATTCATACATTCCTCAATTCTTTTCTTTTTTTTCACTTGCACTTTCAATCTAGTGATGTCCTCATTTGCTTGCTTCAATTGTTCATTGACTTCCTTATGCCTTTATCTAAAATTCTTGATATGATCTCTCAATTTATTATGCATTCATTTGCTTCTCTAAGGTTTCCTTTCAAATCTTTATTTTTACATTCAACTTTATCAAGATCTTCAAGAGCAACTTTGAGTTCTCCATCTTTGTCAAACATGCAATCTTCTTCCATTTATTCAATAGCAGGAATCTCTTCCAAAGGAATAGGAAGCTTTTTATCAACCATGTGTTCAATCTCCAAGATCTTCCCAAAGAGGTCAAGCTCGTTCCAGGGATCCAAGCTCTGATACCAATTGTTGAACACTTGAAATACTGAGAGTGGGGGTGAATCAATATTATATTAAACCATTCAAACATTAGCCATCCAATTATCAAAGCACATTCAACTAATATAAGCAAAGAAAGCATGAAATATTCACAACATCACATAACACATGAACACCAATATTTTTACATGGAAAACCCAAAATGGGAAAAACCACAGTGAGTGTTAGCTAACAATATATTATATCTATATATAGTATTTTACAAAAATTCTCACTACAGGTGGACACACTGTCCAGTGGACTCACTATCCATAGAGAATAAGATAGAAGATAGAAGGGGTGGCTTACATCCTATTTAACTTTTACAATTGCGTCTATAGTATGCTAGATTATAGTTCTAATGAAGTATAAAATCAATCTTTGCACTTATCTAGATCAATGCTCTGCTCTACCCTAAATTCACACAATTTGCACAATTATGATCACATTTGCATTACACACATGTAGGTGAAACACCATACATGTCATCTATCACTTATCACTTTCACATCATCATAAATCACTAAAAAAAACTATTATATATATATATATCCACATGAAGTGTAGCATCAATTAGGTTGGCCTAATTGGATGTAACATACAAAATTGAAATTGTCTTCCTTAAAACATTTCATCTTACCTTTGCACCTTAATTCAAAAATAAAATCTCCTCAAGATAGGTCAAGATGGACCTAATATAAGCCCTCCATTAGATAAAATTACTTATTAAACCTTCACAAAACATCAAACATGTTAGGTCAGCCCCAAATAAGACCCAAACACAAAAACCTTCATTTGTTTTCCCAATTCGCCACATGTGTGGAACTCAAAACTCAATCTCATATAAAATTCCTACTAAACTGACATCTAGCAGCTTATCTTCAACACCGCAAGACAAAATATTCATCCATGAAGGAATGCAGAATCTCCCACACTGACATACTGTATAGGAAAATATTGTGATAAGCTAGATGTAACATTGTGAGGAGGGACACACCACCCAAAGCCCACACAAATCATAGTAATAGATACCAACACAAAAGTTACGAGAAAGGAAATAACTCACTTTCAATTATTTTTAGAAAATGAAATTACATATCCAAAACTTACATGCTACAGCCTCATGGGCTTGATTCATTACAACAAAATCAACTCTGAAAATAAAATATATTATTCAGAGCCATAATCCACACTAATGGAGCCACCTTCTATAATCCCCACTTATCCCTTTTTATTTTACCCAATAACCGCCCTAGAATGTTCTAGAAAGTGTAACTTTCCCTCTTTTTTTTGGCACCAAAAGTCTCGTCGTTTGATTTCTTGCCTAGGATGATATTTTAATGAAATTCACTTTTTTGTTGGGAAACTTCACAGGGCCATAAATTTTGATCCAAGTTTCCAACTTGCTATTATAATATATCATTGGAAAGCTCTTGAATTAAAGAGATCTACATCACTGAACCTATCAGAGATCGGTTCATCAACTTTTCGAGCTATTTCGGGGCCTCTAAGGTTTTCATATTTGAATTTGAAACTACATTGGAGAAATTTCTCGTGACTAAAACTTTAATATCTCCCAAACCGCGTAGGGTATTGAGATGATTATTTTTCTACCGAAAATGTTTTTTAGTTCTACTCCTTGGGTAAAATTTCAGGTCCAAACGAGACCATTTAGGCCAACTTACTAAAAATACTAAGTGACCTTTTTTCCTTTTCTGACTTCTAACTATCTTACATCCCTTAAGTGCCATCATGAAACTCAAAACAACTAAATAAATTAAGGAAAAACATTTTTTTTGGGTGATGCAAGATTTCCCTACATTGTTGGATGTTCCTGCATCACACTGTCATACATATCTTCTAGGATACTTTACCAAACAAGAAAAACTCTTGGATTTAGATGCATCTAATGTTCACAAAATTACTATTAGAACCATAGAGTGATATCTCTGTGGTGGAGTGCTGACCCAAAAACTGATGCACTAAACCACTATACCAGAAAGTTTGATACTTAGGTGAATTTTTGTGTAGCTATACTTTATAGACCAACTTATCCTATACAAATGTCTTCAACAACACTTCTAAATCATGCTAGAATGATCTACAAAACTATTGACATCAATGAAAACACTAGATCATGCATTATGTACATACCATGCTCATGTTGTCAGACTACATCATCAATGACAATCTCCTTAAACTTCCAACATGAGGTGCAGTGATTTTTTAGTGGCTAATATTCACCAATTGGCTAATAGTTGAAATTTGGGAATCCAAAATTGGCTAATAGTTTGAGCTATAATGTGACTTGAATCGCCACATTTTTACAAAATTTTATTATAGTCTTATTTAAATCGCCAAGGAAAATATTTTATTAAAAATTTGAAGTAAAAATTCACCACAATATTTGATACATGATTAGATCACATTCGGCTAAATTTTATAAATTATAGTGGAAATCTATATTAATTCATCAATATTATATCATAATTATTAGTTGCTTTAGGACCATATTTCTAATCTTTAGTTTCCACCATTGATTTATAATATAATCTAATGGTCTTTTTTGTATTCCACGAGGTAAAATGTACCCATGATTTTTAATGCTCATGGGGCCCACAATTTTGGGACTCATGAGTATTATAGATTGCGGGTATATTTTACCTCATAAAGTACAACAAGGGTTGTTAGATCAATGATCCAAAATCAATTTCGAGCCCCATGTGAGAATTATAGATCGTGGGTACATTTTACCTTGCAGAATACAATGAGGACCATTTATATTATATTTAAAACAACAGTGGCAAGCAAATATTATAGTCTACACCTTAAACCTATCAATTGTTTCCACCCTTAGGCCCCTAATTTTCCATGAGAAATATTTTTTAGATTGGATGGATTCACCATTGTAATTAATGCATTTTCCTATTATTTTTTAAGATCTGCCAAAAAAATTTACAAAATTTTAGTGATGTAAAAAATTGTCAATAAAAATAATATTTTTTTAAAAAAAAGAAAGATTCGTCAATAGAAATTAATATTTTTTCCTAAAAAAATGATAGATTTTCCAAGATTTTATATCTTTTTTTGAGGGGGGTTTCTTAAAGTTATCACTAATGAGGTGAGAGCATGTGATAGTTACATCATATGGTGGTTACATAATCCTATTTAGAAGTCCAACCGGTAAGCTCTCACATGTTAAAAAAAATTCTACACCAGACATAAAATCAAATGTTCTTATCAAGAGTATTAAGTAAAATAATAATAGTAGATTTCAATATCATTTGATAACATACAAACTAAATATCTATAATCCAAATCATTAAATAATAATTTGTAACTTAAGCCAACTATTGACAACAACTATACTTTACAACTATTATTTACACTCAAAAAGTTAATATCAAATTTTCATTGGTCTATACCTTGCAAATGCTCATAAATCTTATGATTACTTCATCACATAACATGCTATGCTACAAAATAACTAACAATAATACCAAACAATAACCTAGATTGTTGAAAGATAATATCATATCCAAAACCATAACTAAGATTATTTGAAGTGATAAAAATTGAATATAAAAGTTCAATAAAACTATTTGATAATTTATCACAAAATGATGACCAATACCATTTAATAATATTATCTATAGTATGAATTCGTAATGAAAAGAAAACAATAACCATGTAGTACTTAAAATGAAACAAATTTGAGAGCTAAAGCATTTAATGATAATCTTGTAATAACAATACCTACCAAATTATTTATTGAACATGATTTGTTTAATAAAAAACAATAAGTCCCAACTAACATCATATATTCCTTTATAAGATGGGAACATTGTATTATTCCAATATAATAAGATCTATTGAATAATTCACTATCAATGTTAACCTCTGACTTAAAATCACAATACTCAAATACTCAATCCTTACAAGGAACAAAAGATACAAGGTCATACTATCTCATCAAGACATGGTTGGAATAAAATATCTTATATGAGTTACCTAAAATCTAATAAGGTTTCATATAGCCCGATTGAAATAACTAGGTTTTGATTCATAACATCATATTCCTATTCCATTTTCTTTTAAGGTGACAATATTCACTAGGTCAATAATCTCTAGACATCAATATTGTCAAATAGTGTTTTTAAATTGATCTTCACACTATTTTACCAATTAAATATTTAGATATAAGTAAATATATATCTCATATAATATTTCTGAAACCTACATAAGACATACCATTCCTACATATACAAGGTAGATAAATTGTTGACACGGTGACTCAAATAAATATCATAACACAAATTGAACTAGAATGAAATAGTACAAACAAGGTTAAGATATATATTATTCATTGTACTGAACTAAAGACCCAACATTTTTTTTTATCATGGGTAGATAAGATCAATGAAAGTGATTTGAGCAATATTCTTATCTTCATAAACATCTTGTCATGAACCTATCTTGCATCACTTTGGTAGATGAAAGACATTCCTAGAGAGTAAATCAAGAAACATTATAGACTCAAAAGCAAACTATTTCAAATACACAAATTATCCTAAATACATGATATAGTTTAAGCTCTACTTAGAGGATAATTTTTTTTTCAAATAAGTATTTCAACATAGACCAATACATTGTCATCAATATAGTCAAGAGCTAAACATTTAACAATTGAAACCAAATTTCAATAATCATTGGGCCAAGGTTTTGAAAATGATATTATAACATAACTAGAAAAGCTATGATGAATAATGAAAACAACTTAACTAAGAACATTTTTTACCAAAACAATAATAACTATGTGAAAATGAACATCTTAACTACAAATTGATAACGTTCAGCTATTATAATGATGATAATAATTTTATTAAGATTAATATCCAAAATTACCTAAATGATATTACAATATTGATAAATGAAATTACGAACAATAAATACTAAGAAAAAATAACAATCTTAACTAAGAAATCTCATATACTACCCTTTATACCCACCTTGTATTTGCCCCCTCCATCAATAATCCTCAGCACACCTAGCATTAAAAAACATGAAAATAACTCATCATAATTGTACATATTTCTAGTATGAATTAAAGAAAACTGTATTACACACGATCAAAGCCATTTCTTCTATACAAAAGGTAAATCTAGATTGAAATTGACCCATCACCCATACATAGTTAATACTAAATATCTAAGTGTCAAATACACACAAACGATTTGACTATAGAAACTCTCAAGCAGTGGCAATTGGCAGATCAAACTTTCAAGAATGTAATGATTGCAGAATATCCACAAAATATATATATATATATATATATATATATATATATATATATATATATATATATATATATATATATATTTATTTGTTGAAATAACTTGCATGCAAATGCACTCCTACGAACCACAACTAATGCCAAGGACAAAACTACGACTCATGGTCGAATCCCACTATGAGTAATGATAGAATAGTTGAAAATGATCTAAAACCAAGTTTGAAACCATAGACAAATGTTTACATATCTGAACGACCTAATCTTTTTCTCCACCGCCAATAGACTTTTCCTCCTCCGACCTTGCTATTTGTCCAGCTACCTCCTTTTTCTATGAAATGCTTCCTTATTTTGGATATATTGATGAAGCCCATTATGGTACTTTAAGACCCAATCTTTCTCCATATCTTGGATGTTCAACTTTGTTGAAAATGCATGAAAGGTACTTGTGTAATCTTTAATTGACTAATTTTTTTTTGGTTGAAGCAAGTATCATGGAATATAAATTACTATCTCATATATTCTTAAAAGTATTTTCATGTGAGATTCTCATTACAAACTATATCAAATTCTTGACTATCAAGATTTTGCTTACAATTCTTTTTGATAAAAAGTTAGTTTTGTATGGTTATTTCACATGACACTCAAATTTGAGGGTCGATACTATTTTCATAGGATTTGAGAAGTGATTTACAAGAAAATAAAATATTCCTCCAATCTTGATATATAACGATCAACAATGTCTATATAATTTTTTCTTTCAAAAATTTATGATATCAAAATTTATCTATACCTTGAAACTTGGGGTGTAACCACAAAGTGGTCTTCCCATTACATTTTTTTGTAGGTTATTTTGATTCTACTAGAGAAAACGATTGAGCTAGTTCATTATCTCCTCGTGTTGTCTTTTCAAAGCATCTTCAACCAACACCTTGAAGGATCTTGACAAGTCACCCTATTCTTTAACCATCTACAATCATGTGCACATTAAAGGAATGTAATTTAATGAATCTCTTGTCTTTACTATAATATTTGCATACCCTAAGTTCATAGGATAATGTTGATAATGCTTGGATGGGTCCCAAATATCATGAAATCTTAAAGAATATTGAAAAGGAAAGGGAAAGGTTACAAATAGTAGTTGAGATTAAGCATAAATTCTCTTCTTGAACCATTCCATTTAAAACCAATCCTCGATATTATATTTCCATTGACCATGTTTTATCCCCCATGAAATGAGAAGGAAATACCTATTGGTATAAGGGTGCTACTCAAGTAGATGGCATGGAGACAAAAGATGATTATTATTCACCTAAAATAGATAGAATTGAAAAGAGAAAAGTGGCTGGTAATTCAAAAGACCAAGATATTTTGAAAGAAGTAAATGAGCTCAAAGAAAAAATAGTGATGATTGGAGAAAAGTATTGAAGCATTGAGGAGCATATATCAGCCTAAAAAATTTGATTATCATGGAAAATTATCTCAGAACATTCTAGAAAATAATGCTAAAGTTTCAAATCCACAACCTAATGTGAAGGGATCTGGTTTGAGTGAATCAATAAATAAGCAAGTTGGGGGAGGTGGAGGTCACATTCATGCTTGACCACCTTTAAATATTTAAATGTACAAACAAACAATTAAATTTCACTAAAACTCTATGAATACCTAAAATCCAATTTCACCTAAGGTAAGAATTGTCTTGATATTATCTAGTAAAGATTATTTAAAATCATTCATAAATCATACCAATGACTTTGATATTGATGATGGATATATCCTCGTGAAGACATTTATACAATATCTAACTAATTAAGCAACATATTGGTACAAAGTGTTACTTGATGCAAGCATAGGCTCATTAGACGAATTCAAAATAAGTTTAAAGGAAAAATATAGAGATAAGACAAACCCTAGATCTATTATCAATGAATTTACCAACATCACTAAGAGATCAAATGATTCCATCTCATATTTCAATGGAAGATTTTTAAAGTTATGAATAGAATCCCTCCTTATTTAATGTGAAATGAACCCATGTGTTTGGCGTTGTATTTCAATGAATATGATGCCAAGATGGACTATCTATTGAGGGAAAAATATCCTCAAATATTAAGAGATGCATCTAAGATGGATATTCATATTGAGAGAAATCAAAGGGCATCAGGTAAATTCCACAAATAAAGTGAAATAATGATTTTGACTTGAGATAGAGGAGATCAAAGTAAAGGGTTATCATCTAAAGATAAGTTGGATAAAGACAAGAGTGCTTTAAAGGAATTAAGTTACAATGTAATGAAGAATGAAAAAGGTTTATCTCATGATAGGTCAAAGCATAATTGGTATGAAAGAATGCTAAAGTTAATTGATCAACCTTACAATACAACATGAAACAATGGTAAGTTTATCCATAATAATAAAAAAGGTTACTTGAATAAATATCAACTAGACCCTCTTAAGAAGCTCGGGGAAACTTTTGTAGAGGAAACTCCCTAGTGTGTGTCTTTTCAGTTTCCTCTTTCTCCTTTACACTATCTAGTAGAATAGTCTTTTTAGTCCTATGAGAATTCATGGGATGAATACAATGACCTTGACGATGCTACAAAGCAAGATGATGAGAACCAAAATATTTAAACATGATGTCTACTATATTATTCTCAAGCCTTGAAGAATACTCTTCTTTAGATGAGTGTGGGTTTGAATCAAACATTGATGATTTTTTTTTTAAATTACTATCATCATAAATTCTTCTCTAATGATGAAGAGGGGTCTTTTCATGTCACAATATTGAGTCCATTGGTTTAGAATTCAGACTACAGAGGATTATTTATTTTATTTGAATCTTCCATGAACCATTAGGGCATCCTTAGATAGCTCAAAAATATTTCTTCTCATTTCTTCATAAATAAAAGATCCAACCACTTTATCCATCTTGAAATTTTTGGTAGTGCTACCAATGACCATAACCTGGTGCTCCCATGAATCCAACAAAGAACATATTAAATTCATACATCAATCTTCCTCCTCCATTTTCATTCCATCAAAGTGTAATAGGGTAACTACCATATTCAAGCCATTTGGATGTTTGGCCCTAGACCTACCATCCTCCATTTTGAGGGTATATAGTTTCATTCCCAAGAAAATATCATTCATCATGGATTTAGCCTAATAAATCTCTCTAATCTTCTTCCAAAGATTCATTGTGATAATGAATTCATGCACATTTGACAAGACTGAATAAGCCAAACTATGTCTAATAATTCCATTTTATTTTATATCAATCTTGTCCCAATATTATTATGATATCTTTATAGGTTTGGAAATAGATACTATATCCCATATATCTCATTCTACAATCACATCCCCCATATTGAACTTCTATAACTTTAATTTTTTTTTAACTTCTCCATATCTATCCATGGTTTTCTTGTAATTTAATCATGCAATAAGATCAAAACCCTCTTTGCACAATACTAAAATAAATATTAGTACAAAAAAACCTTTACCCAACACCTAGAATCTAAGGTGACCAAGCTCTAATACCAAATGAAAGGAAGCAAGGTACATGGAAAATCTTTCTACACTAATATTCTAAGGAGGGTGTTGTAGAAATTTTAATATTTTAGCAATTATAAAATGAAATACAAGTTCAAATATAAAATAAATAATATCCCTTAACACAGGCGTATGTAGGAAAAACCCTTTTGGGAGAAAAAAACCCACACTATAAAATAGATTAAGGCATAATTCAATAAAGCATAATTGTAATATACTTTTATAGAAAGCCTTCAAAGGAGTGTTACCAACCATAGACCTAGAGGAATTTTGACAACTTAACAATATCTAAAAAAAATCACACACAACATCCATCTCAAACACCTAATATATAGGAGATATAATACATGAAACCATCAAATGGTAATATTATAAAACTATGGGCTAAAACAACCCAAAAAGTGGCACCAAAAAGTATCCCCAATAAAATATTCCTTATGATGTATCATAATAGGCATCATAAGTTTTTCAACAAGTATAACTCCCCTTTACAACTCTTTCCAAAGGGGGCTTACCATTCCATGAGTCCTCCCAAAACTTCACGCTTTTTCCATCATGAATTTCCCATGTAATGAATGAACTAATAATTGATCTACATGATTTCAAGAAGTTCCACATGGCCGATCCTGAAGGCGGGTTTGAAATGGTAAGAATCCTCAAGGGGCTTGAAGTGTCAAGATACTTAGCCTGCATTAGCTTGCACCACTTCGATTCAAGTTTTGTGTACATTTTCCATACTAAATTGGCCCCAAATGCCTTATTTCTTATTGAGATATTGTGGATACCCACTCCTCCTTGAGATTTTTCCAATGCCATGTTTACCAAGGATATTAGAGGCACTTTTTGCAATCATTCATATTACCCTTCCATAGAAAATTTCTAATAATACTCTCAATTTTAGGGATAATAGTCTTTGGTGCCTTAAGAATTGCCAAAAAGTAGTTAGGGATTGTAGATAATATTGATTTTATTAAAAGGATTACGCTTGATAATGATAAATATCATGCCTTCCACATTAGAATCCCTGTTTTTAATCTTTCTATTACTTTAACCCAATAAGCAGCTTTATTTGGACCTTTGAAAAAAGGAATACCTAGGTACATACATGGAAACTTTTCCTTCTTAAACCCCGATATTTTAATTGTCTTATTTTTTATAGCTTCTTTTGTATTGAAAACATAAATTTTAGACTTGGAGGCATTAACTTTCTAACCTGATGCTGAGCAATACCTGTCAAGAACTTGTTTGATTTGAATGGCTTCATCCACATTTGATCTACCAAAACAGATGGTATCATATGCAAATAGGGAGTGAGTTATTGAAATATTTGTGTTTTAAATTGTAATGCCTCTCCAAAGTCCCAAGCTCTTCTTATAATAATTTGATATACTAAGCACCTCAGCCATTATAATGAATAGAAAAGGGGATAACGCATCCCTTTGTCTCACTCCTTCTGATGCTACAAAGAAGCCCATAGGTGAACCATTGAGGATGATAGAAAAATTTTCTCCTGACAAACAAGATCTAGTCCATCTACATCATTTTCCTTTGAAACCAAATTTCTCAAGAACTTTGTTAAGGAAATCCCAATCTACTCAATCATAAACCTTCAACCTGTCCAGCTTAATAATAAAAGAAGGTGAACGACTAGAATAAATTGAGTGAAGGGTCTCATGCACTATTAATGTTCCTTCAAAATTTTCATGACCTAGGACAAAGCCTTCCTACTCCTAAGAGATAATATTTGGAATTAGAGGCTGCAATTTGAGGTATATGGCCTTGGTAAAGATCTTATAGACAGTGTTACAAAGTGATATAGGCCTGAAATATACAAAGGTTTTAGGGTTTTTTACTTTTGGAATGATTGCAATATTTGTCACATTGAGTTTCCTGAGCATGGAACCCATTCTCCTTGATTCTTCTAGAGCCCACAATAGATCATAGCATAAAAAATCCCAACCTTCTTGAAAAAATATTGTTGTAAATCCATCTGGACCTGGTGCCTTATCTAGAGGTAATGAAAAAGCAACACCTTTAACATCCTCCAAGGTGAAATTTTTGAGTAGGGCATCATTATCCTCATCTTGAACTAGAGATGGAATAGCCTCAAGAATCTCATCTTCATCTTTTCTACGCTGATTGTCTTTGCCTTGTGGGGATGATAAAAGTTTAGAAAAGAATCTCTCATCTTCTCTTGTAATATCTTCTTCTAACGTTAGCCAAGTACTTGAGGTCATCTCTTGAATTGAAAATATTACTGATGTAGCTCTTTTTATCTGTGCAGAAGCATGGAAATACTTTGTATTTCTATCACCCTCATTGAGCCATAGGTCTCATGATTTTTGGTGCCAATATGTTTCTTCCCTAGCACATAACTCTTCCCATTCCCTTTGTAATTGATTTTTCTTTTCAAACAGATCTTCATATAGTCCATTTTGAATAATCTACTCATGAATTGCCGATAACTCTTTGAAAATGACCTCTTTTTACTGGAAAACATTTTTGAACACCTATTCATTTCATACTTTTATTTGTTGTTTGAAATGTTTTAACTTTTGATAAAGCTAATACATTTTTGAACCCTGTTCAAATGGAGTAATTATCCACCATTGACACAACAAAGGCAAAAATTGTGGGTGCTTGAACCACATGCTTTCAAGTTTGAAGGACAATGTTCCTTTAGGAAGGGAGACCTTTGAGATATGAAAAGAGATCGCATAATGATCAAATCAAACAAGAGGTAGAATTTCATATTCTAAACCCTGTTGCCCTAAAAACCAGTTTGGAGATACCAACAACCTATCTAATCTTTCAACAATTTGTAAGAAACCTTTTCTACAATTCGTCCAAGTGTACTTCCCTTTGGATGGTAGAATTTCTTTTAGACCATTGGTGAGAATGAAAGAATTGAAATCTTCAATCACTCTCAATGGCAGACTAATACCTCTAACTTTTTCCTACAGTGAAACAAAGACATTAAAATCTCCTCCCAAAATGACTTTTGCATCACCCAGGCCATTTAAAACATGAGTTGTTTCATCCCACAACTCTTTATTGTCTATTGTTGAATTAGGCCCATAGATATTAAACAACCAATGCTTCAAACTAAATTTAGAAACCTCAAGCAATTGCCAATTAGACTCATTCCTTGTTGAAATATCATTTACTGCTTTAGGGTTCCACAAGGTAACCAGCCCTCCAGAGGCCCCCTGAACTAGAGAGTAGGTCAATTTCCACCTTGTCCATTTTTGTAGGGAGGTTTCATATGACTATATTAAGAGTTTAGACTCTTAAAGTAAAACAATATCTACTCCACAAGCATCAATTTGGTGCTTGATACAAGCCCTCTTGTCAGGGGAATTTTTGGCAATATTTTAACATATTCAAACCTATGATTTAATGTTAGCTTGTGATATTTGAATTTTGGTAAATTGAGGATACATATCTATAAATATAAGGTTATTTCACTATGTTTCACCTAGCAATTTGAAGTGAGAATTCCTATAAAAAGTTGATGATCAAGAGTACTTTCAAAAGCATTCAGGAGAATATTTATCAAAGTTTTATTGCATCATTCAAAATCCAATTGTCATTTCAAAGTCTTCTTGCATCATTCATGATCAAATCAAGCATTCAAAGCACTATTTTAAGCAAGATTCAAAGTTCAAGATCCACATCCATTGAATCCACTCCATGCAAGTTGAAAATTTATATTCCAAGGTTTATTCAAGGGTTTGTTGAGTGGTAACATAGCTTTGTTCATTCTTCATTCCCTCTTTCATGCTTTTGTTCATTTCAAGGCTTGATTACCAAAATGGGCTTTGACCAAGGCAAACCCCCATTCACCAAAAACAAACTATTTTTCCCTCTCATGTTGTGTTTGAAAATGTAGGTGGAAGAAAGCTTGAAGATCTCTTGAAGAGAAAATTTGAAGTTGACAAAGTTGCAAAAGTTGTCATCTCATGGAAACTCATCTATAGAATTTATTTCTAACATTTTGACACTGCCACTTGGACAAATTGAAAGATTTTTATCTATATCAAAGGCTCTAGAGAGTTGCAAAAAATCCCTGACAGTGGACCCATTCATCCCTGGGTGAATGAGTCTCGGTTAGCCTTTGAAAACTCAATTTTGGTGAAAGGTACACTCAGATCTGCCCTTCTTTGATCTACAATTTTATTGTAGGTTCTGTCAATATTGAGCTTAAAATTTATATTCAAGTGTTAAGCTGCATTTTGGTTTTAGTTTACTATTTTTATTTTTCCTCCCCAAATTTTTTTTTGACCTTGACCCCCATCCTTCAATCATAAGGAAATCTGCAAATTCACATCTTGAGTTGGCTCACCTAAGGTTTGTAAGTAAATTCTTTGTGTGGATCTCATTTCCTAATGAAATAGAGAAATATAGGTCCATCATAACCCTATTTCCCTTCATTTATATTGGTGAACCTATTTTTCACCATTTCAATAATAATGTAATGGTATTTTAATGACCTATGTGATGAATATGATGTTATGATTACAATATATCTGATTAATATGATGGATATGATGTTTGTTGGTGTAATTAATTATTTAATTACACTTTAGCATAAGTTTACTTAGGCATATTTCATTTTCTAGGATAATTATTATTTAATTATTATCCTTATCTTATTGAGTTATCTTTTTGCTCAAGATAAGATTAGGGTCTTGCTTTATTGCATTATTGCCTTTTCGAAGGCTTTTGTATTATTTGTAAAACAATTACATTCAATAATCATTAATGCTGATTTTTTCTTGCACAAGTTTTCTCTGAGGGTTTACAGATTTTGTTTTGAATATATGTTGCATGTGATAGGTGATTGCTTGCAGGTGATTCTTGGGGACTGTGAAGTTGGTTTTTGCATATTTCATTTTCTAGGATAATTATTATTTAATTATTATCCTTATCTTATTGAGCCGTCTTTTTGCTCAAGATAAGATTAGGGTCTTGCTTTATTTATTGCATTATTTCCTTTTCAAAGGATTTTGTATTATTTGTAAAACAATTACATTCAATAATCATTAATGCTGATTTTTACTTGCACAAGTTTTCTCTGAGGGTTTACAAATTTTGTTCTGAATATATGTTGCATGTGATAGGTGATTGCTTGCAGGTGATTCTTGGGGACTATGAAGTTGGTTTTTCAACTTCTACAATGTTATGATCTATACTCATTATTTGTGTATGTAGGTAAATATATGGATGCATTGGGATACTTATGGTATATTTTTTGTGTGATGATGCATAGATGGTGATGGTTATTATGATGGGATGTTGATAAGTTGGTATGATAGAATAAATGAGGTAGAATGTTGGATAATGAAAAATGAATGCTTTTTTTGTTAATATTAAATATTGAAATCTATAATTAGGTAATGGTTGGATAGTGAATATGGGATTGAAAAATGACCACGGGATGAAAATTTTATTTTATATGTTTATTCTTAAAATCAATGTAAAGAAAAATTATTATTTTGATATAGAAAATGAAAACTATGCACCAAGGTATGAGGAACCAGGGTAATGTTGTATCCCTTGTATGAACTTTGACTCTACAAACAAAAGGCTTTTCCTTATTCATAATAGACATAATATAACCCTATTAGATTTAGGTGAGAGAGTAAGACTTTGAGCATGATATTCCTAGTGCACAAAAAGTATAAATGAACTAATATGCAAAGGATACGTGTATGTTTATTTAAGAAGATACCTCAACACACAAAAGGTAAGTATTTTCTATACAAATACTACAAGAACACCCCACAAACAAGGCATACAAAATCAATAACCATGCTCCATTATATTCTCCTCTAGAAACACCAAGAGATTGTAAGATCAAGGTGGATTTGAGTAAGTGCTAGAAGGAGACAAAAATTATGAAATCATAAAGAAAAATATCAATTGATAAAAAATTCAACACCCATCATATCTCTTACCAAAGAGGGTTGGATTGTTCCTATTTTAGGAAAGATACATCCATTAATCCATGGATTTGGATGATGAATCAAATTACTAAGGAAATAGGTATGTAGGTAGTAGGTTGATTCAATAGTGGTTTTAACTTGTGATTGTCATGAAAGCTCTATGTTTTTTGTGATGCATAGTTTTATTTTTTCTCGAGTGTCAAGTATAGGTATTATTATGGATGGGATGGAAGGGTGTGAATATTTTTATTTAGTATGGTTTGATAGATGGATTTAGTATGGAAAATGTGGAATTATGGTAGTGTGAATTTTTGACTTTTTTTCTTTTCTCAAGGTGGTACCAAGGATCCAATCCACTTACTAGGTTATGGAAAAATACCCCCAGTTATGTGTAGGATCATTTTTTATGGGATGTGTGGACTAAATTTTGTTATGGTATTAGGAATGATGGATAATAGTAGACACGAATAATTATCAAGCCATTATAGTTGGGTAATGGAATATGGTAAGTAGATGTATGTAGATGCAAGCTTAACTTCATTATGGATGGAATGGCTAAGAACCTTATAGATGGTCTATGGTGCTTACTACACATGGCACTTGTAAATAGGTTTTCACCGTGGTAATTATGCAAGGCACCACCAAAGTGGTTTTCACCATAGGAAAATTTTATTTCTCTTTACTCTTTTCTATTATTTTTTTTGGTTTTTTAATTTTTTAGTTGCGATACCTTGAGGGTCATGCATAAAATTTCTTGATATGGTTGTTATTGATGGGATATCGTAAAGGATCACTTTTAGGTTTTTCAAGTTGGTAGGATCATGATCCATAGCTCATTGTGATGAAGAAAGGTCCTAATTAATTATGATAAAAATTAACCTTGTTTTCTTGGTCTTATTGATTCTTTTATTTTCTTTTAAGACTAGATTGCCTACTTCAAATATTCAAGTCTTGATCTTATTGTTATAACTATGAAAAATGTAATTTCATTATGCCTGTAAATTATTTAGTGTAGTAAGACACTTTTTGTCTACCAAAATCCAACTCATGTAGTTTGGATACTTGATAATCCTCATTATCAATAAGATGTTGCAAATATACCCTTAAGGAAGGAAGTTCAAACTTGATAGAAAAAATAGCTTCAATACAAAACTTGTTAAATTTCCAATTACTTCCTAACATGTTTATACTTTTTCAATTGTTGAGGTGGAGGTTCTTCTTCAAAATGATAAGATTTTCTAGATCTCTCCTCATCAAGTCCAATAGGAGTGTGTAGTTAAACTCTTGATGGAGTAGGTGGAACCTAAACTACCTGCTTATTTTTTCACCTCTTTCTCTAGTTTTCACTCAATAGTGGAATATTTTGGGTTACTAGATACCAAAGCTTGTACCCCTTAACACTAACACCATAGCCGATAAAGATACACTTCACTACCTTGTCCTCCAACTTAGACTTCTTCTCAATCGAAACATGAGCATAAGATTTACAACTAAATACTCTAACATGTATCATTGAAGTGCTTTTACTAGACCACACCTCCATAGGCATTTTTAATAAAAAATCAAAGTAGGAGATCTATTGGTCAAGCAACATACATTGACTATGATTTCATACCAAAAAAATTGTTCAAGGATAGTACCACTTAGCATACTCCTATCCCTTTCCATCAACATCTTGTGTATGGAGTTTTAGTGTGTGTCTCAATGCCATGGTCCTTGTAGAACCCGTTGAAGTCTATTGAACAAAACTCACCATGATTGTCAGTCCTCAAATACTTAATCTTTCTACTAGTCTGATTTTTCACAAGAGCCTTAAACTCCTTAAACAGACTAAAGACAATAGCTTTAATTGTAATAAAATAAACAAATATCCTACTTTAGTCATCTATAAATGAGACAAAGTATGAAAATCTAGACAATCAAGGAACATTTACAAGATGAGACATGTATCTACATGCACATAATCCAACAACCCAAAAGACTTATAAGAATTGGAATAAAATGAAACATAATGTTATTTTCCATTTACACAATATTCACAAAAGTAGAACTCAAGATTCCAATCATTAATTCCTTCAACAAGGCTTTTATTTTTTAGGGTTCTAAGATCCTTCTCACCAATGTGACTGAGTATTTTGTGCCATAACATTGTTTTCTTTGTAGTAAAATTCATTTATGAAGAATGAGAACCCTTAGGTACCCAAAATGCATGATCATTAGATGTAGTTGATATATAATTATTCTCTACTCAATCTGATGACAAGGATGGAGAATCCAAAGATATCATATTTGGCTTGTCAAGAAGAACTATTGTATTAAAATGTGCATGCATCTAGCTTGAACAAGGTGCCAATTCAAACACCCTTAGCCATCACCATAGATCCTCTTGGTATCTTGCATCTTCCACTTGATAAAGCAACATGTGCACACATGAATCATTCAATTTACTCATCGAGAGTATATTTCACTCCAAACCCAAGATATGCAATACACCATCAATCCCTTTCACTTTGCCATTAGGGAATCTAATATTGAATCTTCGACAACCAACAATATTTAGATGAGAATCATAACCTAGATACACTTTCCCACAATCATATTCTTCATACTTTGAGAACTAGCCCTTGTGAGAGGTCGTGTGGAAAGAAGCACGTGATTCTATCAACCACACATCTTCTAATTCATGTGTTGCCAAAGCTATGAAAAAAGCATATACATCATTGTGAGAGAATTTTTTAGAGTCAAAATCAGAGAAATTATTTTTACCTTTCTTTTTCTTATCTTCCTTGCACTCTTTAAAAATATTACCAATTTTTCCACAGTTCCAATATTTCACCTTGGAATTTCCAAGAGACTTATATCTCCCCAGAAAAATAGATTTATAATTCTTGTCATTTTTCTTTCCTTTCTCTTTTAATCTACCATGTATAGCAAGGGATTTCTTAACCATATCAAAATATTTTATCTACATTTATTCAGATAAAATCAATGCAACCACCTCATCCATCTTGAAATTGAGGTAGTATCACTTTCAATAGCCATCACCAGGTGATCCCATGAGTCTAAAAAATAACATAATAGAAGAATGCAATGATCCCAGTCTTCAATCTTATCACCAACCAACCCCAAATATGCAACAAATATATTAAATACACTCATGTAATCGACACTAAAACTTCCATATTTTATGCAAGACTCTCCCTCTAAAAAATTCTCACAAGAAAAAATACTCAACTGCACTAAAAATATCTTTCCCCAAGTTTAAAACTTCTTTTCTTACTTTGTCAATTTCAATAACGAATTGCAATTTGATGTTGAATCACAAATCTTTGGTATAAAGTTCAATGGTCAACTAAGGAAAAAATTCTCGGAATTCACTCAATTCAATTACAAAAGCAGATTGCTTCACAATACTAGCTACATCATTGAGACTTCCCATTGAATTTATATAAGTAAATACTCACTACCTAACATTACACTACCAACAATTACAAAATGACACTTTTTCAATAGAGAAAGTTGAACAATTACAAATGTTGGTGTAATTAATTATTAATTACACTTTGCATAAGTTTACTTAGGCAATATTTAATTCCTAATTTTTAGGCTTTATCTTTATCTTATTGAGCTATCTTGTTGCTCAAGATAAGATTAGGTTTATGCGTATTTGCTTTTATAAAGCAAATCATATCTTGTAATTTATTGAATTCTCAAATATAATTATTTGCACATCTTCTTGCAAATCTCTTTCTTTTTCTGTTTTCTCTTCTATGGAAGGATTATTTTGGTTTGCAAATCTGATCTTGGTTTCTAACATGGTATCAGAGCCTTGATTTGCAGCCCCTTCTCAAATTTTTGAGAAAATCATTGCAGGGTTCATTGGGGATTCCTCAAGGGTATCATGCCTTGAGTTCATTCATGAGGTGTTTTGGATCAGATTGAGCTTCACCATTGGATTCAGAGCACTGGAAAAAGTCAGGATTGACTTTTATTTTGCAAATTTTGGCCATCATTTGCCAGATCTGTGAGGGTTTGAAGATTGGAGATATTTTGCAAGCTCTAGAGGTAGCCAATTTTTTAGAGCAGTTTGAGCACGAGCGGAGGTCACCATTGTGTTTGTAGAAGCCAAAAACCCTAAGAACGCCCTTCGTTTCGTCGATTTCTGAACAGTTGATTTCTAAGGCAAAAAAAAATTCTCGTACGGCCCTGTTCACCTGTTTGTACGAATTTCGAGGTATTCAAAAAAAATTGTAAATTTTTTTTTTTTTCTCCGTGAATTTTTTTAAAAAAAATTCATTAAAAAAATATATATTAGAAACCTTTTTTTTAAAAGGTTAGGAGGAAAAAAAAAATTTAAGTTTTGTGGGGTGATGTAACCCCTGCGCAGGCATGTATGTAGGTACGTACCTGCATAGGTACGGCCCTGCGCAGACCTATGCAGGGCCCTTGCTCCTTGGGGAGCGGTGGGGGAGGGCCTACGTGCCCCCCTCACCCATTTTTTTTAATATATATATTTTTTTTAAAATATATATATATTTGTAATTTTTTTTATTGTTCTTTTATATAAAAAACAATTTTCTGTAAAATAAGTCTAGTTATGCATGTGCACCGACAGCCATTTGGACGTCAAATTTGGGCCCTTTTTTTTTTTTACGGCCATATGATCGTCAAATTTAATGGCGCACTATGTTTTTCCCCATTTTTGGAGCTGTTTTCTTCCAGAGGCCGTAACTTGGGCATACGGTATCGAAATCGGGCAAACGAGATATCGTTGGAAAGATTATTCTGACACCAATCCACTGGTGTAGGTGTTTTTACCCAATTTTTCTCTAGATTTATTTTGTAGGCCTTTGAAATTAGATGTTCAGATTTCGCTTCGGAGGGCATATCTTTTGACTCAATGATCCTTTTTTCGTCATTTTTACGACATCAACAAGCTGATTCTGTCCTCTACACAGATTTGACATCAATTTATATTTTTTGTTTATGCATGTTTGTATGCTCTCCTTTTACAATCATTCAGTTATTGTAATAAATGAACTATGATAAAGTTCCATTTAGGGGGGTTTCTTGCATAATAAATCTGATTAGAGTGTAGTTTTCACTTTGATCTCCATATGCATATTGTTATGATGGAAACTTGTATGAGTCTATCTGGTTTCTTAGTTTCTTTTGGCCATATCTTTGCTTAGCTAGACACATGGTTGATTCACATCTGGTTCACACTTTAGATTGAGAGCCTATGGTTAATGATCCACATTCGATCCATCTTAGTTTGAGGGCCACGTTTGTATGGTTAATGCTCCAAAGTCTTCATGGTACTCCTTCCCATGGAAGAGTTTCAGTCACAGTTTGGCATCGGCATCGAGATACACAGTTTCTAGATTCTGTCATCATCTCATCTCCTATTGCTTCATAGATTCCAGGGTTGTTCCAGTTTGTGAGTTTTCCAGTGTTCCGTGGCATCGGGTTTGCTATTGCTTTATCATGATTCCTTGAGTCAATCAGTGACTCTCATCTAGTTTCAATAGTAAACAGAAGTATCTTTCCTTGCTTGCCAGAATCAAGTTCCAGTGTTACTCCACAGTGTTCTTCCAGTGCTTCTTTGCAACAGTCATCTCATTGTAGGGGGTTTTGTCCCACTGGGTTTTCCTTCTCTACTTCATATTGCATTTGTACTTGGGTACCTGATCAGGCCTTGTTGTCAGGACCCATTCATACTTTCTTGCATTCATCTTAGTTTTAGGTGCATGATTTATTTGCTTCTCCCTAAGTTGCACTTATGGGGGGGTGTTGGTGTAATTAATTATTAATTACACTTTGCATAATTTTACTTAGGCAATATTTAATTCCAAAGTTTTAGGCTTTATCTTTATCTTATCGATCTATCTTGTTGCTCAAGATAAGATTAGGTTTATGCATCTTTGCTTTTATAAAGCAAATCATATCTTGTAATTTATTGAATTCTCGAATATAATTATTTGCACATCTTCTTGCAAATCTCTTGCTTTTTCTGTTTTCTCTTCTATGGAAGGATTATTTTGGTTTGCAAATCTGATCTTGGTTTCTAACAACAAATTGAGTTCATCCTACTCTTTGAACAATGACATTAAACATGGGTCGTTTGCACATCTCTATGTTGGATTTTTTCCAACACCTCTCCCCTCCCTAGTGCGATCTTAAAAGAAAAGAAAAGGTTTTTCTCCTTATTGAATCGATGCCTTTTAATCCTTTATTGTTGCACACTTTTATTTGTACTACACACCTTTTCTCATTATTGGCTCCTTAATTCCTTTGTTCTACAACTTCTTCAATCTTCTGCCATTCCCCCTTATTCTCTTATTCAATACCTCCTCTCCTTTACTCAATCATTGACTTCTCTTCAATAATCATTATCTCCTAGTGTTCCACTGATCCATTCTTTCTTTGACTATGGAAAGGCATATTCTAAACATAATTTCCTCCTATATAATGTTGTATGCCAAACAATGATGATTATTGTAACTTTTATGAGAAAACATCTTCTCTTAAGAATTATGTTGATTTGCATACAAGCTGGCCAAGGTAATTGCATATACATTCAGTTGGACCGAATTATTCATGTACTCAATCCTCGCTAACAAATTTCACATACTTATCAAACAGGGCAGTTGCAAATACAACCTCCGACGAATTTCCATAGGATTTCATTTAACACTAGCCAATTATATTTGCTTAGCATCGAATTTAGGCACTATAAGGAGAGAGGAAAACCAAAAAAAATAAAATAAACCAAAATTTGAAAAAGATCAAACAAATAATTGTTTTTGGGTGGTGTTGATAGCCCATTCGCCCGTATCCTCTTGCACCGGACACGCTGGGTAAGTGAAATGTTCCTTGAGTTGATAAACTTAGGAACATTGAAAGGTGCATGGGACAGTAATCCCTTTTTTTTTTTAATCCAATACTACTCCTTGTCCATGGAAGCCTTCCCTCTTCTACACTTTATCTCGTCCTCAACACTCAAGCTACCTCCACTTGCATTATCTTGATTCTCCAAATAACTTATTACCACCGGTCCATCTCAATGCCCTCCACATTCTATTAAGTTGCTACTCTTTGTTCCTATTGTCACCTAGAAATGCACCCTATGTGAAGTTGTAAGAACTAAGCTTTATGGTGAAACATGGGATCATTTCAAGGTTGTGGGTCACCTGAAGTTGAAATGAACCTCCAAAAAAGATCAGCTTCCATTGGGTATCACCTATACTAATGATCTTTGTGAGGTAAAGGGAGAAGAAGTGCATACAAAATGAAACTATATTGAACTATTCCTATGGTGATACACCGAGTTGATAAGAAATCAAGAAATGAAAAAACAAGATGCAAACACACTAAGGAAACTAGACTACAACTGTTTTACTTACTCAACATAACCTCATTAGACTTATGCATAACTCTTGATAGGTTTGATCTACATACATATCTCAAGAAGGAAGAAACAAACTTCACAGCTTTATGGTATGAATACAGATTTAGAAAACACTGTTAAAGAAATACATACATAAGCTAACATACAGAAATGAGAGTGGTAAGAGCATTAGTACTTGTTTTCAAGGTGAACTCTGTTTTGCATTCCAAATTTCAGTTGGGTTACAAAGTATACATCAGCTAGGAAAGGATAGATAAAAAACACTAGCTCTTCTAGATGCATAGTTCGAACTATTTACAAAAAAGAAAAAAATGCCTTATATATCAAACTGTGTCGGCCCCTTAGGGCTTACAAAATATCAGTCCCCAAAAAAATTTCCCCTTAGATATTTTGGATGAATTAAATGCAGGACCCTGCATCTCCATGACGATGAAGAGTCATCCCCGAAGAAGCCTTCTTTAGATATTTCGCAGCTACCGCAGTCATTTTGATCCTAGCATCGTGTCCTATTCGAACCACTTCGGCTGAACACTTTCAGTGCCCTGAGCTTACAACAAATACGTGTTGCATTCATCCCATTGACATTCTTCATTCTGATTAGACTACCATGGCTCGCCTCAACTCCTCCATTGGTCGAGCACATTCCATGCAGGTTCTGCAGGCAATCAAAACTCTTTCAAAAAGAATCACATCTTAACGAGACACTAAAAGTTTCTCACCAATGCGATTATGTCCTCTAAAACTAACGACGCAATATGCGATAGTCAATGAGAGTCTTGGTGAGCTTAGGAGTCACGATGATATCACCAAAACATCGGCAAGTTAAATGGCATTGGGGAGAAGTCATAGTGAGCACCACCAAGTTATACCAATGCCGCTTTATTGGGCGATTCCATTGATGTCGGTGAGAGATCATACATTTGGGGAGACATCTTAGCGAACCCTTCTTGTTGTGGTGAGCACACTGGATGGCGGCAAGAGATACCAGGTCGACGAGACCTTTCAACAAGCTCCATAGGTCACCCTGAGCCTTGCATTTCTCTCTATGAGTCACATACTTGGTCACTAGGACCATATGCCAAACACTTTTCCTTTCGACAATTTCCTTTTCATGTCACTGAGACCTCCTGGCGAAACCATCGCTTTTGACTTGGGCTCCAAGATCCCATTTGGTAAGACATTTGTGTTGGTTAGACGTCTTACCGAAGCCTCATTATCTATTGCTAAGCTCAGAGTCAGTGAGACTATCCCGGGTCGGGGAGACCTCTTAGCAAGCTTCTTGTGTTACACTGAAGGTGCCAAGCATGTTGGTGTGACCTCTCATTGTAAAAGAGACCTCCCGCCAAGCTCTCCTTTCTTTAGCGACACTGCTTTCCTTCGGTGACACATCTTTTGTTCACCCAGACCTCACACCTAGGTCTTTTCATCCCACCGAGTTGCAGATCTTCTTCGGTGTGACTCCCATCAGTCGAGGAGACATTATGGTGAAGGGAAAACACTACACCGAGCCCCCCTTGGTTGTCGCTGAGACTTTGGCATGTCAGACAAACCCTTTGCAAAACACACTATGGTTTCCCCAAACTTTTTCCTTTCGTCTAGACTGGCGTTTGTCACCAAGACTCACGCCGAACTCCTTTTTTTGCCCAAGCTCTTTATTTCCTTCAGTAATACCATGGTAAGTCAGGAAGACATCATGGCGCAGTCCACCGGTCATACCAATTCCCATTTTCATTGTTGAGACCACCTTCATTCACTGAGACATCTTGTAGAATTCCTTTTACTTCTCGTGTTACACCGAAGGCGCCACTGCTCATTTCGGGAAGACTCTTGGTGAGACCTTTTGCTATCGGCGAGACCACTTGCCGAATTTATTTTGTCTTGGCGAGGGCCCATCCTCCTGCACTTAATAGTTGAGGAGACTTATCAGGTCAAAGAGACTCATTCTGAACTCCCAAAGTTATACCGAGGGCATCCTCTCTGTCGGCAAGACACCCCACACTCAGCCAGACCTATGCCGAATAGCCCCACTCTCCCCAAGTTCCTTCATCCTTCAGTAAGACTTTAAGCCATTAGCAAGACTCATACCGAAGTCAAGAGGTTATGCCGATAACACTTCCTTCTGGCGAGATCCTCTTGTCAGGGAGACTTTCTGCGTCGAAGAGACTCTATAGCGAACTCCTCATGTCTGCCCTAGTTCACTTCGTTTCACCGAGACATGGCCACGTTGGCAAGACCTATGGCGATACCTCTCACACCTCTTTGGTGAGACCTTGGCCAATCACCAAGACATCTTGTAGAACTCCATCCTTATGCTGAGAGCCTTTAGAGTTGGGGAGACCTTGTGACTTGGGCAAGACCCTTTGGTGAAGATCGCTTGCTTTGTCGATGCCACCTTTTTTCGGTGAGACCTTCGCCTTCGCTAAGACCTGCCTCTAAGACTCCTTGTTGCCCCAAACAAAAGCTATTGATGAGACTTCAACTCTTCATTAGGACCTTTCACTGAGCATCATAAGTTATCCCAAAGCCCGTGGTCGCCATGAGTTTCCCCGACTGACGATTGAATGGCCTATCGGCCAAAGATCCTGATGCGATAAGAGGTCATACCGAACCCTTCCTGTCACAATGATAGGCTCTGTAGCTTTGTTCGGCTAGACAGAAACTAGGTCATAGCGACCTATTCAAAATGGAATGTATCAAAGCAGCCAGTTGGCCAGATAATGAAGATGTCATACGAATCTAGCTCTAATGGAGGTTGAGCCTGTAACTATTGAAGCATATTTCCAACAAAGCAGGCCTCCCAACTGAATTCCCTATGAAATGTCATCAGATGCATGAAATAACCCCCAATGGAGATATCCCATTTGGCCCTTATGAACATGTGTAACATAGATGCCTTGCATGATTGAGCCTGAGGGTGAAAGTTAGATAACATTTCTGGTGACCTTTGCTAGATGTTTTCCTGTTGAACATGAAGACCAGTAGTCTAGGCTTATCCATTGGGCATGGAGTCGTTAGGAGGCTAAAAAAAAAAAAGAAAAATATCAACTTTGCACATGGCCACCACACACTTGAGATCCATAGGTCACAATAGATTGCTAAAAGAAAAACAAAATAGGGGAAAATGAAAGAGAAAAATTGTGCCATCACAGCACCCAGGAAATAGAGAATAAATATCCTGAAGTGCAGAAGCATTTATTGAAAATATAAAACTAAACTAATATGTACAATAGAGGAATGTCGTCAGACTTGAAAATAGGGCTTAAGGTGTATCCCATTGACTGGGATAGGGAGTACTTCCCCTTCTGTTGTAGCCAACTGATAAGCATTGTGCTCCTTACAGTGTCTGATAAGAAATGGGCCCGTCCACATGTTGTCAAAATTGGTGTGATGGCCTGGCCTACTTTTTAGAACATCCCATTTGAGCACAAGGTCTCCCACCCTGAAATTTTTTTCTGTAGCCCTTCTGTCAAATTTTTTCTTTGTTTGGAGCTGATGATACTCCAAATCCTTCATTCCTTTGTCCCTTAACTCTTCAAGTTCCATGAGCTCTGCATATCTCGCAGACATTGGGTCTTGTTCCTCAAACATCTCCAATTGATGTATAATGTCAAGGGCTGGGAGTTCCACAGACAAGGGCAATCTTGCCCCTCTGCCATAGACTAACAAGTATGGTGAGTTACCAATAGACCTCTTAGGAGTCACTTTGTCTACCCACAGTGCATTCTTTAATTTAGTGTGTCAGGTCCTTTGGCTATCTTCCATTGTTCTTTTGATAATCCTGATAAGATTCTTATTTGTGCTTTCAGCTAAGCCATTACCCTGAGGGTAATAGTTTGAGGATGTGTTCAAATGAATGCCATGTTTAAGAGCCCAATCAGTTAGCCTTAATCCCACAAATGCAAGAGCGTTATCAGATATGATAGAGTCAGGAATTCCAAATCTAGTGACTATATCCTCATAGAAGCTCAAAACTAAAGACTCTTTTGCTTCTTTCAAAGGTATTACTTCTATCCATCGTGTGAAATAGTTTGTAGCAATCAACACCCACTTATGACCAACACTGGATGGTGGGTTAATTGGCCCAATGAAATCAATACCCCATCTCATGAAGGGTTGCTCCACTTGAATTGGATGTAGAGGCATAGCAGGCAACTTTTCCTTTCCTACGAATAAAGCACATTTGATACACTTTCTTGACCAGGAATATGCATCTTTGAACAAGCTAGGCTAGTAGTAACCAGCTCTCATGATTTTCTAGGCAGTAGTTCTTGGGGAAAAGTTACCCCCTGCAGCTCCATCATGAAACTCATGAAGTACCTTTTCAATCTGATCGTTCTGAATGCATCTTAATAAGACACCGTTCAGATCCTTTTTGAAAAGAACATTGTTTACCAGTACATATAGTATGGACTATAGTCTAAAGTGTCTTCTTTTAGCTCTATTTAATCCTAATGGGAATTCACCAGTTTGTAGGAATTGGGTCATATCTTGAACCCAATTAGTTATCCCCATAGGCACATCATCTTAAGAATTCTGAAGTTCATTTGTAGTAGCAAGCACAAAATTCTTTTCTAATTTAGTTTTACTGCTTGACCCTATAGCAAGCTACTAACAAAGACCTTTGCCTCTAATCAATTTGGTGATGTTAATATCTACATCATACTCCAGGACCTTGGTGATCCATCCCGCTCTTTTGTCATTCAAATCTTTATTCAACAGAAACTCCTTCACACTTGAGTGGGCAACCAAAATATGAATCTTATTGTTTGACACTAGAGGATTGAATTTCTTTAAGCTTTTGATCACGGAGAGAACATGCTTCTCAACAAATAAATACCTCTCTTTGTAATCAACAAGTATTTGGCTAAGGAAAGCTATGGGTTGTTCTAAATTGTCACTATTTTTTTGTACCAACATAGTAGAGATTGAACTAGTGCTGCCAACACCATACAAAAAGAAATCTTTGGAAAAATCTAGATTTACCAATGTTGGGGCAGACACTAAGGCCTACTTAATTTCTTCAAAACTATTCTTGGCATCTTTTGTCCAACTAAAAAATTGCATTCTTCTTTAACATAGCTGTCAAAGGTTGTAATAGGTTCGCAACATCTGGGATGAACCTTCTCAAAAAGTTGATTTGGCCCAAAAAGCTCTGCAGACCCTTCTTATGATTTGGTAATGGCAACTTAAGTATGGCTCTGACTCTTTTAGGGTCAATAGTAATTCCTTGCTTTGACACTATGTGTCCTAATAATTTCCCTTCATGAACAGCAAAGATACTCTTTTTTAGATTGAGAGAGATACCAAACTCTCTGCATTTTTCAAAAAAATTCCTAAGATGTAACAAATGTTCATCAAAATTCCTAGAATAAATTGTAATGTCATCCAAATAAATCAACATAATCTTGTTGATCAAACTTTGAAATTCCATAGCCATGGCCCTCTAAAACATGGCACCAGCATTGCATAAACCAAAAGGCATCCTTTTGTATGCCATGGTGCCCCACTTAGTTGTGAAAGCGGTTTTGAACTGACCCTCTTCTTTAACCAACACTTTATTATAGCTCGAAAAACCATCTAACAAGGAAAATCTTTCAGAATCGGCAACTACCTGTAGGATTTTTTCCATGGAAGGTAGCAGGTAATGATCTTTCAAAGATGCTTGGTTAAGATCCCTAAAGTCTACACAAAGTCTTATTTCACCACTTTTCTTCCTAACCAGAACAAGACTAGAAACCCAGGAGGTGTTTTTAATTGGAAAGATGATACCTCCTTCAACTAGTTTGGTCAGCTCTCTAATCATTAAGGGCTCAAGCTTGGGATTCAAGGGCCTTTGTTTCTGCCTTAATGGCTTAGCATTAGGTTCTAACTCAATTGTGTGCTAAGAAATATGGGGATCAAACCCTTTCAAATCTGTATATTCCCAAGCAAAGACATCATATAATTCTTGACATAAAACAACAAAAGATTGTTTATCTTTATGAGAACAAATTTTTCCTATCTTAAGGAGCTTACCTTTGAAAATATCCAATTCTTCATAATGTTCTTGTTTGATTTGCAAGCTAACTTTACCCTTTTTAAGCTGATCATCAATATTGAAAATTGACTCTAAGGTAACAAGACCTTTGGGTAACTTATTTGTCCTCAGCTGTATGACTTGATCATCATACCGTTGCTTGAGTTTTGCTTGATTCATCATGGAGAAATGATCTTCTTCGAGCAAGAAAGAAAGGATCTACTCATCACTATCAAAAACTTGTCAGTGAATGTTGTTATCAGGAATTGATGGTCTAACCACAACCTTCACATACTGCTATACTTTCTCTTTTCTGATGTCACCTGGAATATCAAACTGTGCCCTAATGGTTGCAAGCCTATCAGCATGCCTGTTCTGATTTCTTTGAATAGACACTAAGTTGAAGGCGTCAAAATCCTCAAGCATGTTCCACACTCTATTTCTAGAAGACTTTAGTGCATCATTTTTAGCAACATTCAGGCCTATTACTTGATTAACAATTATCTCGCTGTCCCCATATACTTTCAGGCAGGCTATTCCTCTCTTCCTTGCCCACTCAAGGCCTTGAACAAGGCCCTCATATTCAGCAGTGTTATTGGAGCATGTGAAAGAAAAATGGAAGGCAGCATAATACTTATCACCCTACCGAGATATAAGCATTGCACATCCTCCAACTCCATTTTTTCTTCTAGACCCATCAAAATACATCTCCCATAATTTATCTTGATGCTCAAACCGACTTTCTACACTCATCTCCAGGTTTGGCATTTTTGTCCCTGCTTCATGCAATACATAATTTCCCAGGCCAACATCCTGAATAAGCTCATTCGGATTATCAACCACGTTCTCAGCTGCCCATTCATTTAGGAGTACCTCAGGTGCACTCTCTGCTTGTAACTCTTGTGTTGTAGCAAGTTCAGTATCCTCTAAAACAATAGAGTTAATATTTATAGCAGATGGCACATAAGGTTCGATGTGATCCTTAGCAAGGGACTCAGAGGTTATAGTTACCTTAGTACCATACCTAGTCCTAAAAACCATATGGGACCAGTCTGAAGATAAATACCCTCCAATCTTAGCTGTGAAGTCTCTAGATAGGCATAGCGCAAAAAATGGAGGCAAGTCTATAACAAACACATCTTGTGGGATTGAAAAATTGGGACAAGCATGTAGTGTGAGATTCAGGTTTTTGATAACACCTAAAGTGTTTACTGTTTCCCCATCCAATTGAAGTACTCCCTTTTCTAATGGCTGGTATTGTAAACCTAGCTGGTCTGAAATCTTTTTTGGCATTACTGAACTGCTAGCCCGGCTATCAACCATGCAATTGTGTACCAATTTATCCCCCACTATTAAGGAAACATAGAAAGGAGGGGGCTTGACATCATTACTTTGTTGTGTGGTACTATTCAAAGGTGCATTGGTTAAAACTGACTTTGTTTGGCCTAAAGAGACTTCATTTGGAGGATTCAAACTAATTGGATTTGATAAGGCTGACTGTAACAAATTTATTTGACTAGGGATTGCTAAAGAATCCCACATTGAAATTGAAACATTCATTTTTTTCATACTTTCAACAATGTTGAAAGGTGTAGATATATTTACCTTTGGTTGCATCTTTACAACAACATGGTCAGGTTGCACTTGACTTGCAGATGAAGCATGTAGAGGCTGATCTCTACTAGTGTAACAACCTTGCTGCAAGGTGTGTGGTACTTGCTGATTTGATGGACCAACAACTCCCTTATTCTTATTCATTGCTTGTTCAATCTCTAAAGCCCTCTTCTTAGTTCTAGTATTAGTAGCAACCGATGTATCATCTTGGTTCACTCCACAAAATTCTTCTCCCTACCAATTCATGAGAGTTGAATCATCTTTAGGTTGATCCTGTTGTTGTGGATACCCCTCCTTCAGAAAATCTTACGCACCTACAACATTTTGCACCATAAGAGCTTGATTGATGATGCCATTAGAGCATGTAGCTTGATTATGTGGCTAATTACATGGATAACACCACTCATAATCAGCAGCCAGATTGTTTTGAACAGGAACAAGCTCTCTAATAGCACTAATTGGAGCTGGATTATAGGCCTAAAAAGGCCTTATGTTCACATTTTGTCTTGTGCCCTGGTAATTACCTTGGTACTACTATCTATTCCCCTAGAATTGTTGTTGTTGACCTTGAAAAGGCTGACTCAAAGTCTGGTTCTATTGCTGATAAGGCCTAGAATAGGACTGTTGTTTTTCTAAGTTCACCAACTTGCTACCAAAAGTCTGTAAAAAACTTTTGATCTCTTGTAACTCCTGTGATGAGCCTGAAGCAACACTTTCTTGTTTATCAACGAGTGGAACAACAGCTGGCAACGTTGGTACAGTTGGTAAAGGTGTGAAAGGAGGTATTTACAAATGAATGTTTGCATGAATTTCTGGAAATATAGGCATTGGAGGCCTAGGAGCGAGTTTACCAACTTGTATTAAGTTGCTCTCAACCCTGATTGCTATTTCAAAAGCATCTAGAAAAGACACTCCTCCCATTGACTGTATCATGACATCTATATTATTGTTAAGAGCCCTCAAGAAGTACAAAAATGCATATTTTGGAGCTGGCCTCACCGTTGCAGGGATTCTATCCCAGGTTCTCTGAAATCTAAAGTTGAAGTCATTCATCTGCTCTTGTGGAGCCCTCTTAATTGTAGTCAATTGCTCCAATAGAGACAAGTTATCAAACCTGTCTTAAAATTGTTTATGCAACTTGTCTCCAAATTCATCCCATGTTGCAATTGAACTAAATGGCAGGCTCCTATACCATTGCACAACTCTTCCCTTCAGTGAAGCAGCTAGTAGTCTCACTACAGCATCCTCTCAGGTTATGTGATGGACTCCACATAGCGAAGCCACATCTCGCATGTGTTCAATTGGGGTAGTTTGATCTTCCCAATGAAAATTGGTAGACTCTTCAGGGCTGCCATTGGGATGTCATTGTGTTGTGCCAAATTCAATGAGCTCCCTCCGTCAAAAGTAACAAAGGGTTGATTCCGTGGAGTAGCCATTGGAGGTGGTTGAGGTGGATTTACTGGTGCAGCAAAGTGAGATCCCACAGATGGAGGGGTTGACTGAGGTCTTCTAGAATAGATAACTGTTGTTGCTCTCCTTTCAGTTGTTCTTCCTTGTCTTCTTGGTGGTGACAGCTACCAGTACTTGAAAGGACCTAAGCTACTTCTTGTCCGAATTCTTCTCATAAACTCAAGCAGGTGCTGATTCTAAAGTTCTTTCCTCTTTATGGAGTCACCAAGTATGCCAAATGACTTCTATAAAGTTTGGAATTTGCTGGTTGCATACTGGGCATGCCAGAAACTGTTGTCACCTAGAAATGTACCCTATGCGAAGTTGTAAGAATTAAGCTTTCTGGTGAAACATGGGATCATTTCAAGGCTGTGGGTCACCTGAAGTTGAAATGAACCTCCGGAGAAGGCCGACTTCCTTTGGGTATCACCTAGACTAATGATCTTTGTGAGGTAAAGGGAGAAGAAGTGCATACAAAATGAAACTATAGTGAACTATTCCTATGGTGACACACCAAGTTGATAAGAAATCAGGAAATGAAAAAACAAGATGCAAACACACTGAGGAAACTAGACTGCAGCTGTTTTACTTACTCAACATAACCCCATTAGACTTATGCATCACTCTTGATAGGTTTGATCTACATACATCTCTCAAGAAGGAAGAAACAAACTTCGTAGCTTTGTGGTATGAATACAAATTTAGAAAACACTGTTAAAGAAATACATACATAAGCTAACATACAGAAATGAGAGTGGTAAGAGCATTAGTACTTGTTTTCAAGGTGAACTCTATTTTGCATTCCATATTTTAGTTGGGTTACAAAGTATACATCAGCTAAGAAAGGATAGATAAAAACCACTAGCACTTTTGGATGCATAGTTCGAACTATTTAACAAAAAGGAAAAAATGCCTTATACATCAAAGTGTGTCGGCCCCTTAGGGCTTACAAAATATCAGTCCCTGAAAAAATCTCCCCTCAGATATTTTGGATGAATTAAATGTAGGACCCTGCATGTCCATGACAGTGAAGAGTCATCCCCAGAGAAGCCTTCTTCAGATATTTCATAGCTACCATATTCATTCTGATCCTGGCATCGAGTCCTATTCGAACCACTTCAGTTGAATGCTTTGAATGCCCTAAGCTTACAACAGATACATGTTGCATCCATCTCATTGAAATTCTTCATTCTGATTAGACTGCCACAGCTCGCCTCAGCTCCTCCATTGGTCGAGTGCATTCCACGCAGGTTTTGCAGGCAGTCAAAACTCTTTCGAAAAGAATTGCATCTCAGTGAGACACTAAAAGTGTCTCACCAATGTGATTATGTCCTTTGAAACTAACGGCGCAATATGCGATAGTCGATGAGAGTCTTGGAAAACTTAGGAGTCACGATGATATCGCCAAAACATCAGCAAGACAATTGACATCGGGGAGAAGTCATAGCGAGCACCACTGAGTTATATCGATGCTTCTTTTTTGGGTGATCCCATCGCTGTCATTGAGAGATCATACATTTGGGTAGACATCTTAGCGAACCCTTCTTTTCACGACGAGCACACTGGATGGTGGCAAGAGATACAAGGTCGACGGGACCTTTCAGCAAGCTCCATAGGTCACCTCGAGCCTCACAGTTCTTTCTATGAGTCACATACTTGGTCGCTAGGACCATACACCGAACACTTTTCCTTTCAACAAGTTCCTTTTCCTATCGCTGAGACCTCCTGGAAAAACCATCACTTTTGACTCAGGCTCCAAGATCCCATTTGGTAAGACATTTATGTGTTGGTGAGACATCTTACCGAAGCCTCATTATCTATCGCTAAGCTTAGAGTCAATGAGACTATACTGGGTCGGGCAGACCTCTTAGCGAGCTTCTTGTGTTACACCGAAGGCACCATGCATGTCAGTGTGACCTCTCATTGTCAAAGAGACCTCCTGTTGAGCTCTCCTTTCTTTAGCAATGCTGCTTTCCTTTGGCGAGACATCCTATGTTCGCCTAGACCTCACACCGAGGTCTTTTCATCCCACCAAGCTGCAGATCTTCTTCGATGTGACTCCCATTGGTCGAGGAGACATTATGGCAAAGGGAAAACTCTACACCGAGCCCCCCTTGGTTGTTGCTGAGACTTTAGCCTGTCGGACAAACCCTTTTTTGAACACACTATGGTTTCCCCGAACTTTTTCCTTTCGGCCAGACTGGAATTTTTCGCCAAGACTCACGCCGAACACTTTTTTCTACCCGAGCTCTTTATTTCCTTCGGCAAGACTGTGGTAAGTTGGGAAGACATCATGGCACAGTCCACCGGCCATACCGATTCCCATATCCGTCGCTGAGACCACCTTCATTCACCGAGACATCTTGTAGAATTCCTTTTGCTTCTCGTGTTACATCGAAGGCACCACTGCTCATTTCAAGAAGACTCTTGGCGAGACCTTTTGCAATCGGCGAGACCACTTGCCAAATTGATTTTGTCTTGGCGAGGGCCTATCCTTCTGTGCTTAATAGTCAGGGAGACTTATTGGGTCGGAGAGACTCATTCCGAACTCCTAAAGTTATACCGAGGGCATCCTCTCTGTCGACAGGACACCCCACACTCAGCCAGACCTATGCCAAATAGCCCCACTCTCCCCAAGTTCCTTCATCCTTCAGTAAGACTTTAAGCCATCGGTGAGACTCATACCGAAGTCAACAAGTTACGCTGATAACACTTCCTTTCGGTGAGATCCTCTTGTCGGGGAGACTTTCTGTGTCAGAGAGACTCTATAGCGAATTCCTCGTGTCTACCCGAGTTCACTTCAGTTCTCCGAGACATGGCCACGTAAGAAAGACCTATGGCAATACCTCTCACACCTCTTCGGTGAGACCTTGTCCACTTGCCAAGACATATTGTAGAACTCCATCCTGACACCGAGAGCGTTTAGAGTTGGGGAGACCTTGTGACTTTGGCGAGACCCTTTGGTGAAGCTCACTTGCTTTTCTGATGCCGCCTTATTTCTGTGAGACCTTTTCCTTCGCTAAGACCTGCCTCTGAGACTGCTTGTTGCCCCAAACGAAAGCTATCGGTGAGACTTCAACTCTTTGCTGGGACCTTTCACCGAGCGTCATAAGTTATCCCGAAGCCCGTGGTCGCCATGAGTCTCCCCGACTGACGATTGAATGGCCTATTGACCAAAGATCCTGACGCGATAAGAGGTCATACCGAACCCTTCCTGTCATAGCGATAGGCTCTGCAGCTTCATTTGTCCAGACAGAAACTAGGTCACAACGACCTGTTCAAAATAGAATGTATCAAAGCAGCCAGTCGGCTAGACAATGAAGATGTCATACCGATCTGGCTCTAATGGAGGCTGAGCCTATAACTATTGAAGCATATTTCCAACAAAGTAGGCCTTCCAACTAAATTCCCTATTAAATGTCATCAGATGCATGAAATAACCCCCAATGGAGATATCCCATTTGGCCCTTATGAACATCTGCAACATAGATGCCTTGCCTGATTGAGCCTGATGGTGAAAATTAGATAACAGTTCCTTTATTGTGATGCTCCAATAAATCAAACTCCAATCTGCCTTTTCCTTTTAAAATCTACCTTTTGAAAGGCTACAAATCACTACACTCACTTTGTTCGTCTTCCTCTGCTCATTGCTTCTCCACATTGCAACAAACAATAGGTTTGGATTTTTTTAGCTGCTTTTCCTTCTCTTTTAGATAATTCAACATATATTTTTGCTCATCTTTCTAAATGGTATACACATTATTCCCACCATCATAGATGGCTTCCTTGTCAAACTACTATGGTCTACCCAACAACACATGATATGAGGTCATAGGCATCACGTCACATAACAGCTCATCCTTGTAAGAGCCAATTTGAAAATTGACTAAACACTACTCACTCACAATCATCTTGTGTCCCTTTTGCAACCAAGAAACTTTGTACGGACTATGATACTTACTCCTTTTCAAACTTATCTTTTCTACCATTTCTTCTAAAACTAAATTATCCATACTACCACTATCAACTATAACTTTGTAGCACTTACCTCTAGCCTTACACATACTCTGAAAGAGATTCTTTCTTTGGGATGGTTCCTCCTCCATTGTCTTTGGGTTCACCAACACTCTCCTCATCATGAGATATTTTCCTTCTTCTGGGTCTGCTACTTTCGATGATACATTATCATATTCTTGTGCCAAGTGATTCCTTGATGCACTCTTCTTGTTGCCCTCTTATATTTGATCACACTTGAAAGCACGATGACCAACTTCTCCACACTGGTAACATCTAAATGGAAACCCTCTATTGTTGCTACCATGTCCTCTTGTTGATACTTCCTTTTATTTGGTGTTTTGACCCATCTCTTTACTCCATTTTGGCTTAAATTCTTCTTCAATCTTCTTTCCTTTGTTGTTGCTTGTTTGTCCCTTCTCAGCTGCAAATATTCCTTTGGAATTTTTTAATTGCTTCCTCATTAACTTCTCCTACACCTTTAATGCATATTGGTAGGCTTCTTCAACTATGGTGATTTTCAGCATACTCAACTCATCCTGAATGTTAAACTATAAGCCATTCACATACCTAGCTACCTTCTCCCTATCAATTTCGTGCCTTCCTGATCGAATAGCCAACTTGTAAATGTTGGAAAGAGACACTGCATGTGCTTTATGGTGGTCATTAATGGCAACCCTTGTTAGCTAGTCGATCTGCACATTGCATTTTTCTCACACTGGCAGACAGATTGAAGATAAATGGTTATCTGCTAAGTTAGAACAAAGCATCTTGTAACTTTTTGTTCTTCGATTCATATGCAGATTTTATATTGTTATTTTGTGTTGTGGATCTCAAGGGAGTATTGCTCGATGCATAATTTGTGTTATCTAAAAATCTTGGTACCTTGTATTGATTTGGGTGAAAGCTAGGAGGTCTAGTTGTCTAATTTTATGTTTGAAGGCTGACCTAGTGAATATGATGTGTCATGGGGTGCTGGCAAGAAGTTGAGTCCACTTTTTGGCCAAAAAATGGAAGTGCTTTTCCTGATTTTCAGAATTTGACACATTTGACCTTAAAATTTGAAGCACTTAGAGATGGAATCTTCAAAAAAGTCACTAATCATAAAATGTAGTACTCAAAGTCTAGTTTTCAAATATGTAATTTATTTCAATACCCAAATTGTACAAATTGAGTTTCAATAGGCTTTTCTAAAAACCACTGTTTAAAAGTCACTTTTTTTATACGATACCATGCACATGTACAACATCCATATTGTGACCTAAATTATCGGATTTTTCTAAATCCTTTTGGGAAAAGATTTGTGACTCACTAAAGCTTGTTCTCGATATTTTTTTGTAATTTTTTATTTTTTATTTTTTGTTAAATTTTTATTAGGCATATTTGTCATTTTGAAAAATCGTCGTGTACGACACGCATAAGATGACCTAAACTTATCATTTTTTGATTTTTTTTTTTAAATTGAAAAGAATTGTCTTAAGTTTTTCTCATGCAATCCATTCGTCAAAATGTTATATTGATCAAAATTTATTAAAATATTAAAAAACCCCTAATATTTAAAGTTTATGGACTAGTTTCATCAGAAATTAATTAAAAAATAGAAAAAGTAATCCAATTGTAAATTTTTTTTACATATTTGGAATCTTCATTGTCTCATCTAAAATGGGTTTTAATTTCATCAAAAAATTCTACAAAAAAAGTCGTCAACCATATGTCCAAACTTGGTATTTTTCTCTGACATTGTTAGGACCTTCAACTTGCAGGTCAAACCTGGTTGAAGGCCTAGGTTTGGATTCCCAATTCTTTTCCCGAACCAAAATACAAGGAAGAAACCCGACCACAAAGAAAATTCAAAATCATTTTTTTGGAAACGGGATCCCGTTTACGTTTTATAAAACAGGATCCAATTTCTTAATATTAAATGGCATGATCATTGATAGGGAAATGGAATCACATTCCTTTGTCAACGGTCCCCACATTAAATGTTGGGAATGGGATCTCGATTATAAAATGGGATCCCATTTTTTTTTAACCGTTTTATTTAAATTTACTATAAAAAATTACTATGAAGTCTACAACTTCACATGTATGGCCGAGAGCAGTAAAATTGGGCTATTTTTCATCAACTATTATTTTTATAGGTGGTGAACTTGCATTTTTGATTAGTTTTTTCAAAGGAGGCATCGTGTAAACCATTTTTAAAGTGGGATTGTGTTAGTTTTGTACTTGCTTGGAGGAACAAAAGCTCTTCAACTTAAAATATGGATTGATTTTTTCCGAGGCATGAAAAAAATAGTTTTTAAAGTGGAATTGTGCTAGTTTTCTACTTATTTTGGGGAACACAAGAGGAAGAATTTTGTCCTTATAGGTCTTCAACTTCCAATTTGGAATGAATTTTTTGAAGAATTTCACTATTGACATTCATTTGTGCTTGAGAATTTTATAATCATGGGAGATAAAGCTCGTAATAAGAGGAGGAAGACATTGACTCCTGAAGAAATTGAAGCAAAAAAGAGGAGAGACAAAGACAAAGAGAAAGAGAAAGAAGAATGAGAATTAAATCAATGAATGATGGGGGAGCATCCAATTCCACAACTATTGAAGATGAAAACATTGAGGAGACCATGGTTATAGATGAAGCTAATTTGCAAGAAGTCAGTTTGGAGAAGAATATGATTATACAAGCAAGTCCTACTATGTATTCAAATCCCTCTTTCAATGCTATGGAGAATATTTCAATATGCACAAATCTAGGTATGTCTTCAAATCCACATGTTAGTGAAATGGTAAATTTGTATGTATAAGTTTTACAAGATGCTGGACTTAACGATGTTGACATTGATAATATTCAGAGAGATGAAAATTTTATAGAATTTGTTGAAAATGAAAATGAAAATGTTCCTTTTGTTGAAAATGAAAATAAAAATTGTTTTGTTGATGTAATTGAAAATGAAAACTGTTTTGTTGATGAAAATGAAAACTGTTTTGTTGATGAAAATGAAAACCATTTTGTTGATGAAAATGTAAATCATTTTGAAGTTGAAAATGAAAATGAAAATGAAGATGAAGATGAAAATCTAGAATGTGATGTTGAATTTAATGAAAATACTTTTTTTTTAAATTGAAAGTGGTGTTTTCGATAATCTTCTTGGTCAAATTTCTTGGAGGAAAATACAAACACATGTGAATAGAATATACAACAAATTATTTTATCATAAAAAAATTGCAATTCAATGTCAACTAATGATGAAATTGATGAGAATGCAAACAATGAGGAAAATAATGAAAAGGTTAGGATTTTTTGTTAAACCAAAATGAAAAGATCAATCATTAAAACATGTTATGTCTACTGTTGCTAGTTCCATTCAATCTATTGGGAAAAATAGTCAATCAAAAGATAAAAATGCAGCAAGAAGAGCTATAACAACTATTATAGTTAATAAAGCAACTTTGAATAAAAAAATGGTAAGAAATATTAGTGAAGTTTTAAAAATACATCCCAAAACATTTCTAAGAGTGGCAAAAATAAGAAAAAGTATAGAAAATGATCATATCAGCCAATGTTGGAGTTTCAGTGGTCAACTCCCAAGGTTTGATATGAAATTGAATGTTGAAATTAAATCTTTGATCAAAAAATAATGGCATAATAATACTAGGTTTTCATCTAATGCTAGAGATGTTTTAAAATTAAGGGTGAGGTCCAAAGTTCTTGATCCTCACCCAAAACACCTATTAGATACAACACAAATTGAATTTTATAGAAAATTTTGTGGTGATTTAGTGTTACCTGGTAATATTAAAATAAGTCAAAGGTCTTTTGAAAAATGTAAACCGTGGTATGTAAAAAATAATAAGCAACGAATATCTTGTTGTTGTAAAACACAGGTTCAATTTCGTTATTTTTATGATGTTTTTCGATATATACGTTGTACCTTGCACACTAACATGATTAAACAGGAATGTGGTCTTAATATGCCACTTGAAGTAATAAGGGAGTATATAATTGTACGAGGTAGTTCAAGAATGCTCGAATGTTCTATTAGTTAAGTAGGGTTCACAAGGAACTTAATGTCCAACATATATGGAGTTTTTTTAAAGTTGGGCATGGTAAAGGATAACATGATGGAGTTGGTGCATGTGTCAAAATAATTCTTGCTATAGAACAATTAAAATTCAAGGATGCAGTAAAATTTAAAGATGCACATGGGATTGTGGATTGGTGTAATACAATATTATCTGCACTTGGTTTGAGTGAATACTCTACAGTTCATTGATTCTCTTGGTTGATTGAAAAAGAGAACATTGTACCTAGAGTTGATTGTGAGAAAATTAGTGGATCTACTAAATGGAATTCATTTAGGAGTTTGACATCAAGCACATGGAATATCTCGACAAGGGAGCTTGCAATTTTTTTCCAATTTTGTATCTCAGGAGATTGGGAAGCATGTGAAAATACAGAATGGGTTGAACAATGGGAGAAAAGATCGTTGACACCTGCACAAGTACATGATGAATGTGAAAGAACTATTGAAGAAAATGATCAAGTGTTTGCATCTGAAGACTATGACCGTGTTTTAGACCTTGTACAAGAAGGTTATTTAATTCAATTTATTTCACTTTATTAAGTTATTTTGTAATACTAAATTATTTATATGGATATGTGCAAGTTATTAAATCATTTTTTATTTGCAGGACATATGTATGTTGTTGTAGCACTTGAGGGGAATGAAGAGAAAACAAAATATTGGTTGGCTCATTGTGTGGAGACTAAACATAAGTTAATAGCACCTCGAGAAGATGATGATGGCTATCATTATCCAATAGGTATGGTGATCCCCTTAAGCAAATGTTGATAACAAGTTTTTGATCCCCTTAAGAAATTTTTTAGAACAAGTCTTTGATCCCCTTAAGAAATTTTTGAGAACTTATTTGATGATGGTTTTCATGTTTTCCAATAGGATCAGTGGTGGTTGTTGGCACTTGGCTATGAAAATACTTGGAAAGGAAGAATGGTCTACCTGCATTCAAAGATTATGAAATGAATAAAAATACTATACATTATTCACATTTGGTGGTGGCAACAAATATAAAAATAGATCAGTATCGTGGAAGACCTACAAATAAAGTGCTATTGAAAATTTATATGGAAGAGCATGAGACAATCATAGATGCATTGCAAAAAAGAGAAGATGCAAATGGTACAATGGAATAAGTAAATACAAGTAAATATAGTTTTAGTTTTATATTTTTCTTTTAAATAGATTAAATACATGTTTCGATATTGGTCAAGTGTGTTGTTAGTTGAAATTGATTTAAATTGTCCTTTTATAGATCCTTAATCCATAATCAAAAAAAGGATCTAGTCCATGCAGATTCAACCTAGACAACATGGAATACTCGGTAAAAAGTTAAATTACATTAAAATACATGTTTCGATTACATATTGATATTTCTTGTACATTAATAGTTAAAATTGATTTATTATCCTTGTTTGTATCCTTAAGCCATCATTGCATTGATCGCATACTTTGAAACAATAAGGAGAGGATGTTTGGATTCAACCTACACACATGTGTGGAATACTTTTAAATGCAGGTACTTGAGTTGTGTACATATAGATAGTTTTATATAAATTAAAATATGTATGTTTTGATGATTTAATTTATATTGCTTGTTCCTTTTTGATATTAGGTGGTGTGAAGACCTACTACATTCTGGGCATGAGTTTGAGATGTTCTTGAGATGGAATATCCAAATTTTGTAAACATTGTTTTGAGATGACATATATGTACATACATACTTACAGATTAAACATTTTGTACAAATTACAAATACATGTACATACACAATTATGTACTCTATATACTTCTATGTATCAAAATCGATATTCTATATATTTTTTTGGTTAAATGTGCATGTTTTCCTACTTTGAAACTTTATATTTGATTGTATAATCACTAAATATCATGCATACATTATTCTTAAATCAATTATATCCTTAAGATGTTGTATTATGACCCCTTAAGACATTGTATTATGACCCCTTAAGACATCCCTTGAACCCTAAACCCTAAACCCTAAACCCCTTAAAACATCCCCTTAAGACATTATATTATGACCCCTTAAGACATCCCCTTAAGACATTGTATTATGAACCCTTAAGACATCCCCTTAAGACATTGTATTATGACCCCTTAAGACATTGCATTATGACCCCTTAAGACATCCCCTTAAGATGTCATATTAGGACCCCTTAAGACATCCCCTTAAGACGTTGTAGTAGGACCCCTTAAGACATCCCCTTAAGATGTTGTATTAGGACCCCTTAAGACATCCCCTTAAGATGTCATATTATGACCCCTTAAGACATCCCCTTAAGATAACCTATAATTAGTGTTGGATGTTATTATTTGTTTTGATAGCTTATAAATTAATATTCAATGCCATTATTTATTTTGATAGCTTATAAATTAGTATTGGATGCCATTATTTATTTTGATAGCTTATAAATTAGTATTGGATGCCATTGTTTGTTTTGACAACTTATAAATTAGTGTTGGATACCATTATTTTTTTTGACAACTTATAAATTAGTGTTGGATGCTATTATTTATATAATTTATTAATGCTTTTGTTCTCTAGTCTTGTATGGTATTGTTTATTTCTTAAAATTTTATCCTTTGTGGTATATAAACGGATTGCTTTTGTTTGTAAATTATGATTTATTGACTAATTATTGATTGACGTGAATTGAATAAGTTCATTGACTAATTATCGCTAATTATTGAATGTACATATCATGTATATCATGTATGAGATTGCTAAATTTGTAAAGTATAAATATTACAATGTCTTATTAATTTCATATTTATATTTAATTTCACATTAATGTCTTATATTAATGTCTTGACTATGAACATAAAATTCATAAATGTACATGTGTAAATTAAAATTCCAAACAATAATAAAGTCCATAATTTATGTAAATATATTAAGTGTATGAAACCAATATATTAAGTGCATGAAATAAAGTCCATCAGAGTACAACCCATGAACTAATGTCCAACTAAGTATTTGAGCCATGAATATATGAGAAACCAGAAATATAGTCCATGAAATAAATAAATATAACCCATAAAAACATATTTCTAGGTCATGTATTGTCTCTATAATCAAGAGACCTCTTCACACCATGTGGACTATGCGGATGACCTAAAATACTTTGTACAAGAGAAAGATGAAATCAGATGTAAGACAATGAAAAATGATTTAATGAAAATTTAATTTATAATTCATCATAAAATTAAATTACCATCATATCTTGGTCTGGATGCTCAAGTGCACCTAAAGAAACCTCTAAATTCTTTGCATCAATCTACATAAAAAAGACAAAGAAAGTTGAAATTAGATGTACAAGTCTACAATTAAAAATGATTTAATTCAATTTAATTTATAATTTATTATATTTTAATTGTATCGTATTCTTAGGTTGTGCACCCTCTTCTCCAAGACCTATTTGTACATGCTCAACTACAAGATGTGTCTCATGTTATAAAAGAAAATGAATTTAAAACATGTATTAGCTCATAATATATATATTCAATTTGAAATTTAAAATTAAAGTTATATTCATAATATATAATTTATAATTGATTTTAAATATAATAAAAAAAAATTACCATTTGTTTTGGTGCATGCTCTACATGTCCTCCTAGAGGTGTAACTATGTCTGGGTCAGGGCTTAAAGTCACACTAACAAAGTCCTACAAGTTCAAAATTAAAACATGCGTACTTGAATTAGGTTAAAATATATATATTCAAGTTTGCACATTTTGTGTAGAAAAAATTTTAAATCTGAAAATTAGAGGCCTCATGAGTAGCCACAACATCTAATGTTTTCCTAATGCCCATTCTCATTGTGGCATCAACCTAGACATACATGTAGACATTTAACACTTATAATATTTACAAGTGTACATGCACATTTCATGTATAGTGAATTCAAAATTCATAATTGTAACTATACTAATGTAATTTAAACAATTTACAATATAAATGTACCTGCCCCTGATCTACGACACCCGATGGTTGAGGAGTGCTCGACAACCCCTCAGGTGGAATCGACATGGAAGTCGATTGACCCACCTAAACCAACATAAATATTTCAAACATATATGTGATTCAATTATAAATTTAAAACTCAAGTTAAAAATCATTTCATATATAATTTAAAAAATTGAAATCAAAATACCCCATAAGGGTTTCCAAGTAGGACAGGTGTCGATGTATGTACTCGTGGAATGGATGATTGCCCCATCGTTAGTGTCATTTATACTCCAAATAGTTTGATTGTTAAAATGTATTGCAAATTTTTCTTTGATATATACATTCATCAAAATTCTTATAAAATGAATGTGTAGATGCATATTTATACCTGTTTCGTAGTGTCCTCAGGGTGATGGTCTGTTGTAAGAAACTCTACAAATGAATTGATGCAACCAGATGAACCACCAGAATCTCCACATCCACCTGAACTAGGTGTGGCCTGATTAGGTCCATAGCATACTTGATGGAAACTAGTACATACATGTGGGACGGGCCTCAACACTCCTAGAGTGATACTCAGACCAACTCCATAAAAAACTCCTCCATCATCATCGTCTCTATGCTCCCCACCTACTATTGCAGAAGCATGTTGATCAAGGTCTCCTACAAGTGTACTAAGGGAACCTAATGTTGAGACCACAACTCGATGATGCACAGGTGCAAGAATGGGAGGACTAGGAGCAACAACAAGGGGTTGTGCATGCATGGGGTGTTGGGGATCAACCCTTGCCCCTAACATCTATTGTGGCATGTTGCCACCAACACCCTAAAATGATTTAAAATCAAAATATTTGGGCTCTTTCCCCATAACAAAATCTACATATAGTTTCCTCAAAAAATACAATGGGCACTCCCAATTAGCATGTGGGGGACTATCAAAAACCATATACCATCGATCCCAAAAATGTGCACTCATCTATGGATGTATGCACCACCTCATTACTATTCTAGATTTTTTGGGAGGAATGGGTTGTCAAGTAACGAGGTCAAGAAAGTAGGGGGCTATGTAGGCTTTCATTATTTTAAGGTCTAAATTTTGTTTATAAGAGAGACAGGCAACATAAAATTTTCTCATCTAATATCTATCTCATCGATGCCTATCTAGATCAGAATCAATGGTCCTGATGGCATCCACAATGTTTTGCATCATAGATGCAAAATATCTCACATGTGGTGGAATCAATGCTTGATTCTGCATAGCATTGATTTGATTTTGTATGGATCCAACCTAATCATTTATGTGTTCTCGCAAGCGAGCCTCATCAGATGCAACAGGTGTTGGAGGTGGCATATTAGGTGTAGGGGGAGGGGGAGGGGGATGTGGAGGTGGTTGTGGCTAAGGTGGTGGATTGATGATGTCATCAATGTTAAAATCATCCATGATATGAGATATAAGTGTACACCTGCATTAAATCATACATAATTAACATACAAACTTAAAAAATTACAAGAAATAGTTAAATTTGAAATGCACATGGAAATTTTTTTAAATAGAATGTGCATACATATATTAAGATCATATAAAATTTAAATGAACATATACATTGATTGAACTTGAGCATGTGCGTACAAAATTCAAAATTTAACATGTACATACATTTAAAATAAAAAATACGATGCATAATTTGCATGCATATATCATTAAACTAAACTATGTACATACATACAAATTTCAAAATTTAAGAACTCTATGCAATTTTAATACATGTGTACATACTAAACAATAAACTTGAAACATTCACAAAAATCTCATTTTATGTCTAACACATATATATATTACAATTTTCCAACATGAGAAATCATGATCTAGTAGATAGACATAAAATATATACTATTATAAATTCATAATTATAAGTTCATAAATTCCACCAAATTCATAAATTCATGTCACTAAAAATATCCATCTAGAACCAAAATCATAAATTCATGTCACTAAAAATATCCATCTAGAACCAAAATCATAAATTCACGTCACTAAAAATATTCATCCAACCAATTTTATAAATTCATCACACAAAATATCCATCATTCACCAAATTCATAAATTCATAACTATTTAAGATCATTTTCTTAATTTAGAAACTATTATGGCTCTCTACTGCATCTCTTCATTTCTTTGCATTTTCCTTTTTAGAATCGGAAGTTCTCCTCTCCTCTAGCCATTTTCAATGCTCATCTAAGATCCCATCCATAGCCCTGACAATATCAACAATGGTTTGCATCCTAGATGCAATCATCCTCATAGGTGGTGTGGCACATTCTTTATTTTGAATAATTTGATTTGATCTTGCATGGTTCTAACGTTGGAATTAATTCGTCCTTGCAAATGAGCACCATCAATTTCAAGTGGTGGAGGTGGGGGGTTATGAGGTGGAGTGGGTGGAGGTTGAGGTGAAGGTGGTGGAGATGGATGGCTTAGAGGTGGATTGCAAATTTTATTGAGTCAATCCATGTGATCTCTAAAATATGAGTGAACCTGCATTAGATTTGTAATTTCAAAATGTAAGATACATGTTTAGGAAATACCCTAAAACCATTCAATATAAATGGCCTAATTGAATACAAATGATAAAATATGAAAGCCTCATTTATGTCTAAGGCATGTTACCTGAATGAAAATACAATTAACTATTAATATAGGACAATTTATGAATGCTATAGGGTTTATGGTTTAGAGTTTAGGATTTAGGTTTTAGGGTAATAGGATGCCTTAAGGGGATCTATGTATTAAGGTCCTAGTACAAAATGGCATGGCTTTAAAGTGAATAAAATTTGGTGAAGATGCCCAAGGCAAGCAAATTTCATTAAGGTCCAAGGCAACTTCACCAAATTTTATTCATTTTAGCCATGTCATTTTGTCCTAGGTACTTACTACACATAGATCCCATTAAGCCATCCTATCACCCTAAACCGTAAATTGATCAACCTAGATCATGACTTATCTCATTCATATTATAATCTTGCATGATCTTATTATTGTTATATTTGATGGCTTAATGGGATCTATGTCTAGTGAGATCCTAGGAAAAAATGAGATGGCTCAAGTGAATAAAATTTGGTGAAGTTTCCCAAGGCAACCAAATTTCACTAAGAGCCTAAGAAAAAATGATGGATTTAGGGTTTAGGGTTTAGAGTTTAGAGTTTAGGGTTTAGGGTAATAGGATAGCTTAAAGGGATCTATGTAGTAAGATCCTAAGACAAAATGAAATGGCTTAAGGGAATACAATTTGGTGGAATTACCTAAGGCAACCAAATTTCATTTTAAGTTCCTAGGACGAAATGAATGCTTTAGTGTTTAGGGTTTAGATTTTAGAGTTCATGGTTTAGGGTTTACGGAACTTAGGGTGAAGTTTTGGTGTCCCTTGGAATATAATGAACTTGCAAGTTAGTGAAGAACATTTTCTTGTGCAATAGTTGATTGAGATAGCTTTTGTTTCAACTGACCAACCTAGATCATGAAATCTCATTCATATTATAATATTGCATGATCTTATTATTGTTAAATTTGGTTGCATTGGGAAACTTCACCAAATTTTGAGAACTTCTTTGATCCCCTTAAGAAATGTCATATTAGGACACCTTAAGACATGGATTTACGATTTAGGGTGATAGGATGGCTTAAGGGGATCTATGTCTAGTGAGGTCCTAGGACAAAATGACATGTCTCAAGTGAATAAAATTTGGTGACGTTTCCCAAGGAAACCAAATTTCATTAAGGGCCTAGGAAAAAATGATGTCTTTAGGGTTTAGGGTAATAGGATGGCTTAAGGGGATCTTTGTAGTAAGGTCCTATGACAAAATCACATGGCTTAAGGGAATAAAATTTGGTGGAGTTGCCTAAGGAAACCAAATTTCATTTTAAGGTCCGAGGACAAAATGAATGCTTTAGTGTTAAGGGTTTAGATTTTAGAGTTCAAGGTTTAGGGTTTAGCAAACTTAGGGTGAAGTTTGGGTGGCCCTTGGAATAATGGACTTGCAAGTTAGTGCCTAGTTTATAAATATTTTTTTATTTTATGAATAGATTGACTATTTGTGTAATAGAAACACATAATTATGTATTATTAAGATTGAGTTTGATGTATATTTTAATTGGATTTTTTTTAATTGAATATAAGATTATTTTATTTAACATTTTTTTCATTAATATTTCACACTTAAATGAATTTTATGATATAAAATGTATAATATAAAATTAGTTAATGTTGAATCAAGTATTTTATTTTTGATTTGGAATTGAAAGAACCTAAAAGAAAGAAAAGAAAAATATTTAGATTCTTTAAGTGTCTAGGTAACTAGTACAAAAATTGAGAGTTTAGACTAAACTAGAATCCTAATTAACAAGTAATTGACTAGAATGAGGATTAAGATTGACAAAAGACAACAGACAACACATGAAAACAAGAAATGGAAACAAGGCATGACTAAGAGAGATCAAAACATAAAATAGAAATGAATATTGAACACTATCTAATTAATTGATAATTGGAAATCAATTGTACACTTGGATTTATGAATTTGCTAACTAAATTTGCAAACAAACATTGATAAAATTTACGAATTGTAACTATTCTTTAACATATTGTTTTCTAATCTAATTATAATTTAACATTGAAACTAAAGTTTAAGAATCATTTTCTCCATACAATGCAAATGAAATTTAAAACATTTAAATTTTGCAAATGAATTTTCTTGAGCTCGAAATTAAGGTTTTCAAAATCAAAATGATTTGTTTGATTTCAATTTAGGGTTTTAGCAATTTTTTTTGTTTCAATTCAATTTAGGGTTTCAATTTCTAAGCAATTAGGGTTTTTAATGCAATTTTTTTTATTTTATTTCAAACTAGGGTTTTCAAATTCATTTTTTGTTTGTTTTGAATTGAGGATTTCAAAAAGCTTGATTAGGGTTTCTAAATGCAATTTTTTATTTCATTTCAATTTCTAGGGTTTTGAAATGCAATTTTTTTTGTTTCGTTTCAATTAGGGTTTTCAAATACAATTTTTTTTGTTTGACCAAACAATTTAGGTTTCAAAAGCTAAATTTTGTTTCTAAAATACAATTGAAGGTTCATTTTTTCATTTCTATTCAATATCTTCAAGTTTCATTGCATTTTTTCATCTATTTCTACAATTCCTGTTTTATACTATAATAGGAAATAAAATGCTTAAAACGTCAAATAAATCAAAAAAAAAATGCTAAAATTAATTCTATTATTCACAATTTCAATAAAAAATGAAAAAATGCAAAAAATGGGGGTGGACGGGTACCTGGAGGCTATTGTTGGAGGTCGTGATCACTTAGAACTTGGGATCCAGTGCGCTACTAAAATGAAAGTTCATTTTTTTTTTTAAAATACCATTAGAAAATGGGATCCCAATTATTACAAAACAGGATTCTAATTTTTATAAATCAGGATCTCATTTTGTACTAATCGAGATCCTGTTCCCTATCCATCGGTTCGGGACCCTCTATATAGCTAACAAATGGGATCCCGAGTTTTAAAAAGCAGGATCTCGTTTAAGATTTAGGCTCGAGATCCCAAGGCTTAATGGGATTCCAATTTTTAAAAATTGAGATCTCATTTTTGCAATGTCGATTTTGTCTTTTTGGCTAAGGAAAAAACTTCCACGTTTTGTGGAATCAACTTTGTGCACTTACCCTGCGGATATATGAGGAGTTATTGTATAGATTTTTTTGTGGTCAAGCATCTTAATTTGGGTCATCACTATGTTGTGGCTGACTCTTATGGATTCACATTGAATGTTTTGATGATTTAAAGTTGATGGTTCATGAATATTTCTTGTTTTGTTGAAGCCGATCTAAAGCATTCAAATCTCTTGTAGCGAATATATATAAGTGATCGATTATATAATTTTGGTGGGTGTTCGATGTAATTTGATGTATGTTGTGAATATCGGAAGATCAAGAAAGCGATTAAGCGCAGTTTCACTTGCACATTAAGAATTTTTTTGAAGTAAATTAAGGAAGAGTGGAGCAAAGAGCAGAATCTAATTGTTGAGCCTAACCGGAATTGTAACCAAGCATTTGTAGATGCTACTTTCTCAGTTAAAATCTTTGGAAGTATTCCAAACTTTTGTAAGGTAGTGAGCCTTTATTATTTTGAGCAGTGAGCTCTAGGTAGTGTACCTGAATGCAAGTGCATTCCCATTTTGTAATTATTCCTTCTGAGTATACTTAGACTATATTGTGGATTGGCCATCCACCATGGTTTTTCCCCTAATAGGGTTTCCACATAAAAATCCTTGTGTTATGGTGTTGAGGTTACTTACTTTATGTTTATGCATATTTCTTTTGGTTGAATGTTATCAGTACTTTGTTGATTAGATTAATAAAGCTAAAAATTGCACAACACTGATTCACCCCCCCTCTCAATGTTGCTTGATTCAAACAATAAAACTCCTTCGTGTAATCTTTTACACTCGTATCTTTTTGCTTCAAATTTCACAACTTCTTAAATAGCTCCATCTCATAATCTTCAAGTATGAATTTGTTTTTCAATTTCATCACCATCTAGTTCCATCTTGTTATCTAGGGATCTCCATCTATTTCTTGTTCTCTCTGCAACCCTTTCCACCATAATGTAGCATGCCATTTCAATTTTTTTGGGCTATCTTCACCGGCTAAGTGTCTATAATTTCCTCCAATTCAAAGTACTCCTCCAACGAGATCCAATCTAATCAATCAACTCTTCTGGATTAAATATTCCAGAAAAAATTGGTACATCCATTCTATTGTTCTTTGTAATTCTTGAAAGAGCCCTAAAAAATTGCTCTTTTCTGACATCTTATAATCGTTCCTCTTCTTCTTCTTCTCTTCCCTATTCTTCCTCTTCAATTTCTTCCTCATTCTTGGGTTCTCTTATATTACCAACAACTAACCTCCCCTCTTTTCCAATTTCATCCATTATCATATCTCGGAACCGTTCCAACACTGTCTCTAATCTAGTTCTTCCTCTTTGTGGCAACATCTTTTCCAATCAACGACTTTAACTCTCAAATATTCAGGACTCCACACACACCCACAAAAATTCTTTTGAGCTCTCCTCAATCATTACTCCCTCCCACAGATCCTGGTGGATACTCTCCTACTTTAATACCAATTTATGTAAGACTCTCCCTCTGTAAAATTATCACATAACAAAAAACACTCAACTACATTGAAAATCTCTTTCCCTAAGTTCAAATTTTCTTTGATTACTTTTTAAATTTCAATAATGAACTACAATTTGATGTTGAATCACAAGTCTCTAGTATAAATTTCAATGCGCAAGTAAGGAAACAATTCTTGGAATTCACACAATTCAATTAAAAGAGCATATTTCTTCACAATACCACTTACATCATCGAGACTTCCCATTGAATTTATACAATTAAATACTCACTACCTAACATTACACTTCCAAAAATTACAAAATGACACTTTTTTAGTATACAAAACTGAACAATTACAAATTGAGTTCATCTTACTCTTTGAACAGGGATATTAAAAGTGGCTCCTCTGTACATCTTTGTGTTGGATTTTTTTCCAACACCTCTCCCCTCTCTAGCGCAATCTTCCAAGGAAAGAAAGGTTGGTCTCCTTATTGACTCACTACCTTTTAATCCTTTACTGTTGCACACTTTTATTTACTATTGTGCACCTTTTCTCATTACTGGCTCCTTAATTCCTCTATTCTATTCCTTCTTCAATCTCCTGCCATGCCCCCTTATTCTCTTATTTGATTCCTCCTCTCCTTTTACTCAATCATCGAATTATCTTCAATAATCGTTGTCTCTTGGTGTTCCCTTGGTCCATTCTTTCTTTGAAGATGGAAAGGCATATTTTAAACATCATTTCCCCCTTTATAATGTTGTATGCCAAATCAATGATAATTATTGTAACTTTTATGAGAAAACATCTTCCCTCAAGCATTATGCTGATTTGCATACAAGTCAGCCAAGGCAATTGAAAATAAATTCAATTAGACTAAATGATTCATGTACTCAATCCTTGGTAACACATTTCACATACTCATCAAATAGGGAAGTTGAAAATACAACCTCTGACAAATTTCCATAGGCTTACATTTAACACTAGCCAATTATATTTGCTTAGCATCAAATTTATGCACTGTCAAAAGAGAGGAAAACCAAACAAAATAAAACAAACCAAAATTTGAAGAAGATCAAGCCAATGATTTTTTTTGGGTGGTTTTGATACCCCATTCATCCATGTGCTCCCACACCAATATTCCATCTTCAACGAATAAATTTTCTTTCATAGGAATAACTTTTTTACCAAGGATTTAGCCTGATAAACTTCTCCAAGTTTATTCCAAAGATGTTTTGCACTCTTTTCTTCATGGAAAGTTAGGAACACTGAATAAACCAAACAGAGTTTAATCAAACCCTTGGATTTTTGATCCATCAAATCCCAATCTTATTGAGAGGTGCTAGTTGGTTATGTACAAGATATTGAAGCCCATAAATCTCCATCCACGACCATATCTTCCATCCTGATTTTCCATAACTCAAAATTATCATCACTAAACTTCTCCATTTCAATTCTACTAGATGTTCTTGCCATATTTTTCCTAAAATAAGGTTATTGAATCTTCCTCTACAAAACTCCCACTAAAAATAGATTTGCACAAAAACCCCTTCAGCCCACCAATGGAATCAAGGTTGGCCAAGCTTTGATACCAACAAAAAGGAACTTGGGTACATAGAAAGAACTCCCTACACCAATCTAACATATGAGAGGGTTGCAAACAATTCTTCAAACTCTTTAACTATTGTAACAATAAAAATATTGCATATATAAATTTAATTAAGCAATTAAACAATGAAAAAATAATATAGATTTTACATGGGAAAACCTTTCGGTAAAATAATGCACTCCAAAAACCCAACTCAATTGTATATCCTTAAAGATCTCAGTCCCCGCCTTAACAGTTTCAAGCTTTTCCTTCTTGACAATTTCTTTCTCAGTATTCAACTGATCATTCAAATCTTAATTTTCAAGGCCAAGGTTTCCTTATCATGTGTAGACAAATATGAGGAAGAAGAGGATGGCAGGGTTATTGTCCTTTTAGACTAAGTAGCTTGAATAGTGGCCCTCATCTTATTTATCTCATCCAATGCCTTATTGTACTCCTTCACTAAAGAATCAAACTTTTTTCTGAGAAATCTATGCAATATCCACACTAAGCATTGCAACATGAGCAGTTAACTCAACTGCTTGGACAGGAGTTATATATATGGCTCTTTTGACCACTATGGAACCAATAACCTCTTCAATAAGCCTACCAACATCATGTTTACCAATATTAGGTGCCATAGAACAAATTGCAAGAGTATACAACTTTGGACAATATCCAGATCCAAACACCTTATCCTCAAACTATTCCTCGGTTATTGAAGCCTGAGGGTCCCTTCTTAATACATCATATCCTACAGCAGTAGTCATAGTGCACCCTAGTAACAACATGATTCCACTATCTGTGACAATTTTCCTAGCCTCAATGAGAGTAATAGCTGCAATTTCAACCTTGATCTTTTCCTCCTCTGCTTTCTTAGCTTCTTCCTAATGAGAAGGTTCAACATTAGTTTGATCTAATTCAAGTCTCTCCTTTATCTCTTTACTCCACTGTTGAATCATAAATTCCTGAAATTCTTTGGATTGCACAAAATTATCATCAACAAGGAATTCATCACATTCCTTGATTCTGGGATCATCATTACTTTCTTTATCATATTGCCATTTGACAATTTTGTCAAGGGGAACATCTGAACTATGAGTTTCCTCAATATGAGGAGGAGGGAATTTCTACTCCACCTCATCATTCCCTAGCACATGTTCTACCATTTGTCCCTCCCTAACTTCTTGAACATTTGTAGGTTGCTCTGGGATATCTATAGCTTGTTATTTTTCAAGGAGAACTTGTGCTTTATCAACAACCTCCTTCACCCTTACCTTAAAATCACCACTTTGATAATCCATTAACATAGTGAAAGCTCTTTCAATATGGTTTGCAATTACATTATATGGACTTATATAAAATGCATTCCTCTTAATGATATTTTCTTCAATGTTCATTATAGTTTTCCATTCCTTCTTTCTAGTCATGACATCCTCATCACTTGTCAAATTCCGTAATACATCATATTTGTATAAAAACTCATTGTGTATCATATTTAAGTTTTTATCTCTTCTTCTTCCTCCCACAAATCCTTCTGGATCAAAATCCTAATCTCATAAAAAGGAATTATGAGGTTATTCACCATGATCCTAAAATTTTCATACCCCTTAGGTACAATGACTGTGAAGTATGAAAAAGTGCATTGGGGATTCACCATAGTATCCTTCCTAGGCTTTCTGAACATCTCACAATCCATAACATCAATCTTCCATATGATTTCCATAAACTCCAATTGGTCAGAGACATACAGGGGAAAACAATGTGGTGCCACTTTATCCCCATAGGCTCTGATCAAAGTATATTCTGAATGAAGAAACCAATCTGCCCAATTATGTGTTGCTCTAGATCTTGGTGTATCTCTTGGGCACATGATATTTCTAATTTCTGGAGAAATCCTATGAATAGGTTCTACACCCAACACTTCTAGGATACCACATCTTATAACATTAGCAAACATGACATAATTGGAATTGGGACAGTCCTAATCCCATATGTATGTCGACATTTGTACTGGAAAAACATTATTTTCATTGTCCCTAAATCTCAATTCCAACTTCCTTTTCCATTCATAATCACCCTATATAAGAGCATATGCATTAGAAGAGAATAATGAGGGAAATGTAAAGGGAGCAGCTCCTCCTTCAAATTAAGGAAATCCTCATGCATCTAATCAACAACATAGTTGGCATAATCAAAACTATTGTTATGATTATGACCCTGTATACTTTCCACCATCACCAATAAGTTAGGGGCTATACTTACCTCAAAATTGTGGGCTAAAACTTGATTCAGGCAATAATAAGTGTTCTTGAAATAATCCACAAACTCCTCACACTCAAAAGGCTCAACATCCTTAGCGAGGAATTTCTCCTTGCTCTTTCTATGCCAAACAAGCAATCTATTTTTATATGCAAATTTGTTGTTCTCATATTTAGCATATAATTCGGCATGCCTAAACTTCATAGTATCATTGGGATTTAACCCAAATACTTCCACCATCTTGTCCTTTGTCACTTCTAGGATCACATCACCATTTTCAATCCTAATTGTTCTGTCAATGGGATTATAGTGCCTAGCCAGTTCCATCATCAAGTCCACCTCTACAAACACATTTGGTACTACCATCTTTCCAAGGTTCAACCTCCACAAGTAGCATGCAGGCTTACTAGAATACTTCCTATTAAAAGCATACTTGAAAATCTTCCACCCGCTTTGAGGTTGGGTCTTTTCACCAATCTCACCAATGCTATCAATTAACCTAGTGGTCATGGAAACTTCAATGGAAACTTCACGAGTAGATCTTTTTCCAATTCGTGACCCTCCTTCCTTTATGTCTCCAGAGGCCTCCTGCATAAACCTTTTTGTTTCCTTTTTTTCACTTCTGGACCTAGTAGACTTTGCAGGAGTACTTGGTGAAAGGTTAGAAACCGCAGGTGGTTTTGATTTAACCTCAAATGAAACATCTTGAGTCTTAAGTTGCTTAACCCTCTTTTTTTTTGGTTTCCTCTCTATCCTAATACTAGATTCACTGGGCTATGGCTCACTCATGTTGGCAATACAAGATAACTAGGGTTTTTAATTTCTTATAGTCAAAGAGAAACCCTTTACAAGTATATGAACACAAGGCACTACTTACTGAACAGAACTATCTCCCCAAACTTTACCCAACAATTATCACTAAATTGAAGCTATCATCAATGGACAAGAAAACAATGTTCCCAATTCCCTATCAGCTTTCTAAGGTATTTCACCTTAATACTTCAGTTAGAAAGAGATATCTAGTTTGCTTACTCGAGTGAAGGCTTTACCACACTTCTTGTATTTTTTGGAGCTTCATGCACAATTTCCTCATATTCTGGTATCCTTTCTACTTGCGAGTGAATCCAAGTGCATGATCAACAAATTATCTACTTTCTTTTATGGCCAAGAGACAAGCATGCCACCATTAATGCTTGATAGTAAGTTCACGCGAGTGAAATGACAATTAGTCATTCATGTTTAAACCCTGATCATTGATCACTCTATTTTAAAACTATATCAATGGTTATCAATTTGCCTCAGTACTTTCTTCCTTGCTTTATATGATGTCCTTGGGATTCTGCCACATTGCCTCTTCATGAAATAGTTGTCGCTTATCACTGATATACCTCATCCTTGACCAGCTCCATCAGTGATGCAAGCATCCATGCGATAAAATCTTAGCCCTTGGATCTATGGCCCATATTTGATCACATTCATTTTCCCATTGCTCATCACTAATTAAAACTTCACACCTTGGATCCTATTAGTGATGAGAGATACATTAAAGATGCCAGATTAAGGCACGTACACCTACATGAAAATCAATGGTATAAAATACATCACAAATAAGATTTATTCATATTAGCGAAAGAAATTTTAAATAGAGAACTCCATCGCTCATCACTACTTTGGAACTTAAGCTTTGGAATGAATCTGTGATGAGCGATAAAACACAAAAACATCAAGTCATCACTCATCACTAATTCTCCTTGTACAATTTGCAAGAAATTAGTGATGAGAGATCTACATAGTGAAATTATGTATCATGTATCGCTAATATAGAACTTATCACTTAAAACATATCTACAATACGCAATGCACGAGAAACCCATCATATCGCCCATCACTAATTGAATTTTATCATTTCATAATCATCCATGATGAGTGATGAAGATAAGAACATAAGGCTAGAGGCCATTGCTTATCGCTATTACAATACTCAAGGCTCAAAAGCCATTAGTGACAGGTGATCCTTCAATCGATACAAAGAACAGCACTCATCACACATTGATATCAAGAGCTCCAACAAGTATTCGCGATATTAGCAAAAATAAACAAATACCGCTCATCGCTTGTCGCCAATTCGGAACATACACTCTTGAAGTAATCAACGATGAGCGATAAAGAGAGATGGCCAATAGGACTTAAGTGAAAAATTTTAAGCATGTGCTCATAAGTTTTTCTAATGAAGGGGACCCTCTAGGATGATATGATAGAAAGGGTTCAAAGATTCCTAAGTCATAAAATGCAAAGGATGTAAAGGCCAAAAGGGCTCTTTACTTAACCTTATAAAAATGAGAAACTCAGACCTAGGCGTGGGGGATCGGTTACCCTATGACTGTAGATGGTATAAGATGTTTTAATGTGACTAGCGATGGGAAATAGGAAGTCAATAGTGAAATAGAACCCCTCAACAGAAAATAAACTCTAACCCCATAGGTATCAACCAAAATGTGACAAGGCTTTGAGATGGAACATCAAAAATTTGCAAGTTCCATCATATAGTATTAAGTTTTAACTTAGGAAAATTATCTGGGTGTTTTTTTTCCTGTATCGGGTAGTTTTACACCTGTTTCATTTTTCACTCCTTTAAAAGGTTGTACATTATGTATTTTATTTCATCTCAATTTATTCACTCTTTGGTGAAATAGCATGTTGTTTCTCCCGTATTTGTGAAGGTTTATTTTGCAGATGGTAATCCTAGGCTCAGTGGTTTGCACCAACAATGAGTTGATGTTTCTCCAAAGTTAAATCTACAAGCAAAAGAAAGTTAAATCTATGAAAGTTCATCAATCTCTTGTAAAACACACAAATTTTGTATCTTGAAAAAAAAAGAAAATTCTTGCTATGTTATTAGTCATATTGATATCCTATATATTAATAAAATAATGTAAAATTAAAAAACACTAATATTTAGTAATAAATCTATAAATCTTAAATTTACTCTTACAATTAACAAGAAGTTTCTAAATTCATATTAAAAATAAATCTTGTTAAAAATATTCTAAAAGTTAAAAACAATTATATTCTAATTTGAAAATATTTTGAATTAATTTATATATTTTTATAACAAATATTATAAATCATATATATTAATATAAAACAATTATAACTATTTGTAAAAATGTCAAAATCTTAAATTTATTGTTAAAAATATTTTAAAAACTAGAAAAAAGTATATTCCTTCATTGAAAAGGTTCTAGATTAATTTATATTTTTATAATAAACATTATAAAATTTATGTATAATAATTTTTTATAATTTAATAATAATTTAAATTTTCATATATACAGTTATATAAATATATAGCAAGTCAACTTATATGGTCTAATAAATTTTAAAGTTGTAATATACGGTCTAAAATGCAAAAAATGACCAAATAGACTATCAAATTCCAGGCCTGAACTCCACTCTTGAGGCCAATATGGGTTTCAAAGTGTGTTGTAAACACCAAAAAAGCCTCTAATTTTGGTATGATTCACATTCAAAGCACCAAGATGAATGCAAAAGAGAGATTCATTCGCAGTTACAAATAGCAATCGGAAGTTGCATGTGATCTTGTCACTCCATGTCAACCATATTGATTGTTCCTAATGGGTTGATAACTCCTTCAAGATAGTTAAAGTCACGTTGGAAAGTCACTTCCAAACACTAGTAGAAAAATAGCAATAAATGACTAAAAAAGCTACTAAAAATTGCATATATGTGACTAAGCTTGTTCATGTGACCATTAGTAATTTATTGTCAATCATTTATAATGTGACCAAATTCATGACTAAACCATTTTTGGTCATTTATTGGTTGTTTTGATTGATCAATTTGGTAGTATATTTATTCATTAATTTAGTCAATGATTGTTGTTAACTGGTCTTTTAATTAGTCATGGTAGTCATTAATTGTCATCACTTATTCATGGTAGTCATTTATTTAGTCATGGTAGTTATTTATTTAGTCATTCTAGTCATTTTATTTAGTCATGGTAGTCATTTATTTATTCATGGTTTAGTCATTTATTTAGTGATGGTTTAGTCATTTATTTAGTCATGGTAGTCATTTATTTAGTCATTTATGAATTAATGCTTTTAGGTCTCTATTCCTACATTTAAAAGGAAGTTGGATGGTCAATTCTGCTTGTTGTATGGTAGAGTAAGGCACTGGTTTTGCATTTTCTTCTTGATCTATAGCTGTTCATAAAAGAAATGATTTTGTAGCTTCCAATTTTGTTTCACAAGAAAATATCATGGTTACTCTAGAATTTATTTGTTCTCTTTGTTCCCTGTTGAAAGTTTTACCAAAAAAAAATTCTCCTGTATATGATAATCTTGTTGGATATTTTTATATATAGGGTTATGAAATTTTATTATGAAATGAATATTTTTTCAAAAATCGTCGTACGGGCAGGGTTTTTAAACAAGGATTAAAAAAAATTGATTGAGATTTCGCCACTCAGGCAAATTAAATTATGGTATTTTTAATTTAAAAAAAATAGAAAAAAAAAAGAATTCATAGTTTGTGGGAGCCGCAGGGGGCTACCCCCACGACCGACCCCCACGGGGGAGCCGGCTGTGAGAGCAGCGCCCAGCGCTGCCTTCATAGGCAATGCTGGTGCTACCTGCACAACCGCGCCCTCCCATGGAGGGTTCGGTTGTGTGAGTAGTCAGGCCCTGTCTTTTTTTTATTGTTATAAAGTTTTTAAATATAATTATAATATAATATATATGTTACATATATAATATATATATATATATATATATATAAATATATGTTGTATATGTAATGTATATATATTATAATATATGTGTTTATAATTGTCTATAAGGAAATTAATGAATATAAGTTTAATTTGGAAAATTTAGGAATATTTATTTATATATATATATTATTATATATATATATATATAAATAAATGTTTAATTATTATGATTTAATGTGCATATATTTAGATGATTGTTATATTGCTAAATAGTATGTGGAAAGTATAAAAGGATTTTTTTTTAAATGAAATATATATTAAGTAGAGAAATTGAAAATGTTATCATAATACATGATTATGAAATTGAGCAAATTATAGATTTGATTTTTTGTATTGAATGGAATTTGAATTAAATCTTAGAAGATTAATTTTATATCTCAAATTATTGTTTGATTGGATTTAGTAAATCCGAACAATAGACGTTTATTTTTCTTGATTTGCTTTAATCGTGTTTCTTATTGGGAAAATTGGGAAAGTCTTAGTTGTATAAGTCTTCCAGTATGTTATGTATAGTAAGGGAGTTGTTATTGTTCAAATGCATTTCTTGAGTTGACTAGGGTAGTGCACATGTTATAGTATGGTGTATTGACACCTATATTTATGAATAAAGATTTAATGACCATTGTGTGTCATTTGTTATTATATGATTGAATTTTGTGCACCTTGTCTACCCTAGTTAGAGAACTTAGAATTCCTTTGTTATGTTTAGGGGAGTGGCTCTGTGTGAGGGTCGACACACAAAGTGGTGTCAGGGTAACTTACAAAGAGTTAGTAATTCAATGATAATTAAACAACACAGTAGTTAGAATTAAAATCCTTAATAAGATGATTATGCCTCACTTATGGACTCTTGAGCTAGTTCAGTCTTGAATATAAGATGAGAAGGCCTGAAATGGAAAATCGATATCTTGTTACCTTAAAAGATATTCGATTCCACAATGGTTTGCAAATGGGGCCAGGTTTCGTAAGAGGTTACCAGGGTAACCCAAGTTGGGGGTTGGAACCTAGGAAGAAACACCAGGGTAGCCTTTGCAACGTTGTGATGACACTCCACCTAAAATAACAATTAACATTGTGTACTTAGCACATTTGATTGTCTTAAATCTGGAAGCAATGTAACCATCAGTTAGTTATGTATTTGTGTCTAGGGTGAATAGGTTATGTCCAGCTAACCATATTACTATCTCCTAGCATGGGGGGTGGACCTACGGGTACCACATGGCTGGGTGGAACGTGCACCTTACTCCGTTGGGTCCCCAGTTTATGTTCGTGGCAACGAGAGCTTCATGGATGGAGAGCTCATACTTGGATACATATGTGTACTTCTTTATTGCATGATTGGAAATATTGTATTGTAACATCCCTCAATTGTATATGAGGTGAACATTTATAAAATGTAATTGTAACTATTATTGATCTACCTCATCAGATGAATGAGTATTGTAATATCTTTTCAAATGCAATGTAAGAATCATATTTGTACTTAATACTATCTTGAATGGAATTCAAATGATATGCGATGTTTACTTTTATGTTTATGTTAATTAAATATGTGCAATGCTAAATACTAAAGTCGTCTATGGAACCTCAAGTAGTGTAACATCGCGTAACTTAGAGAATGTATGCAACTAATTAAGTTAATATTATTACTTTTAAAAAAAAAAATTATTTCACTTTTATACACAATTGCAACATTCTTTAGGTTATAAGACGGGGCATTATAGATTGGTATCAGAGAAAAGATTTCTAACACTGGATGCTCTAGGTAATCGCAAGCCCATTAGATTGACCTAGTACATAGTGTCGCTATTTGTTAGCCTTAGTTGTTTAGTATCTAAGACTCATTATTGTACATGTGTAGGAACATGCCTAGACGAGGTGGTAGAGGTCATGGTAGAGGTCGAGGTGGAGGCCAAGGGCCAATCCCTCAGGTTACTCCCCCTTTGAGCCCTCATTAGAGTGATCAGGCAGAGCAGTTGGATCAGAGGAATGAGGGACAAAATATTGAATAGTCAAGAGTAAAGGGTTCACAGATACGCCCTTTATTAGAGGAGGTCCTATCTCGACTTGGACCTAGACAGGAAGTTGAGCAGGAGGTTGTTAGAGAGCATGATAGATCTCGAAGGAGAGTAGATGATTCAGTGCATCAGGACGCTATTACTGTAGGACACATGTGGGATCTATTGAGGGCACGCCCTCCTACTTTTGATGGTACAAGAGGTGGATTAGAGGTAGAGACTTGGCTATTGGACTTGGGTAGATGCTTCGCCATGCACCCTTATGGTAGCAATACCCGAGTGAGATGCACTATCATGCATCTGAGAGGATTCGCCTCTACTTGGTGGCACCTAGAGGAGCAGAAGCTCCACTTAGATATTGGGTCAGTGTCTTGGGAGATGTTTTTGGAGAGGTTTAGAGCATGGTTCCTATCGGAACACTGGAGGCAACAACAGGCTGACGAGTTTCATGATCTACGTCAGTGGGCTCTATCTATTGAGCAATATGAACGTAGATTCTATGAACTCAAGCAGTATGTTGGTATTGGCGATGATGAGCCTATGTTGGTTCAACACTTCATCATGGGTTTAAACACCCACATTAGTGGTGGAGTTAGAGTATTTGAGCTAAAGACTATGGAAGTTGCGGTGGAGAAGGCTGGCATAGTGGAGGAGAACCTTGTTATGGCGTTAGGTGGTCACACAGGAGTATAGATTGGCAGTGCTCATGCAGCAGGTTTTTGTCCATGGGGTGGATAGGCATAGATAGGGGGTTCCTCTAGGAACCAACTGACACCCTCTAAGGGTGGGCAGCAATAGCAACAACGTACACCTCAAAAGAATAATAATCCACAACCACAACAAGGTAATAGCCCGCAATCAGGAAAGGGTCGCAACTGGTGGCGCAATAAGCGCAATAGGCAGGATCAGCCTGCTCAGAGTGCTCAGTCTACTATCAGTAGAGGTAGTTTCCAGCAATCCAATGCACCTTCGGGTGGCAAAGGATTCAGTAGAGGCACAGGTTGTTACTCGTGTGGATAGCAGGGACACATTGCTAGGCAGTGTTCGATGAGAGGTTCTACTGGATTTGGGCCTCGATCTACAGTGGGTGATGCAAGATGATCACATACAGTATATGCTACGGTTAATGACCGCCAAGCCGATCACCAGAACACACTGGTCGATACTTCAGGTAAGTTACATGGTGTTAGTGTTTCCATTCTTTTTTATTGAAGCTACCAATTCCTTTATTTCACCTTCCATCATTGAGTGATGTGGTCTTGTGGCGGTAAAGTAAGGCGGTAAGTGGCAGGTTGAATTTGCCTCTAGGGTGAAAGTAGCAGTAGAGAACCTTGTACATAATTGTGAACTTAAAATTGGTATGTTAACTACCTTAGTAGATCTACATGTTACACCTTTAGGATCGTATGACATAGTTTTAGGTATGGATTGGTTAGCATTTCATTATGTTGTGATTGACTGTCGACTTAAGACAATTAGTTGCATTAATGATTTAGGTGTGAAAGTGGAAATCATAGGTGTTCAAAGACCTATCTCCTTGCGGATGATATCTGCTATGCAATTAAAGAGATGTCTTCATCAGGGTTGTCAATTGTTCACAACAATAGTTACTGATCTGGAAGAAGGTGAGAGTTGAGAGATATCTCTTGATGATCATCTTATTCTTAGGGAATTTGCTGGCATGTTTCCTGATGATATACCTAGAATGCCACCGAAGAGGGATATTGATTTTAGAGTTGACCTAGTTTTAGGAGCAGAGCCTATATCTAGAGCTCCATATAGAATGACGACTCAGGAGTTAGAGGAACTTTGAATCCAGTTAGAGGAACTATTAGAAAAGGGTTTTATTCATCCGAGTGTTTCCCCTTGGGGAGCACCTGTCATCTTCGTAAAGAAGAAGGATGGGTCTCTTAGGCTGTGCATTGACTATCGTCAATTAAACAAGGTTACGATTAAGAATCGTTATCCATTGCCTAGAATTGATGATCTTTTTGATCAGATCAAGGGAGCTAATGTGTTCTCTAAAATTGATTTGAGATCTGGTTATCATCAATTGCGAATTGCTGAAGCTGACATTCATAAAACTGCATTTTGTACTCATTATGGGAACTACGAATTCACAGTAGTACCGTTTAGGTTAATGAATGCACCATCAGTATTTATGATTTTAATGAATGGTGTATTTCATACATACCTTGATCGCTTTTTCCTTGTATTTCTCGATGATATTTTGATCTATTCGAGAAACATGAAGGAACATGAAAAGCACTTGAGACAGGTATTGCAATGTTTAAGGGAAAATCAATTGTATGCGAACCTGAAGAAGTGTGACTTCTTCCAAACTAAGGTAAAATGCCTTGGACATGTGATTTCTGGGAAAGGTATTGCTGTGGATCCTTCAAAGATTCAAGCTATTGTAGATTGGCCCATGCCTACTAATGTAGGTGAAGTGCGTAGTTTTATGGGTCTAGCTGGTTATTATAGGTGGCTTGTTGAGGGATTTTCTAGAATTAGTCATCCTATTACTTCTCTTCAGAGAAAAGGGAAGAAGTTTGTTTGGACAGAGCAGTGCCAGTTGGCTTTTTAGACACTTAAAGAAAAGTTGACTAATGTGCCTATACTGATTGTTCTTGATCCTACTAAGGATTTTGTAGTTTGCACTGATGCATCCTTAGAGGGTTTGGGAGCAGTTCTAATGCAAGATGGGTGTGTGATTTCTTATGAGTCTCGCAAACTCAAAGATCACGAATTAAACTATCCCACTCATGATTTAGAACTAGCTACAGTTGTGCATGCATTAGTTCGATGGAGGCATTTATTATTAGGTCATCATTTCAAACTTCATACTGATCACCGTAGTCTACAATACATTTTTATGCAACCTAACTTGAATGCTAGACAAAGATGGTGGATGGAGTTCTTGTGTGAGTACGATTTTGAAGTGAGATATGTTCAAGGAAAAGAGAATGTAGTGGCTGACGCTCTTAGTCATCATCGACATGAGATCTCTGCTACTACTCTTCAAGTAGATTTGAGAGGTCAAATATTAGTAGCACTTCCTATCGATAGATTGTATTAGGAAGTAAAGTCAGAGGTTGAATCTGGTAGACCTTTAGAAGGTCGATTTGTAGGGTATATCCTTGAACCAGATGGTATATTATGGCATTTAGGTCGTATCTATGTACCACATTTTGAGGGCCTTCGTACATTAATTATGACTGAAGCTCATCAAGCTCCGTACTCAACTCATCCAAGTGTTAAGAAAATGCATGCGGATCTTCGGCAATTGTATTTCTGGCTTGGTATGAAACATGATATTGCTGACTATGTATCGAGATGTCTTGAATGCCAGCGAGTCAAAGCTGAGCATCAACATCCTGCTGGATTATTGCAGCCACATCTTATTTCCTTTATGGAAATGGGATATTATATCTGTAGACTTTATTGTAGGGTTACCTACGTCATCACGTCGACAAGATGCCATTATGGTAACTATTGACCGATTGACTAAGGTAGCTCATTTTTCACCAATACGATCATCTTACAATGCTTCATCCGTAGCTAGGATATTCATGGAGGACATAGTTAGATTGCATGGGATTCCTCGTAGGACTATTTCTGATAGAGATCTCATATTTACATCAGCCCTATGGACTTCATTACATCATTCTCTAGGTACACAGTTGAACTTTAGTTTAGCATATCATTCTCAAACCGATGGACAAACAAAGAGAGTTAATCAAATATTAGAGGATATTCTTAGAATGTACGTATTGGACCAACAGTCACGTTGGGAGGATTATCTGTACTTAGTAGAATTTTCTTACAACAATGGATATCAGAGTTCCATAGGTATGCCACCATTTCAGGCATTATACGGTCATCCTTGTCGAACTCCATTGAGTTGGGATCGATTAGAGGATAGAGTGTTACTTGGTCCCGAGATGCTTCGAGATATGGAGCAACAGGTTGACCGTATTAGAGAACATTTGATAGCAGCACAGGATAGGCAAAAGAAGTATGTCGATGCGCATAGAATAGACCGACAGTTTGCAGTTGGAGATAGAGTGTTTCTTCGAGTGCGACCATGAAAGAGTCCAATCCGTTATGGAAAAGGCTCTAAGATTGCACCTCGTTTTGTTGGGCCATTTGAGATCTTAGAGAGAATTGGTCCTGTGGCATATCGACTCGCCTTACCACCCAGTTTGTCACGTATTCATGATGTTTTTCATGTATCAATTCTTAGACCATATCATCCTGACATTTCTCATGTACTTGATTGGAATGCGTTACAGGTAGAGGACGGGCAGCTAGCTTTGGAGCCCGTGGCCATTCTACAGCGTCGGACGCTCTGTCTCAGGGGTCGAGACGTTGATCAGGTGAGGATCCAATGGGATCCTAACCATGAGGCTTCTGCTACTTGGGAGGATGCGACACACATGAGGGAACTTTATCCCTATCTGTTCGCAGGCTTTCAGGAGCAAGCCTAATCCTAGGGGGGGAGGATGTAGTACCCCTCCATTTATGCTTATGTTTTTTGTTGCATTTTTTCACACTATTAGACTTTGGTACTTTAGTTTGGATATTTTGATCGCTATTTTTGAGCGACAGTGGATTCACTTTGTGATTTGATGATACATTGTATGGTGATAATTGATTTCTGACATACTTTGATATAGCGTAGATGTTTTCCTTCAGATGTTATTACTATGTATATATTTATGATGGACTAACTGTTAATTAATTTGTCAGTTTGATGTCACATGTATTGGTGTGGAGAACGGAATTGCATCACTCACTTGTGAGTGCCCTGTGATGTCTGTGATTCTCTCTGCATGGTGTGCCTATACAATGGATTACATATATATATGCATGTTATTTGTTTGGTTGTAGGATTGCAGGTACATGACACCGACTCTACCTGGTTACTTAGGTCTGAGTGTGTTAAGACTTAGCGGATATGTTGATTGGGAGGTAGTAGCATGGTTCATCCTAGTCTAGTCTTAAACCCAGTCATAGTACATTGTCAGTTTAGTTTGGAGTCTTTGGTTGTCTTGTTTGTTCCTGTTTGGATCAATTGCTTGAAAGGAAAATTTTGTTAATTTTAATGATAGTTATTATTCTTTGATTTACTGTTATTTAAATTAATTTTTAAATGTTAAAGAAATAAGTTTTACATGTTATTTAATTAATTAATTAGTTTGTTTGGTTAAATAATTTGATGATTAAGATTAAATTTATTTAACTAAATAAATTAATTGATTAAATTAAAATTGTTTTAAATGTGTGTGAATAGATTTAATTTTAAATTAATTATTATTTTGGAAATAGCATTTTTAATTGTAAATAAATTTTGTATTTTTGAAAATTGAAAATTTTAAATAAATTAAAAGCATGCAAATTTTGAAAGTGGAGGAAAGGAAAGATTGCCAAGAAGTTGTTGAAGATATTTTCTTCTTCTTGACATGTGTGCCAGTTAAATTTATTGCTTTTTGGTTGAAGATTTCCTCGGATATTATCGGGGATTTGGAAAATAGAGGATTACTTTTTTCTTCACGGAGAAAAAATAGTCTGCTGTTAAAAATTGCTTTTGAGAAGAATTTGTGATTTTCCTATGAATTATTGTATATTTCTGGAAGATCTCTTTGGGTTGGTGTAAGTATCTTTTTGGATTTGGTGTTTTGGAGAAGCTTTGGAGGATTGCACTCTACAGGCAAAAGTTTCTCTCTTCAACAACTAAGTTCTTCAAAACCATAGGAGAACAGGTATTTTTCTCAGTATTTAATTTTGTTTTTTTTTTTTTAAAGTCTGAGCAAATATTTGTATTGTGAAATTATGTACTTCTTCTAAGAGACTTTTTGTAAAATAATCTTGTAGAGATTTGATCTTCTTTCTGTGAATTTTACAAAACAAGTATTATAGAGGAAATAATGAGCAACACATAAATTTGTTTAACAGTAGTAAATTTATAGAGGAAAATTAACAAATCTTGGTAGAATCTTTTTATGTTAAATTATCTTTTAGTTCTAATGAAATTTGGGGGTTTTGAAATTAAAAAAAACTGTAGAAGAAACTATTATTTTAAGAATGAATTGTACAAATTTTATTTGTTCTCTCTCTTCCTTGTTGAAAGTTTTACCAGAAAAAATTTGTCTGTATATGATAATCTTGTTGCATATTTTTATATATAGGGTTATGAAATTTTATTATGAAATGAATATTTTTCCGAAAATCGCCATACGGGCGAGGGTTTTTAAACAAGGATTAAAAAAAATTGTTTGAGATTTCGCCACTCAGGCGAATTAAATTATGGTATTTTTAATTTAAAAAAAAAAATAGAAAAAAAAAAGAATTCATAGTTTGTGGGAGCTGCAGGGGGCTACCCCCACAGCCGACCCCCACGGGGGAGCTGGCTGTGAGGGCAGCACCCAGCGCTGCCTGGACAACCGCGCCCTCCCATGGAGGGTTTGGCTATGTGAGCAGCTGTGCCCTGTCTTTTTATATTGTTATAAAGTTTTTAAATGGTTTTTATTTAGTTTTTAAATATAATTATAATATAATATATATATATATTTAAATATATGTTGTATATGTAATGTATATATATATATATATTATAATATATATGTTTATAATTGTCTATAAGGAAATTAATGAATATAAGTTTAATTTGGAAAATTTAGGAATATTTATTTATATATATATTATTATATATGTTTAATTATTATGATTTAATGTGCATATATTTAGATGATTGTTATATTGCTAAATAGTATGTGGAAAGTATAAAATGATTTTTTTTAAAATGAAATATATATTAAGTAGAGAAATTGAAAATGTTATCATAATACATGATTATGAAATTGAGCAAATTATAGATTTGATTATTTTTATTGAATGGAATTTGAATTAAATCTTAGAAGATTAATTTTATATCTCAAATTATTGTTTGATTGGATTTAGTAAATCCGAACAATAGACATTTATTTTTCTTGATTTGCTTTAATCGTATTTCTTATTGGGCAAATTGGGAAAGTCTTAGTTGTATAAGTCTTCCAGTATGTTATGTATAGTAAGGGAGTTGTTATTGTTCAAATGCATTTCTTGAGTTGACTAGGGTAGTGCACGTGTTATAATATGGTGTATTGACACCTGGATTTATGAATAAAGATTTAATGACCGTTGTGTGTCATTTGTTATTATATAATTGAATTTTGTGCACCTTGTCTACCCTAGTTAGAGAACTTAGAATTCCTTTGTTATGTTTAGGGGAGTGGCTCTATGTGAGGGTCGACACACAATGTGGTGTCAGGGTAACTTACAAAGAGTTAGTAAGTCAGTGATAATCAAACAATATAGTAGTTAGAATTAAAATCCTTAATAAGATGATTATGCCTCACTTATGGACTCTTGAGCTAGTTCAGTCTTGAATATAAGATGAGAAGACCTGGAATGGAAAATTGATATCCTGTTACCTTAAGATATTCGATTCCGCAATGGTTTGCAAATGGGGCCGGGTTTTGTAAGAGGTTACCAGGGTAACCCAAGCTGGGGGCCGGAACCTAGGAAAAAACACCAGGGTAATCTTTGCAACGTTGTGATGACACTCCACCTAAAATAACAGTTTACCTTGTGTACTTAACACATTTGATTGTCTTAAATATGGAAGCAATGTAACCATCAGTTAGTTATGTATTTGTGTCTAGGGTGAATAGGTTATATCTAGGTAACCATATTACTATCTCCCAGCACGGGGGGTGGACCTACGAGTACCACATGGTTGGGTGGAACGTGCACCTTACTCCGCTGGGTCCCCAATTTATGTTCGTGGCAACGAGAGTTTCATGGATGGAGAGCTCGTACTTGGATACATATGTGTACTTCTTTATTGCATTATTGGAAATCTTGTATTGTAACATCCCTTAATTGTATATGAGGTGAACATTTGTAAAATGTAATTGTAACTATTATTGATCTACCTCATTAGATGAAAGAGTATTGTAATATCTTTTCAAATGCAATGTAAGAATCATATTTGTACTTAATACTATCTTGAATGGAATTCAAATGATATGTGATGTTTACTTTTACGTTTATGTTAATTAAATATGTGCAATGCTAAATACTAAAGTCGTCTATGGAACCTCAAGTAGTGTAACGTCGCGTAACTTAAAGAATGTATGCAACTAATTAAGTTAATATTATTACTTTTAAAAAATATATATATTTCACTTTTATACACAATTGCAACATTCCTTAGGTTATAAGACGGGGCATTACAGTTACATTAGGGAAACTAATGAAATTAAGATGAAAATGTTTAAATCTGCAATGGCCATTGAGATTTTAATCTCGTGTGGAATTTTAATCTTACTTCCAACCATTAATATTTTGAAAGAGAAATCTGATCAATGGTCAATTTGTTGAAATGTTCGTAAATCATACTTTCCCTATAACAAAAGCACCATATGGTTTTAAGTGTTATTTCCAATTGTTTTATAGAAATTAACTCATTTAATTTGCTACTTACACATTGAATACAAGGAAATATAAAACTCAAAAATCTACAAAATCATCATCCCTAAAACACAACCAATAATATTTGAGAAATTGATTTTATAAACAAATTTACATGAAGAATACACGTCTGCATAAAAATAATTTTGTAACAAAATAATATTGTTCAGATCTACAGATGTAAATTTAGATTTCTAAGAAGAAAAATATTAATTAATTAAATTATGATTTTAGATCTAAATAAAAAAAATTACCCTCTACAAACTTTAAAACGAGCATAGGGTCATGCACAAGTCCGTGTAAAACTATTATTTCCTGCAAACTTAAATCTATGTTTCAAAATATTTAAGTTTCAAAAATAATAATTATAAGTAGGTTTATTTGGGGATTGCAGAGGACAAGTTTATGTAAAAATAGCAAAATCAACCATAAGAAATATATTCTTATATCTATACGAATTCAATGCATAGGGTGGCCTCCTCCTAATGACGAAATCTCCTTCCTCCTGATGCGTACACTAAAATTGTTATAAGTAAACAACAAAGCAAAAAAAAAACCCCATTCTTCTTGTGCAACCAAAGAAAATCGTGGAAATTGCAACCATAAATCTCTCTCTCCTTTGCGTCGCATGTCTCCTCTCATCTTACAAAAATGAGACAAATTATTAGGTCAAGTGCTCATATATTTGTTCAATTAGAGGGAAATGAAAGGAAAATTTAGGACAACATAGATTGAAAATAGGGTTTCTATTGAGTTTTCCTAGCAAAATAATATGCGTCCAAAAAAGTATTAGGGCATAAATAATATACTTTAAGTACCTGCCACCAAAATGAATGAAAAAAATTAGGCATCCATTTTGAAATGGACATGAAATTTACTTTCAATGTGGTTAAACTAATCTCAACCGTTCATCATTTTCCACCATCTTTTTGTTGTTCGAATCTCATTTTTTCTGCCCTTTTTCCAGTTGTTTTTTATAGATTTTTACTACTTTCCCTACCGCTTCTTCCCCATTGCTATTGGTTTCCACTCCTCCAAACTTTTCCTCACTGGTATTAACCATGTGTTCCTCCAATTTGGTGAGGGTATTCCATTGCTGTAGCATGAAAATATGGTTTTAGCAAGGGTTTAAGAGTATGTTTATTAAAATGAAAATTATGGCAAAGATCCTAATAATGAGCACATTTAGGTTTTAACATTATGGTATCCTTTATCCTACTTATTAGTTTTTTTTTGGGTATGTGTAGGATCATCATGGAAAAATAAGCCCTTAAGTGGCAAAAAATTCAGAAAAATTAGAGTTAGGCAACTTGACATAAAAATTTAAATAAGTTATCTATATTATTTCAAAAATATATAAGAATAGAATCTGTAGCAAATTGAATGTAATTTCTAAACTACTAGGTTTATTTCTAAAAAAAAGAAATCTATTTGGTGAAAATTTGAAATTTCAATGTAGTAGTACTTAAATTTCAGGGAAAAAATAAGAAGTAGGTGTATGTCTGACCACCCTAACCATAATAAAATGATAATATTTTTATAAGATTTTAGATATAAGTAGAGGACTCATGTCTCGATGTGATCCAATTTTTTTTGCAATTTTTTTCCAAGTAAATAATTATTTGTGAATTTTTATTACAACTTTTTAAAAATATAAAAATCGTGGTGTCCACTAATCTTAACTTGGTCAAAACTTCATGAAATTCATTTTATTTTAATCTTATAGTATGCAAAGCATAATGTGACACATTTTTAGATTAAAAATGTGATAATCGCTTTGAAAGTTGTAGATGTTTTTTTCAATCAACCTATCAATCAAGACTTTAGTGAATTCAAATAGAAAATGAATAATAATTACTTATTAAATTCAAAGTAAAGCATAATTTATATTGGTGGAAAGCTGAGAATCTCCTTTTAAAACCCTTTTCGCTTTCATCAATTTTGGGTAAAAAGTTGTCAACCACATACCCATCATATCGCCACTTTTTGGCCCATCATGATCATGCACACACCCTTTTATTTTTTAAATTATATTTTCTATTATTTAATTATTTGAAGAATTTTTTTATAATGTTTTAATTTAAATTATATGGTACATAAATTTGTCTTATTTATAAACTTATTCAAAATTGATTACTTATTATTTTAATTAAAAAAAATTATATATATATAATTATATTATTAATTATTATTATTATATATATATAACATTTTTATAATTTGTTGGGAAATCGGACAAATCACTATGATGAGGCTTAGATTGTGTTTATAGTATTAAATTTGCATTGGATAGGGACTGCTCTAAACTATGGGTGGAAGGAGACTCTTTAAACATCATCAACTGTCTACATGGAACCCAAAAGGCCAGCTGGAGTGTTGATCAATTGATCAAGGATGTTATTATTATGTTGAGATCTTGTGAGGAAACTCATGTTTCTCACATATATCGAGAGGGAAATTCATTGGTGGATTTTTTCACTAATGAAGCTATCAAATTTAATGAGTATAGGGCATAGGAGGAGTACTCTCTCCTTCCCAAAGCTGCTAAGATATTAATGTGAAATGATGGATTTGGCTGAGTTTATGCAGTGGCTTTATTTTACTATCAATACCGGCTTTATACTCACATGTATTGTGGGTATCGCTTGGCTTGTTGGCTCTCAATTGAACATTTCTTTTCAAGGTTTTCTACTACTAGTTTGTATGAATATGGGGGGTGACCAAAGTAGAATTGAGCCCCATTCTCTATGCTAGTCTAAGGAAGAAGAAGAAAATTTGGAGGATCCTCGAACATGGAAATTTTATGCCTTTCCTAGAAAGGCTTCATGGATATCATCCCAACACTTCAACAAAGTTTGTTTTATATTGGCACAATCGTAAGCTCTAGATCAAGGGAATGGTATTTGGCATCGATGATGAGCTTATAACTATTGTGACTAGGTTTCCTATGGTTGGATACAAATTTTTCAAAGATAAGAAGAGCAATGAGGAGGAAATGGCTCAATTTTTTAAAGATGATGAACAAAAAAAACTCATCAAGATAGAGGCCTGGGGCTGAGTGGAAGTCTCTCAAGAAAATATGGACAGATATTGCAGAAATTATCATGCAGTATGTGACTATAGAAGGCAGGTTCATTGTAATCCTAGGCCATCATTTTACTCTTTTAAATCATTTTAGGCATGGGTTGTTTATTTCTTTTCTTTTCTTTCCCTTGTCCTCAATGAAGGTCTTTGTGTATGCGCATTTAAAAAATAGGAGGGCACCGGTCCTACACAAGGGCCTCATCTTGTTAATTATGGAGCATTTAAAAGACTTAATTCCTACCACCTCAATTAAGGGAAAGGAAAACACTTTAAGTGATGATTCTAGCTTGTTTGGTTTAGATACCAACATGGCTAGGGAGGAGGAGTGGAATGAAGAAGGTGAGGATGGGTCTCCCTCCCCTGTAGCTGCCCCTTCTAAGAAGAGAAAGAAGGGAAACCCTAAAGGAAAATGGGTAGCCAGGTGGCTTATTCTTCAGGAGTCAGAGTCCCAGTCGATTGGAAATGGCACGAAGGTGGGTTCTGGGGATTCTAGGTCCAAGGACGATCTTATGAATATTGTTCAAGTTGATGTTGAGGTAGGAGGTAAGGAGGAGGGTTTACAAGAGAATGCTACGACCATGGAGACCAAGGAGAAGCCCAAAAGGGCTTCTAATCGCATTACCAAGATGAGGAACCAAGTCTCAAAAGATGTTTTAAAGGATACCATAGAGCATTGTAAGGAGAAGGCTCTTGAGGAGAAGACAGTGGAAATTGATGACTCCGCGGTTTGAAATATACCAAATGTGGAACTTGTTGGTGAGAAACCTATGTAGGAGGAGGAGGGTGTTGAATAGAAGCATGGGAAGCTAGAACCTCTTAAGGTTAACCCCCTGTTGGAGGAATTCTCCTATCTTAATGATTACTCCACCTCAATGTTCGAGCTCCTTGACATGGCAAGGGTGGGAGCCACCAGTACTTTCAAATTGGTAAAATGGACTTTACAGGAATTCAATAGGGTTAACATCAAAATCAGGGGATTGAAAGAGAATGTGCAGAATATTCCAAAAGGCTTTGCCTTAGATATTTTGATTGATAGAATTGTTGATCTTGAGTGTTCCTTCATTGATTTCAATTCCTTATGTGAACAACACCTAGCTTATTTAGAGGCCAAGGTGTTGGATACCAATGACAACATCAAGAAACTACTCCGTGCCTGTCATATTTCTGTTAAGAATAGTGCAAATTCTTTGGAGGTCCTATTCCACAATATCAGTGAACTTAGAGAAGACTAACTGTATTTTTTTGAGCTAATGGAGAAGGATCAAGTGACTAAAGAAAATGGGAAAAAAGCTGGAAAGGACGATGTTAAAGGCCTTGCTGCTAGAGGGATGGGTGACTGGAGGAAGTCTTTTGAGGATGAGAAAAAAAGAACTATTGGACATGATTGGTCTTCATAGGAACTAGGAACTTGAGGTGGCCAACACCTTAAGAAACATGAAGTAGTGTCCAGTTTTGTGTTTTTGTGTTTTTGTTTGTTTGTTTTTTGTTGTTGTTGGGTTTTTGTTTCTTTCTTGTTATTTTGTTTTTTTGCTAATGGTTGTTGTTGATAGTTTATTCTTACATCCTTAGAGCAACATTTTGTATCACTATCTACAGTTGTAAAGGGTTTTGGGTCCCTTCAAAACCTATTTTTCCCATATAATCAAAATATTTTTATAATTATTAATTAATAACTATTATATTTTTATTTAATACAAAATCTAATTAATATATTTTATATTTTATATAATACAGATTAAATTATATAATTATATTTATAAATATATATAATAGTATATATAGGTTGTATTATTATTATTTAAATATAAAAATATATAGGTTTTTTTTTTTTTTAGACTGCAGGAATTGGGTAGCACGACTCCCTATAAACTACAGTGCGCTTGGTAAACTTTTTAACGTGACCGGTAGCACTGGCGCGACACGCCCTCCGGTACCACGGGATGGAGGAGACTAGAACTCGTGACCAGCAGAGCCGCAATAGAATTACTTAGCCAACTGAGCTAGGGCCCCTACCCAAAAATATATAGGTTATTATTTATTTACTACTATAGATATATTTAAATACAAAAATATATATAATAGTATATAGGTTAGAATACAAAATATTAAATATAAGTATGATTATATTTACTATTATTTACTATTATTATTATTCTATTGTATTCTTATATATTATAATAGTAGTAATATAACCTATATATACTATTACATAGGTTATATTACTATTATAATATATAAGAATACAATAGAATCAAAATAGCATATATTTTTGTATAGATCAAATTAAATTAATTTATAAAAAAACTCATAGTTTAATTGATCTTTGGATATGTTAGGAAAAAGAAAATTATATGTATGTTAATATAAAATTGTAGTGATAATATAATAATAGTAATATAGACCAAAAATAAATGCTAATGTTAATATTGTTTCATATTGTCTAATTTTTATTTGTGTAACTAATTATTTAGTAATTTTTATTTATGTGACTAATTATTTAGTTGTATTTTTTTACCTGATGATCAAATTAGTCATTTATTTAGTCATTTATAGTTGTGTTACAAAAAAATTAGTAGAATTTAGTCATTTTTAGTTGTCGTGACTAAAAATTTTAGTCATGTAGTCATTTATTTGTCAAATTCAACTAATGAAATGTCAATGGAAAAAAAGGAATTTAAAGATTATTTTAGAACTAAACTCATATATGAGTTATATGTGGGATGAAAATCTCTCAAAACGTCAAGAAAAAAGAAAAGAAATATTTTCAGCCTTTCATTGCTAGTTAATAAGTCACTTTTGAATACCAATGAGAAGGTTATGAAGTGTATCTCAAAAGGCGATGGAGTGAAGCTTAGTTTTAATTGACAGTTTTATGCAACTTAATAACTTATTTAGAATTGTTGATGAAGGAAGATATCAAACATGTATGTGTGGTTTGCAACTGATTCAATATGACAAAGGAAATTTCCAACTATAAAGCTCACTCTGATGGAGGTTGTAAAAGTGATGTCAAAGCATCTGGGTATTCTAGTTATCCATACCATTTCATTCTCATTTTTGTTTTGTTGTTTGAAATTTTATTGTGGCCTTCAAAACTCGATGGTTTCCTTTACCTTTCTGGTTTACATTTAATCTAGAATTCATTTAAATATTATCAAATTTTGAAGGACAAGAAAATTGATCTAGGAGATTATTTTAAAAGGTAGATTTTAAAAGCATAAAATAAAGCCAAAGTATGGTGTTCCAAAATGGTCGATTAAACTTTTTTGGGCATTGGACTTGGAATAGTTCACATGCCTTGTCTTGGCAGAAAAAGACAAATAGAAACTCCTCCTTTGGACAACATAGGAAAAGAAAACGGTTAGAAGTTTAATCATTTCCTAATAAAGATGAGTAGGCACCAAAATGGGAAAAAGGAAACAACAAGCTAAAAAGAAAGAAAGTGACTATATCGACCTCCAAGAAATTGTGAAGAATCTCTAGGCCAGTTAAAAAAGAACATTAAAAATAGGCATCACTGATAAGAAGAGGCAAGGTGTTGGAGGTGATAAGAGTATGTGAATCAACCTCCTTTTTGGGATTAAACTTTTTGCTAGATAAAACCCAACAAGTGGCATAGTTGAAAGGTGGATAGAGGCATTGGAGGTTGTGATAATAATGGCATTGATCCATTTCCTTTGCTAAAAGTTTGTGCACATTAAACCCAAAAGAAGCGTGGCATCTGGAACTAGTAGGAGTTGAAGTTTGGTGTTAGAGAATTTTTAAAAAAGCTTGGGAAACATTTGTAATTTCTATATTTTTGTTTAAATCCTTTCAATCTGTAAATTGAAAAAAAAAAATGAATAATTTAGGGTGATTTTCATACTTGTGATTATGTAAATGAAATCTAGGTGAGATTCTTTATTTTTTGGCTGAACTGTTACAACTAATCTTGGTCTAGTAAGACTCAAATTTTTGAACTGCATCATTTGGTATCAGAGTAGGTTTGAAGTGTTGAGAAAAAGATCTAAAAATTTCCTAAAGAAGAAGCCAATATGGCTTACAACGGACACTAGTAGAATTTGGCAAATAAATGACTACGTGACTAAAACTTTGTCACGTGACTAAAAATTTTAGTCATGTGACTAATACTAGTAGAATTTGGAAAATAAATGACTAATTTTATCATCATAAGTGACTAATTTGGTCATCAGGTAAAATCACAACTAAATAATTGGTCAGACAAATACAAATGACTAAATAAATCACTAAATAAATGACTATTACTCCTCTATTCTTTTTTCTTTAGAATTTGATCACAATCCATAGAGCTTAAGCGCCCCTCATGGGACCCCTACCTAAGTGGGCCATTTGGTTGCCTAGGTTGCTTAGTGCATCAAAAATACCTATTGCGCGAAAAACATTGCCTCTCAGTACTCATAATCACCTTATCATTTGGATATGTATTATTATAACAGTTAACTATAATAGTGTTTCCAACTCTTTCATATCATTGTTATCAAGCTTGGTGTTGTTCATTGAAAATCACTATTATTAGGCTTCAACAACCATTATCCCTTTGTGACATAGGGGAGAGGACCCAGTACCTGAGCATGTTTCAATAGTTGTGATAGTAGTTGTTTATATAATGCCCAATATTTCTATCAATATTGGACCAATAGTTGTGACTTTAAAGTTGTTAGTGTTGATGATGACTACCCATAATTAAACAAAATGTACTCCTTTGATCTAAAAAGCAACCAATCATGTGATTCCACATCAGTGCTCAATAAAACATGTTGTGAATGCACAAGTATTGGTCTCACTTTTTTTTTGGGCCTTTTTGGACGCTGACAAAAAGCATGCTAATGTGGCATCATATTTGATGATGTGGCCCTGAAACCTTAGTTATAAGCAGGGGACTTGCCAAGTAAGCTGATGTAAAAAATTGGGAGTAATTTGAAATTTCCACATACGATAATTAGAAGAGGGAAGTTAGGGTGCACAATTACTAGGTTCTCTCCCCTAAATGACACTATTTTTGGACCCTCCATTGTGTTAATATTACATGGTAAGCTGATCTTCATCCTTTATGACAATGATCCTAATGTTGCATATCACTGTTCTTGCCACTACTACATAAAGAGGGAGTTTAAGACATTAATTTAAGACAAAATATTACTTTTGTCTTAAATATATATTTAATGTTTAAATTATATTTTTAATTTTTTAATTGTCTTAAATTAAGACAATAAAAAAATATTTTTTAAAATAATTTTTTTATTTCCCCTCATGCATTTTCCTTTTCCCTCCATCATTCAACACTAACCGAGGAGATTGTAGCGTGAGCGCATGAAAATTGTTTTACAGGTGACATTTTTAGGAAGAAGACATGGGTTACGAGGAGTTTTGAAGATAGGCATCATGTTTTTCTTACAGTTGGCAATTAGGGATTTATTAATGTTAACGAGTTGCCATGGATCAGTTGCTCCCAACACCTCTGCTACTACTATTACAGGTGTTGATGTCTCTGCTTTAGCTGAGGTTGTGCGGTGTTGCTTCTCCCTTCGCGACTAGTGGTGCCAACATCAGTTTGTCGCTTGTGTAGGATCAATAGATCAAACACCCCCTTAAATGCTACTAGTGTTGGCCATTTTTACCCCAGTCACCAGGTTTGTATTGAGTACATCAAGGGTTGAGAGAGATCGGTGTTCTTGTTCTTCTCCTTATGCACAGAAGCTCACTCTACATACAATACACTCTATTGTTGCATAATTTCTTTTTAGGGTTAGGGTTTTGTTTCTAGGGTTTAATAGATGCCTCATTGAATGGCTTCAAGGGTGATGGCGTCCTCATGTTCTACCTTGTCACTTCCATGTAGGTAGGTTAAAATGAAAAAAAAAAGATTTGTCTTCATGTTCTACCCCGTCACTTTTGTGTAGGTAGGTTAAAATGCTCTCTTCATGTATTGTATTAGATTTGTCTTAAGCTTTATTATACTTTATTAGTTTTTAGGCACTAAAATTATTTGAATTTCAATTTCTTCAAATGCAATCAAAGCCCCAATTTTTTTTTTTTTTGGAATGTGTGAATATAATTGGAATCATTAAGTCAAAGGTCAACTACGTTATTGCTTCAGTGATGATTGTTTAATTTTCTTTGCCTCTAATGTACATTTTTTCCATAACAATTTATTAAATAGTATGCCATACTAACAACCATTTCACATCCTTGGGTAATGCAGCCACTACATTATCTAGTTTTTACTTCCTTGTGACTGCTCTGGTGGGGTTCATCTCACAGACACTAGGATACTCATCTTCAAATAAACATGTTCCCTTTTGGGAACTCTTTTTGGTTTTCCATAGTTGGAAACATCTCAATTGTAGGAATGAATTTGAGCCTCATGTTGAACTCTGTGGGATTCTCTCAGGTTTATTACACAAATTATTAATGATATCACTTATACATTGACGAGGATGAGTCTCTTTTCAATTTAGCTTTTAAAAAGTTAATAATCCCCTTTGCTTTAATTTCTGCAAATTTCAAAATTAAGTATGATCCCAGTTGTCTATGTAATGGAATGGTTTCTCCATAGTAAACAACACTCTAGAGAAGTCAAGACAACAGTATTTCTCGTAGTCATGGGAGTAGGCATCTATACGGTCACAAATGTTAAAATAAATGACAAAGGACTTATAGCACCTATAGCAACTATTTTCTCTTCATCACTTCAGCAAATAGTAAGTACAACTTTCTCCATTCAATTAGAATTTCCAAAACTGTTTCCAAATGACAGCTAGCATAAGGTTCTTCAGTCACTTTCTCTCTTGTTTTCTAGTTTATTCTTTTTGATGATGAATTGTTGAATGTAATTTAAAATATATTTTCAACAAGTCTATTTTCCATGGTTTCATGTCTACCAATAGTTTGATAATTGACAACATTGTCTAGGGAGGAGATAATTTAGCAATTAGTTTGACATTTGATAAATTCTAGTATCAAGTTTGACATATGATTGGATGGAGTGTCATAGCAGTTATGAGCAGCATGAGGGAACATAAGGATAGTCTATATTCAACCAGTTGCTGATTTGTATTTCTTTATTTATATGCTCCTTTTAGAGATGGAAAAATATATTTTTATGGTTTTGATAATGCCTGAAAGGCTTGCATCAGCCATAGAGAAGATTCCAAAGAATTCCTTTCTTCAAAATCAAAACCTATAGCTGTGAAAAATATACCATATGATGCTTCTGCTATGGAGATGATAGTCAATGGATCATAAAAAGGAAATGTAAAAGAAAAATAAAGTGAAAGATGCCAGTCTTAAGGACAGTAATAATAGAGTATGAGGTGATTGTCATAATAAAGAAGGCATGCCAAAATCTTGTGAGCCTTTTTTTAACAAGAGAGTCATTCAATCTCATTGCTCATAGAAAGACAATCCTAATTTCCAAAAGAAAAAAGATAAGAAAGACAACCCTTGTCAAAAGGTTTCATGAGACAGTGAGAATATTAAGAAGAAAGATGGCAATAACTTTGATAGTAGATTTTCAAGCAGGATCACAGAGCAAGACAACATGGCAGGGTATAGTAACCATATCAAGTTACTAGAAAAGGTTGTAGCAATCATCAAATACCAGTGCCATGTAAAGGATAGTCCAAAGAGTTGGTATAGTTGATCTTTGCAAGAGAAGCAAATTCACAAAGAGCACAAACCTAAGACAGTCATAAACACACTCATGACAACCATGCACAGTGTCATGAAATGGGTATGACAAATGGAAGAGAGATTATGTGACAGTGCTTGTATGTTGTGAGGGGAATCATTGGGTTTGTTGAAACCATTGTCCATTGTGCAAACCCAGGTCTGAAAAGGGAAGGGTAATCATGTCAAATACACAGTGACCAAGATTGCAAGGAAGGTCACCTGTAGCAAACACAAATCAACATGTAGAAGCAAAGGGTGGTGACAAGTAAAGAATCAAAAGGACTATGCAAAATAAGTAAGTGATAGTCATGAAATTTTGGCAGACTTGTGAGGAGAATGACTAAAAGTAGTAGTAATGGATGTGTTAATGGTTGTAGCTTTAGTTACATTAAACTTCCTTGTAGAAAGAAACTTTTTCACTTCACCTTATAACTTTTTAAAGTTTTGTAACCTTTAAAAAAATTTGACTTCGTTACCACCTTCACACAAACTGAGCACTTGCCATGCAAATCCAACAACATCAAAGTGAAAATATGTTCCTACAAGTTTGAAACAAAATGGCAGGCACATGGTCTACATGACAGTCTTTCCTAAACTAAATGCCATATTGTATTATGTGATGTAAAAAGTATTTCCATCAAACAATAGTAGCCTCTCATCAAAAAAAGGTAAATGGCACTAAAATCAACATTGACACTATCACAAATATATTCTTGCAATTACTCCACACAAAGAAATGTCATGTCCACCTTGATTTAGTAACGAGGAGCAATTCAATTGTAATTGGTAGTTGTTTAACTTATGTAACAATAGCACCTAGACATTATTAATTTATAGTCGTTGCCACTTTAGAGCACATTGTGTTTGTCAAAAATCCTTGTAAGCAATATTTATGACCAAAAATATTTTAAAATTTGATTTATTTGCAGTTGATGCCTATAATGCAAGCTTTAAAAAATAGAATCTTTATGATGCAATTTCTAGTCCCGGTATCTCTGGAAGCAACACTTAGCTATAACATATTCTTCATCACATTGACATTAATCCTTCTTCAAGTAATGACTAGCATCTCTCTACATTCAAAAGTAAGTTCTATTTTTTTTCCAAAATTACAGGTTTTCATATGTTTTCTAGATTGGAAAAAGTTCACTAAGATGAAAGAGGTGCATTAGTTCTCTTTCAGTATAAAATGTCAATATTTTGGGATTCTTCAATTTACCTATGTTACAAAATACAGGTTAATGCAGGCCTTATGACGGCAGGACTAATGGGCCTTTATTGTTGTGTTCCTTTGTTGGTCCGCAATTCAAAGGTATTTCTAAACAATGTTCAATGCCATTAAATGTCTTTAATGAAAATATTTCAATTATGAATGCTATGAACATACAATTTTAATGTTCTTATCATAGAAAACCCCAAATTATTTGGCATATTTCAGCTACACAAGTGCTGATTACTACATATATGAGTGGTATTTCTGGTTATGTGTTTGGTTTTCATATAATTGCAATGTATGTTTATACACCATCTTTTAATTTCAGATTTCTTCCTACATTTCGAGTGAACCATTAATGGAGAAATGTAATAGAAGGCCACAATGGATTGAAGATTGGATCACAATTGTTGTAAGATATCAGACATTTTTTAGTGCTAATGATTTAATGTATTTTTTTGTATAGACCTTATAATTACATTGACATAGACTTGAATGACAACCTCACAAAGCCACAAAATACATGTGTTCCAAAGAATCCTAGCTATTTGATAACTTAATGTACAATGTAGCAAATAGTTGAATATATCCCATCTTTGACCATGGAGTATCTTTGTTCTATTAAAATGCATGTTAATTTTCATTTTTATTTTTTATGTCTTCAGAGCCACTTCTAAAATCAATTTCTATATTGATTGTTCCTTAGCTTCAAATCCTAGAGGAGATCTAATCAATCATTTTCTACTTTCTTCAACTATAGTGTGTTGCTCTTTATGCAAGATGAAGCATTAGTAACAAGAAACTAACTATAGCTTACTATTCCATTTTGATACAAATAGCACTGGGGATTTTTAGCATACAATGAAAATCATATATTTTTTATATGACCAGTTTATTCATTTCTTATATTATTACCAAAAAAAGAATATTTCTATATTATTAAATGGAAGCCAGTTTATTTTTTTTTTGGTTCTAACATTGAGGTAATAATTGGTAGAGATTATGCATATAGGTCAACATGTGCTTTAACACTTTGTTTCCTACTAAGTGGGGCAAAGATGGGTCTGCTATGGGATTCTCAAATAGCCATGCCATGAATTTTGCTCTCAAAATCCTCCTAACAACATCATTTATATGAATGATTTTTTGCACCTTTTAAGAATGCTTTGCTGCACTTTTTCTGATATTAGGATCTGCACTTTTCTCAAAAAATTTCTGCTCATCTTTGACATCATATGCTGCTCTTTTATGGCATGGTTTACTGCTCTTTATGATATAATTTTCTGCTCATTCTCTGTCATATTTTCCTACACTTTTTCTGATTATTTTGCTGCACGTTTATTCATAAAGGGAGCTGCACTTTTATGTCATGGTTTGCTGCTCATTTTCTGATTATTTTCTGCACATTAACTCTCATCATTTTCTGCAAATTTACATCAATGAAATTGCTTTTTTAACTCCTCTCTTTATGATCTTTGATTGTCCTTGACACAGCTCATTGCATACCTCATAATGACTATTCGTTGAACCCTTTGATCTTTGCAATAAGCACTGTCTATTGAAGCTACTATCAAACAGTTTTCAACCGCCCTCCTTTGTCATCTTGGTGGTTGTTATCATCAAAGACTGTCATTGTTCTTTTTGATGCCTTTTTGCTTTCACTTGACAAGACTGTCCTTCCTCTTTAAATGACTATTGCTGCTCATAATCATTAGAGTGTTTATTGCCTAATGTTTCACAATCATGCATCATCCCATTGTGTTAGGGCAGTATGTTTTTGTGCTTTCAAAACTGTGCATTGAATTGGTGACAGTCTAGTAAACTCTACCATTATATTCTAGTACCTCTCTAACAACATCAATCTTTAAAGAAAACTTCAAGAGAGAACACCTTCTACGAACAACAACACCTTCCTCAATAGTTGCCTTTTGTTACATTTCATGACTTTAGCTCCCTTTTCTTGGAGGTTTCAATCGTGAGATCTTGAATGTTGATCCCTATTTGAAGTGAATACCAAGATGTAGTTGCTCTACATTGTGTTCATAAAACTAAAAGCCTATTCTTGATTCTATGTAACTCAACAAAACTACCCCCAATAAAGTGGTTGTCCCTTGCAAATGTTATCCTTTACTCCTCTTTCTTAGTCATAAATATGACTGTCATCTCATGAATGTGTCCTCCTAATGCTCTGTTGAATGCACAGTCTTCTTTTGTTAGGTTTGAAACCCTAACGTTGTCACTTGCTAATTGTCCTTGCATCATGTAATTGTGTGTTGACATATCTTCCCTCACTACGTATTTGACTAGGGTATGCAATTTTTATGCAATGTGCCCTTCGAAAACTTTGAAACTCTTCCCCTACAATGTCTTTGTAGCTATCATGTTTTCCTTTGATTATATCATGCTTTTTTGATAGTGATGCCCCTTTTATGATGGTCATGCTCCTTATTTTGAATGTCACAAGGAGAAGGTAGAAAACCTTGTGAATTTTTTTGATCTTGTGCATGCATGTTGATTGGATATGAGCCATATACCAAAGCTTGCTGATGAAAATCTTGATTTTTTTATATCTGGTGATTTGTATGTACAAGTGTGAGTTTCTAAATTTGTTTTTCTGACAATGTGCAGGCTAATTGATTCCCATCTATTCTCATTTGTTGTTGGGAAAGCCTTGGTGGTTGATATTAGGAAATGAAGAATATAGATTAGAGAGGAGCTCTTGATAAAGTAGGTGTACTAAAATATTTTACAAAAGTGTTTGAGGTAAGTCCTAGCAGGAATTGATAACTTTATTTTGTCATTAATTTTAATGATAATAGAATATTGATATTTGTAATGGAAAATAACATTTGCAGGATGGCAGTAGTATTGGCTCAAGTTTCTTGTATGCTTTCGAAAACCTTGTTTCTCCTATAAGTATTCATATAATCATGCGAAAGGTTTAAGGGGAATTGCACTACATGAAGTCTTCTCATCCATTTGTTTGACTATCTGGAAAAAAAGAAACAATTGCAAAAGATTAATATAGGGATTGAAAGGGGTCAAAATATAATAGAATATGTAAAATTTAACTAACATAACATGAACCAAAAAATTAAAAACTAAGCATTCAATAACCACTGGCATTCTCAGCGAGCATATAATGCAAGAGATAATATTAGCATGCAATCTAGAGTTGGACAAAGAAATTTTCCAAGGCCGATGCCTCTACTGCCTCCACAACAACATTTGATACATTAATAATAGTATTTACATGGCATCTGAAATGTTGTCAATATAGAACTTTGTTTTCTTTGTTGTGATTGTTGAAAAATAAGTTGTTAGGAGACATCTGATCTGTGGTATGCATTTCTGATTGCCACAGTGAGAAGCAAAATAAGAGGTGGCTGGAGACAATTGTAGAAAGAAGAAAATACACTTTTCAAACAGTATTATCATGCATTTTACTTCCTTGGCAAGTTTTTTTTATTTAATCTGTGACAGATACCAATATTAGCATTTTGTTCTTTAGCAATCAACCTTCCTGTTTAAATATCTTTGGCGCCCTCCACTCACATCTGTATCCTTTGGCTTAATGGTAGTTGGCTTGGGTTGGCATTCAAAAGCTAAGGATTTGAATCCCATTAGTGTTTTGTTTCAACCCTATAGCTTCAAGGTTTAAATTAGAATAACACTTCTACACATTATACAAACACATTGTACAAGTATGTGTACTTAAAGCTGGTGGTATTGGTAATTGAAGATTTGCTAATCACTTTCAAGTTGGTAATGGTTGATTTTCAAGTCACGTAAAGTTGGTGGTATTATGCCTAAACCTTTAGCTTCACATGTGATAAAACAAATTGATTACTATTTCAGGTGGTTAATTTTGAACTTATGTTAATGATCCATTTATAGGAGTCATTTTAATGTTTTGTGCTTAATTATAATTTTGTTTATTTTTTTGGAACTTGTTTTACTATAGTTTTGAATACTAATTTTCATTGTTTTGTTACAGTGTTGAGGATTATGTAGAGACCTTTATTTGCGCTCACATATGGATGCACAAGGATGAGTTCTCATCTCAATTATTACAAATTTCAATCAGGTAAGGGCTTTGGAGATAATATTTTAACTTTTTCATATCAATTGTTTTACTTGATCATTACAGTTGTACTATTGGATATTATAGTTTTTTCAATCAACTAGCTACAAAAGCAAATGGCTTAATGAGGGGTTGGATTGAACCTCTTGCTCTTTCGTTTCTTTTCATCTTGGACTTGGGGACTATATGAACTATCAACAGTCAAGGCAAAAAAATATGCTTTGCTTAAACTTGATATCTTCTGGGAGTAGGTGCATCAAATATAGATCCACAAAAGTAAATTTGAATGTAGTAAAAATGCATGTGGATTATGCTTGTGAATGAAAGGTTTAAAGGCAATTGTTTATCATTTGACAAGAGCCCACCTTGAAATGGATTAGTTTTTGTACAAGACTCATGTGGAGGTAGATTTAGACATGTCAACTTCCCATATGGAGCCATTGTTCAATTATTTATTAATTGTTCTGGAGTCGTAGTATAACTAACTTCCAATGGATCTAACATTCTCAATTCTTGTTTTCCTCCAATGAAGTCTCCACTTATAAAGTATAAACAAAGTACATTTTATACTAATTTTGAAAAATGAAATACTTGTACTTATTTATATGTAGGTAATCAATTATTAAACAACATAAAGGAAAACCTAAGATATAAAGGTATGTAACTATAATAGAATTTTTTTGGTGGCTTTTATTTTGAGCAGGTTTGTATTTTATTTTTTATACCAATAAAAATTTGGATTACCTGCATGAGTCTTTCATTCATGTGATATAGGTCCTTTGGCATTGTAAAGTAACTAGTGAAAATCCCATATATGCTTCAATAAGTTCTTTACTTTCATATGTAGTCCTTGTAACTACATTTTTGTTGGTAAAAAAACATTAGACTTAGTACTCCTTGGTACTTTCTTGATAGACTATTGAAATGTATGCTGCATATAGATTGTAGTAGATTCTTGCAATGTTTACTGGATATACTGCATATCGATTGTACTGGATTGTAAATGCTTAATTTTTACATGTTTGGGTCAATGTAGTAGACCACAATATAAAGGTGATGGATGAACAACTATCAGATATTTTGATTTCAAAGAACACAGGTTTGTCTGTGTTACATGTAAAATCCTCATTGGTCTTTGTAAATGTCTCTTTGTAACTCTTAAAATTTACTCTACTACAATTTCCTTGTTTGTGGAATAGATTTATGACATTCTCTTTGAGTTGGAAAACACTATTAATATTGGTGTCTGAGAAGTGAGTTTTTTTATTTGAGTCATCTTTCTCTCAATATACACAACTACATGGTAATTTATTCTAGCTACATTTAGTTGTAGATTTGGATTCAAAGTATTTGAATACATTTTTGCAAGGTGCAAATGGCCTGCTAGCATTGCTACCAACACATCCTATGCTGCTAGGAAATTTCAAGGTGTGCCATTTTTTGAGCTGTGCATTTAGTTAATTATCTAAAAGGGATTTGAAACTTTTATTTATTTTTCAATGGTTGGGGAGAAAAATTGAGAGATTGTATTACATTGCATCATATTCAATGCTTATGTTTCTCCATTTCTAGTTCTATTTTAACAATGCATTTATGTTAGGGCTTGCATCAAAGGAATAAAACTAAAGCTCAACAGTTGTTACAAACACAATTTGTTGCTAACTTACACCACCTCTACACTTTACAGGTCATTCCTAACTCTCTTTTGTGTAGTTGCATTTATTCATATTTATACTATTCATATTTGGTTCTATTGGTGCTGCTTGTTTTCTAGAGACACACTAGTCCTTTGTTGCCAATTTTTTTCTTTTCATTATGAGTTGTTCCTTCACTTGGAGATGATCTTGTTTTGAATACACACTTGTATTTATATATTTGAATTAAGTGAATGAATTTCTTTGTTCTTTATAGATAGTGTGTGCATTTTGTATGCCCTATGTGTTGTAATTAAGATTGATAATAATTGTAAGCATTTCATACTTTTCAATCTCATTTCATCCTTGAAGTGGTTGTATGACTACTTGTTTAGATTCTAGATGGTATTTTCATGCTTGTATCCCATTCTCCTGATGAACACACTCTTGATTTCCAAAAATTCTTTTTGAAATATGGAGGATTACAATGAGTTTCTCTCTTATGTTCTGTCTAATATGATAGAAATGCATTACTTGTTTAGAATGAATATTTTTCTCTTGTTAATAAATGATTGAAGAGTTGTGGGTAATATGAATCTTCTTAATTAATAGCGGTGATAAGCTCAAGTGTTAGCTTGAAAGTAGATCAAAGACTCCAAAGAAAGCAAATTTGTTTGCACTTTCATTTTGATTTATTTCTTTTTGTCTCCTTTTTTGAGTGTTCATGAATAATTATTAATTCAATTATGGGTTCCATGAATCGTTTATATCGGATTCAATTCATAAGTATCTATTGTTACCCCTTTTACAATACTTTTTCATATGCTCCTTTGTTGTTTACATTGACTTCCTGAACACATCAAATAAAATGAATTGGTTTGAAGTAACCGTGAGATGCTATTTTTTAGTTCAATAACCAAAATTTGTACCACATGTTGAATCTCCCTATTGTATAGTGTATCGCCCCATCGGTGGGACATTGTATTATCTTTTGCCGATATGTTCTAGTGCTATTGATATGCATTAATTTAGGCCATCGGGGAAACGATAGTATTTGTTCCACCGATACACTTATGTTCTTCAATGTGTTCACCTTTGTTGACCCTGTCAGTACATCAGGGAGAGTCCTTTGGAAGTCTACCTGACGGAGTGTTGTTACGCCGATATTTGTGTTGTGAGCTGCTTTCATTGGTCTATCAGTGGAGTTATGAGGGGAGATCCCTCAATGTAGTAATGTTAGGCCAATAGTGTTAAATTTCTTAGGAATGAGAGTGGTGACCATGGAGTTTTGGGATTATTGATGGATGTGAGTCTGTTTCACAAGATAAGCTCACATGCAGTTAAACTAATTAGAAATAATATCTTACATCCATAAAGAACATGTAACACTATTGTTTTCTATGTAGTTAATTCTAGATGACTAAAAAATTTCCCTTGAAGTTTGGTGTTTAGGATTGTTCTGTATATTTAGCTTAGTTTGATAAAGTTACACAATTTGAATTTCTAACAAAATGTGTAAATAAAATAGACGGATCCTCATAGTTGTCACCATTATTTATCTTATTGGACACTAATGATTTTCCATGAATTATTTCTTTTTCTTTTTTTTTATAATTCAGGTTTAGGGTTGTTTGATTAAGTTTTGCTATGAAAAATAAACAGTCAATATTTAATGAAGCTACATGTATCACATTAAATTTTTCTTTTATCAAGTTCTATCAAGTACGTAAACCATTGAAATTACAAGAGTAGTTAATGGAGCTTTTTCATTTAATCATATATTCAACACAAATGTTTTACAAGTACAAAAGTAACATTTCTTGTAAAAAATAGAAACCAAACAGGTAGAAATTCTCCCAAAAGTTTGCTTGTTGTCTACTTCTGATAATTGTTCAAGATTAAAATCAATACTTAGAGTAGCAAGCATAAATTTTAATGATTTGAGCATCTAAATGTGCTCATTATTAGATCTTGGTTGTATTTTCATTTTAATAAACATATTCTAAAACCCTCGTTGAAATCTTATTTTTAGGTTGCAGCTCATCAAATTGGAGAGGTGAACATGCACTCTTTACTTTCATCTGACCATGACCAATGAGATTTCTAGATAGGAAGTTGCCATCCTTCTCATTCGAATCCTTCCAATCTTCTCTCAAGGGTTGTCCGGCTGGAATGCGAGGGCAAGGCTACTTTGAATCGAACAATATATGCACCACAAATAATATAACTACATTTACTATATATTTTCATGTCTTTTCTCTCTTCAATGTTTGTAGCATTTGTATCGTATCTTGGATTTATCTTCCATGGCAACCAAGAGTGCAGTGAAGGATGTATTTCTTGGATCTTTTTTTATGCAGTTGTATGTTGTTTGTAATTCCTTTGGTTATGCAGCTATTTGTTGCTTGTATATTCTTTTTTTTCATGTAATACAAAAAACACATTTGAATATCTATGATATTTGAGCTTTATATGCATAAAGTTGTTTGTTGATTGTATTTTTTTTTTCATGTTAATCCAATACAAAAAAAAAATGAATATCTATGATATTTGAAGTTTATATGTATAAATTTGTGAGAATTAATTAAGTTAGATTTGATTTATAACTTGAATCATTGATTCACTCAAATAAATGACTAAACCATGATTGAATAAATGACTACTATGACAAATAAATGAATACAATGACCAAATATATGACTATAATGACTAAATATATGATTACCATGACTAAAATAATGACTAAATAAATGACTGCCATGACTAAATAAATGACCAGTTAACAACAATCAATGACTAAATATATGACTAAATTAATGAATAAATATATGACTAAAGTAATGACTAAATAAATCACTACCATGACTAAATAAATGACCAGCTAACAACAATCAATGACTAAATTAATGACTAAATATATTACTAAATAAATCACTGCCATGATTAAATAAATGACTAGTTAACAACAATCAATGAATAAATTAATGACTAAATCAATGACCAAACTAATGACTAGATAAATGAATAAAATAGTTTAGTCATAAATTTGGTCACATTATAAATGACCGACAATAAACTACTAATGGTCACGTGACCAAAATTAGTCATTTATATGCAATTTTTAGAAGTTTATTTAGTCATATATTATTGTTTTTGTACTAGTGGGAAGGGGTCAAAGCAAAAGAGGACCCATGGGTAGAGAGCCCAATTTGGCAAAGGCAATTCAAGGTCTCACTTAGATGGAGGCCATGGAAAGGGCACAGAGAAGAGGAGTCCATACAGTGGACATAAGTGATGACGAACAAGAGAAAATTATTGAAGAAGGAGAAGAAGTGAACCAGTCAGGTCTAGAACCAGGAGAAGAATGATTTACTAAAGCCATTACAAAAATAAATTCCAGACCATGATTTGATCCTCCAAGTTTCAAAGGTAGGTTAAATGCAAATGAGTTGCTAGATTGATTGCTGAGATGGATAAACATTTTGAATATGACAACAATGAAGATAAGAAAGTGAAATAAGCCAGCACAAAGTTGAAGGGGCATGCATCACTATGGTGGGATCACCTACAAGAAGATAGACAGAGAAAAGGAAAAGATAAAATAAAATCATGGGTTCAAATGGTGATGAAAATAAAATCCAAATTTTTACTAGAAAACTACCAAATAAATTTGTTTAGAAAACTCCAAAATTTGAAGCAAAAGGAGAGTAGTGTCGAGGAGTATACTAAATATTTTTACCAGTTAAGCATAAGATTCGGTCATGTAGAAGACATGCTATAGAGCAAGTTCAAAGTATTTGAATGGTTTGTGCATATCTATTCAAGATGAAATTAGTTTGATTAATATGCATAGTGTGGAGGAGGCATATCAATATGCCTTGAAAGCAAAAGAAAAACTCAATAGAAATGTTGGCGTAACAACTAACACCTCTAGAGTAAAAGTTGTTATGAATAGCCTATGTACACTACGTAATGAGTGCTCTTCAAATTAGGAGGGGAAGCTCCCTCGTTGTGCTTTGACAAAAATACTTGCAAAGGGAAATAAGCAAAACTATGTCATGTCTTTTTGTTTCAGCTGTAGAGGCACAAGGCTTTCTTGAAAGAACTTATACGTTGCAGCTGAGTATTTTCTGGTTTTGCAGATCCACTAACTACAAATAAACTTAATCTATCCAATCTCAATCTCCTCAAGAAAACAGAGCATGAGGAAATGGAGCAAGGTTTGACTATTTGGCGATAAACGAATTCAGATTCTCTACTTGAAGGCAAGGTGGTGCGACTATTATCTCAACCTGAATAAATTTATTGGGCACAAAATAGATTTAAGAATTTACCATGACAATCTTATGAAAACCTATGTGGCATAACACTTGATCAAAATATTAAAGACTTCACAAAAAAGATTTATCATCACAATCTCACGAAACCCTATGTGGCATAACCCTTGATTATAATGATAAAGATTCACAACATAGATTTATCATCGTAATTTCTCGAAACCCTATGTGGCATAACGATTGATCACAATGGTAAAGATACACAAAACAGATTTATCATCACAATCTCTTGAAACCCTATGTGGCATAACAATTGATCACAATGGTAAAGATGTTCAAAACAGATTTATCTAAACTATGGAAAGAATCCACCATTACAATCTCTTGAAACCCTATGTGGCATAACAATTAATCGTAATAGTGAAGACACATGAACAAATACCAAAAGAGCAATATTGAGGGCAAGGTAGGCGCAGCATATATTTCTCTCTCAAGCAAAAGTTATTTACAAATGAGCAAAAGCTCTTATTTATATACATCAAGGTGTAGGGAACCCTAAAATCACCTTGAGTCATCTCTGATCTTGCAATGCATGAACCAACTCGATGCTAAAGTGTCTTCTATCTTTGCCTAAAAACCAATTGTGTCTTCCAAGAGTAGATAGCTTCTCTGTCCTTTGCATCTGTGACTGCATCATAGGCCACACTCAGGTGAGCAATCATAATCTCGTCTTTGGGTTTGTTAATAGCCATATCTCGTTCCTCATCTTGAAGACGAATACAGAGCTCTCGTGTATTGTATCGCAACTGATATAACTCTGTAAGCATAGCACGGCCTCTAGCAACGAACTCCTCCTCCCACTCATCCAAATGCTTGCCATATGCAACCAAGTGATTGAGTTGACTTTGCTCTACTGGAGGCTCAAGCATTGGCGAGAGTGTGTTAATGGCATCCGGTCTATGTACAAGGCTAGAAATATACTGACGAAGCTATCTGATTTCAGCCTTGAGGGCTGCCTTATCCTCTCCATCCTTTAGTATTCTATCCCTGGCACTGTCTGTAGCAACTTGTAGAAGATCAACATGAGTCTGGCATGTGTTGCGACCAAGGTTGACTGTGATAACTTCAAAATACTGAGATTCCAACTCAGCCAAGTCATTACCCTATGGAGGTACAGCAGTTTCAATGGCAATCTCCATCTCAGTGTTTCTCTCTACCTGAACCATGTTCTTGACTCTCTTGTCTGGCGCATCCTGGTAAATGTCATCAAAATCGGAATGATTAAGAACATAAGATGGCTGCCTCCTCTTCCTTCCTAACTGAGCTTTGATCCAAGATTGGTCTTGGCTAATGTTACTAGAAGGCTTTGCACTAGCGACAGGAGGTATTGATGAGAGTGAGTGTGTAGAAGACCCACTGCGAGGTGGAGAGTCTAAATCCAATTCAATGTGAATTGGGATAGGTGACTACTCTAGAACTAATGTAGGAACTTGAGGCTGAACCTCAGGTATTGGCGGGTTCTGAACTGACCTCTGAACTGGCTCTGTGATAGGCTTTCTGTCAGGCTCCGCGTGTGTAACAGTGGCAAGCGGCTTGCCCTTTAAATTGTTTGGCGCTTGTACTTTCTTGGGAGGATTACTCCTCTTCTTTTTGTTAGGTTTTGACAAGGAAGGTAACGAAGGATTCACCACTACTGGCGGCTCTGCTCTGGGAACACTTACCCTCCTTGTCTTCTTGTTGTCGAGGTAAAGTATACTATTCTGAATAACTCTACTTGACCTCTCGTTGACCGTTGCATATTCCTTGGCGTACCAATCAACTAATAGCAACGGCTATGTATCAACCTGCTCTCTAAAAAACTAAGGAAGAACCTCTCCCTCATCATCTGATAAACCTCCCACATCTTCTGACAAGAAAACAGAAATCTATGAGAGAGAGAAGTGGCCATAACTGCGTCTGTGAACCTCGAAGTCATCTGTGCAATTTTCCTAGTAATCCTCCATAGAAGGCTCGTAATATGTACCTCCAGCCAAGTGGGCTATATAATGACCTAAAAGATCATAGGCACATGCTTCGACAAGATACTTAAGATGATATTTCTCAAGTTCCTGTCCTGTGATCTTAACATCAATTGCCGACTTGCACCAATACATTCCAAATTGAAAATTGAGAGATGGTATGTGCCTGCGGTGTAGAAGATGATGAACATCATGCATCTATCTTAGGAATTCCTGAAAGATTGTCTTATCCAAAGGATAATGTGGAAGCATAACTGGATTTCCTATAAAGCCGTATACTCGGATGTAGGTGTATGTTGGGAACTAAATAAACCAATTTGCCCATCCATCCATCGCTACCGTAGCAACTGCCGAGATACGAATGTGCAACTCCCGGTCCAGGTTTCTCACTGTATAAGTCAAAAAATCCTCGTGAACACACTTGAAATGATGTTCAGCTCTGGTGAACTCAAGCTGATCATAATACTGATAGACTTTCTGAACACTGAGAATGCCCACGGTGTTTAGTCCTCGGAACTGACCCTGATAAGCGATCAAGTACACGAGATACGAACACATATGAAACTCATGAGCAACTAGGAAACCGGTGATCTGCTTGTGGAGAATATCGCTGATGAAGGATGCCCAGTCATAATGCTCCTACCCAGAAATGATGCGACCAATAATGTAATACATCCAAGGCTAGAAAACATTCACATGCGCTTGACCTGAGACACGATTCAAGAGTGTGATTAGAATCGCATACTCATCCTTGTATTCACCGTGACCCACATTGTTTGGCAATCTTTTTTTTGCTTGTTTTAACCATCTTTCTACCATCTTCTTCTGACATTTTTCCACATCAGCATCAAATGCCTGCGCACACTGCTCCATAGAAACAACTAGGTTGTTCTAGTGTTGAGGAATGCCAAAACTCCTTTCGATGTCCAAAGGTTTGAGACTGCAAATGACCCGTCCCTCAACTGACACTATCTCATGAGTAGTAGAATTGTAATGCTTAATGCAAGACATCACAAACTCAACACAGTGAACGGAGATAGGTATGGAAGCGGCCTCTAGTAAACCAGACTACTCAATATTCTGAATGATTGAACTTCTAATTTTGACTGGATCTAGCACTGCTTTTGGCAATACTTTGTGAAGGTCTGTCTCAACCAACTTGAGAAAATCATGAGTAAGGACTGTTTTTGTCCTGTATTCAAGTTGAGTGAACTGCATTCTGAAAAATTAGCCTGTTGACTGTGAATTCGACTATGTTCTGACAAGATTTCTGGAAAGCTAAAAATAGCCTTTCGAAGAATTATTTTCAGCAAAAAATCCGAGATATGGGTTTTGTCTAGAAAAGGATTCTAAAACAACCCAGAACGTCAGATTTGAGAAAATTCAACTTCTACTCGATTGTACAAAGATTTTTCACTTGAGAAAATTAGTAACTCAAGAACGAACGTTCTAAAGTTAAAAATTCGTGAAAAATCAAACGCACAAATTTAACTTGAGGAAATTATATGAGAATGATCCAGATACTGAGACTTGTAGAATTCACCAATTTCAGGAACATGCAAATTGTATTCTGTGAGAAATCTGAGATTGAAAGATGAAAAAGACGTTTTTCTGATGCCCTTTTCTTTTGTGAAAATCGCCTTAGATTTCTTTAAATTGCTGACAATTGTGAACTTTAATCTGCAAAAAGATTAGTTAGGTAAAATCGCCTCTGGAAATTGATGAAGATTTTTCCTTTCCATGAATTTTCCTCTTGAAATTTGCGCCTTTATGAAGAATAAATTCGAATTTCCTTTGAAGAAAATACGAATTTATATTGAGTTTGAGAATTCGCCTTTGAATATGAAATTCGCCTTTGAATATTGAAGGATTGTGAATTGATATAGAGAACGCCTTGGAACTTGAAATACGCCTTTGAGTATTGAAGAAATGGCGAATTTTGTTACTATGAACTCCCTTAAAGATGCACACCTTCTCTTCTTGAAGAAATACGAATTGCTTTGAAGTTGCTTTAAAAAATTGATAAACTTTGATTTCCCTTTTGAAGATATGAATTTTCTTTAAAAAACACGAATTTCACTTAAGCTTTAATTTGCTCTTAATGAAATTGAATTTTCTTTGAAAGCTCTGTGAATAATAATGAAAACGCCATACTTTAAATAAGAAGGTATCCACACCAATTAGTAACTGCAAGAATTGAAAACCCTGACAAAAATAGATCTCTGATTGGTCCCTTTTAGTTCCACTGCCACTGACTGGAAGTTCGAATTTGAATAAATATAATAAAATATTTATTATCATGCAAAATAGCAAAAGGTTCCAAAAATAGAAAATCGCCATCTTATGCTAAAATTGCAAATATTCTGAACTTCAGTTGACAATTTTGTTGAAGTCTTAGGATTCACCGTCGGGCTTCACCAATTCCGAAAAGTCATCTCTTGAACTCATAGGCTTCCATTTACTCAAGTTATTTCACTTTGTATTAACTTCCTAATTTATAGCTAACTGCACAGTCATGACTGGCCATCTTCGACACTTAATTCCGGGTGACTGCGTGATGCTGAAACTGATCTGAAGAATTCATCGGAAAGCCTACTGAACAAGGAAGAAATGTCTACTAGGAGACATAACTGCAAAATCCATCATTTAACCCCTTGAAAAATTAGGCGCCCCTGATTAAATTGCTTTACGGGTTCCAGACTTAGCCATTTTCCTAAACTGCCATCTGACACTTCAAACGGCTACTGACGGCGAACGGTGAACCCTGCTGACAGGAAACGAAGCTCACTGCATGACTAGAGATATTCTGCATCCAACGACTGTATACATGACCTCTGAAAAGTTCATTAAGGGCCTCAAAAGTAAAAGCGCCCCTGGCTCTTGGTTGCACTGATGTCATTTTGACGAAAGTTGAACTTTCATCCAAGTACCCTACTTCGATCTCTGATATCTGGAGCTAGGATGACCTGATTCAGGCACTATCTGTTTTAACGGACAGCCAGAAGGGCCCACAAGAGAAGTCTCTGGAGGTGACGAAGCAAGAAAACTGCTTCTAAGACCTCAAAAACTCCAGTGTGTATTTTATTTAAAATTACCGCTCCAGACAACCATTTTTTGGATATCCTCACTTTGCAGTATTGCACTAAAGACCTCGCACGTACGAGTGACTGCCAAATCCCGAAGGCTGATGGCTAGGCTCGTTGGATAGATAAAATGATCGCGCTCAAAAGCCATGAAGACTTCAAACACGAACAAACTCATCTAATAGGCCTAAAGGCTAGGCGCCTCTAGACTATAAAAATACACTGTAAATTGTTTGTTGGTCCGCCCGTGAAATTACGTGCTTGGTAGAACCTCCGCCACGATCACCTGGAACATCGGATCAACAAGCTGGATGATGCATTGCGGAGCTAGGCTAGAGTACTACTGATGTTAGGAAGACTTCATTTGCAAATTTTGGAATTTGAAGGGTCCTTTAAACCAGCGCCCTTGGGTTGTACTTGCACTGGGAATCAACGGAGAAGCTCAGAAACGTGAAAACTCCATTATAAGCTGATCTTCAGACGACTGCTGCCGGAGTTCTGAAACTAGGATGACTGCGTTTGATATCTCGCCGGATAAGCAAACGAGTTGAGAACGGATTGACTGTGTCCACTATCGAAAATGCCAAGATTCACCCCCTCTTTAAGATGGGCGCCCTCAGACTAGAGGCGCGCTTTTGCCTAAAAGTGACAAAATTCTCATATCTGGAACTTTGGGGATTTTAGCTTTTGACGTTGTTTGCTAGAGCTGTGGGTCTCAGAAAGCTTCGCTGGATAGCTTATTGGATAGCCAGACCAATTCTGAAGAGATTGACTGGATGCTTGAACATTTTTAGCAAAATCTTGACCTTCAACAAACTGGGCGCCCTTGGGCTATACTTGCGATTTTATGCTTTTTCTTGAGAAATCTTCATAATTAATCATTGAAAACTTCGTCTTGGTCACTAGAATGACCGTATGCAACATGAAATGCTATCGTGAGATGTCACTCTATTGTGAAAAGCTCGATTCTGAGTCTCCGCTTTAGGTTCTGATCAATAAAACTGACTTTGACTGACAAAATATTGACAAAAACTCCATGCTTGATATTGCCCAATGCTGTATTTTACAACATTTTATCAAAATTTAGACTATTTAATGCAAAATTCCTTGATGAAGCAAAAAATTTGGTTTGGGTACAACATTAGGCTCCGTCTGGTGACCATGTCGGATACCTACGGCATAGGAGAACCTAAGAATCTCAGTGTTAAGTAGACCAGTGATTTACAATTGGGCATTGGAGTCAGGACTTTTCCCTATTCACCTAAAACATTTGGAGTTTCCTAAAAACCTAACCTAAAAATCACCTAAAACACGACAAAAACATCACAAAATGGGGAAACACAAAACAACATTACGATAAAGCATAAAAATTACTTACAAAAATATTTACAATATTACTCCTCCCCTGGAGGGTTGAAGTGCTTAAGATATTGCCCACTATAAGGAAGGGGGAAGAGCCTTCCATCCTGATGTGAAAGAATATACGTGTTCTCTCCTACGGATTCATGAATATGGAAGGGCCCTAACCATAAGGAATCAAATTTTCCATGCATCCCTTTTGGCTCATGCCTTTGGTCCCACAAAAGGACTTGATCTCCAATTTGAAAGTCTCTATGACGAGCTTTCTTATGAAAAAATTTCTTCACTCTTTCTTGATGTTGAGTGATTTTATCAACAACCTATGTCCTTTCTTCTTGAAGTTTCATCAGGAGCAATATCCTCTTCTGAATAGGATCATTAAATTCTTCATCTTCCACTGCAGATGCCAACTGTAAAGCAGATAGCTCCAATGTAATAGGCAGAATAGCTTTTGTACCATACAAAAGTATAAAAGGCGAGGTGCCAATAGCTCTTTTAGGAGTTATACGATCAGCCCAAAGAGTGTCGTATAACTTAGTATGCTAAGCTCGCTGATTTGACTCAACCAACTTGCGTATAATTGTGACAATGTTCTTATTGGATGATTCGGCCTGTCCATTACCCTGAGGGTAATAATCTAATGAATGAGACAACATGATGCCATGATCAAAAAAAAACTTAAAATCTCCTCTGACGAGAAGCAAGTAGCATTATCAGTCACAATTTTTTGAGGAACTCCGAAGCGAGAAATGATATTCTCCTTGAGAAAGCTACAAACCACTTCGGACGTAGCTCGTTTAGTAGGAACCACTTCAACCCATTTTGTAAAATAATCAATCGTTGTAAGGACAAACACATGCCCCTTACTGGAACTTGGATTGACAGGTCCTACAAAATCAATACCCCACTGCTGAAATGGAGCATCAATGACAACTGGCCTGAGTGGAAAAGATGCCAATTTCACTTTACCAGCAAACTGCTGACATAACTGACATTTGTACACCCAATCATATGCATCATGAAACATAGTTGGCCAATAAAATTGTGCTCGTAGAATCTTGAATGCAGTGACCCTCGATGAAAAGTGCCCTCCACATGCCTGATTATGAAAAGCCTCTAACAACCTTCGCTGCTGATCCTTTCCGACACATAATAGGAAAGTTTCGTCAAGGCCACGCTTGTACAGAACGTTGTTAACAAGCACAAAATTTTGTGCTTTCAATTTCAGTGTTCTTTTTTGTTGTTTGTCCATGTGACGTGGACATTCTCCATACGTTGAATAATACCATAGAGGTGTGTACCATTCTTCTGCAGAATTAACTAATAAGACCAAAGGAAGGTCTTCTTCAACTTCTTGGTTTGAACCAATTCCACCATTGCTCTTGAACTTGCGATCTCCATCTTCCACCAATAATCTACAAAGACCTTGCCCACGAACAAGCTTTGTTGGCTTAATCTCTAGATCATATTGTTGAACTCTTGCAATCCAATTCCCTCTTTTCGTGCCCATCTCCTGCTGAGTAAGCACACTTTTTACTGCTAGATCAGTGACATACACCGTAGTGTGTGAATTCAAAAGATAAAATCTGAAATTCTTGATAGCTCTGACAATAGCATAAGCGTTCTTCTCGATCTGGGAATAACGCATCTCAGCATCTTTGAAATTAGCACTCATAAAAGCAATAGGAGATTCCCCCTCTTCGCTGAGCTTCTGTGTCAAAATGGCAGACAATGAATGTTCTGATGCATAATAGTAAAGAATGAAATCCTTCTGAAAGTTAGGCCGAACTAACATTGGTACATTAGCAATAGCTTCTTTAATCTTAATAAAGGCCTATTTTCCTTTGTCCATCCACACAAATGTAGACGTCTTCTTCATCATTGCTGAAATCTCTTTTGTCAACTCTGAGAAATCAGATACGAACCTTCGGATAAAGTTAACTATACCGAAAAAGGAGTGCACCTGCGTTTTGCTTGTAGGGAGAGATATTTTTTTTATTGAATCCACCCGATTCGGATCTATTCTGGTACCTTCTTTGGAAATGATATGACCAAGTAACTTTCCCTCCGTAACCGCAAAGATTGTCTTCTTTGGATTCAAAGATATTTTATGATACCTACATCTCTCGAACACTTTCACAAGATGTGAAAAGTGATTACTCTGTTTATTTGAAAAAACAGTTAAGTCATCAAGATAGATGACTATGATCTTATTCGTAAGATCCCCAAATGCTAAATCCATGGCTCTCTGAAAAGTAGCACTGGTGTTGATAAGACCGAAAGGCATCCTCTCATAAGCAAACATTCCCCACGGCATGGTGAAAGTTGTCTTGATCTGATCCTCGTCAGCCACTGCAATCTGATTGTAGCCAGAAAAACCATCAAGAAGTGATAGCATTTTCAATCCGGTAACTGTCTGCAATGTATGCTCCATGATAGGTAAGGGATAATTGTCCTTTAAGGATGATTGATTCAAGTTCCTGAAATCAATGCAAATTTTGATTTCTCCATTCTTTTTGCACACAGGAATGATATTTGACACCCAGGTGGAATGATGAATAGGAAAAATTATTCTGGAGTCCACCATCTTCTGAATTTCCGCATAAATAGTATCTTGAATTCGCGGATTATAATGTCTTTGTTTCTACTTGAAAGGCTTAACTTCAGACTTCAGCAGAATTGTGTGAGACAATTCAATAGGTGTGAAGACCTTTAAATCTTCATATGACCAGGCAAAAACATCCTTGTACTACTTGAACAAGGCGATAAACCTCTTAGTTTCTTCAGGAGTACAACATGTGCCCAAATTCACAAGTTGAGGCTTGTCTTCAGTACCTATGTTGACTTGACTATATTCTGATGAAGTATTCACCCCTGACCTCTTCTGATCTTGGATGTAACGATCATGCCTGTCAAAAATATCCTCTAAGGATACAAAACCTTTAGGAATCTGATTTCCTTTTAACTGTATGATTCTGGATTCTATAACCTCAGATTCTTCTACAATTGACTCTTTGTGAGGAGTTAAACTCCCTTCAAAGAACAATTCTTTGTAGTTGTCTCCCATGACGAGAAATTCTTTAATATCTTCATCATCACTAAAGACTTGCCAGTTGTCTGAATTATCAGGAACAACTATTCTGTAAATTAACTCAATAGCAAATGAATTCTGACGAAAGTCAGAGTTAGGCACAAAAAGAGCGGCTGAAACTACAAGCGCATCAGCTTTGCTATTGTTCATTCTTGAAATGTATTTGATATTAAATGCATCAAACCAGTCGATTGCATTCCATACTTTCTGCCTGTAGTTCTAGAGATGATTCTTTCTAATGTGAAACTTCTCTTTGACCTGCTTTAAAATCAGCTCTGCATCTCCTTCAACTTGAAGCAGCTTGATCCCCATATTCTTTGCATTTTTGAGACCTAACAAAAGCGCCTCATATTCTGCAGTATTATTAGTGCAATCGAATTGCAATCTATATGCAAAAGGATATAAACGACCTTCGAGAGAGATAATCACTACTCCCGCTCTATAACCTGAAGTCAAACAACTGCCATCAAACTGCATCGTCCACATCTCTGATTCTTTATCTAATAATTCAGTGGAAAGTGCAAAATTCTAACAATCATCTGTCACTTCAAACACCATAGCATATGTGCCTAGACCCGTGTCTTGATATAACACTTGAGCATGTGGGTCCTGGGACTTTACCACTGTAAACTTTGATTTGGTTTCCGGCTCTAACTTGAAAGTACCTTTCTTCAATGGGATTATAGCGAATGACCAATCCATCTGTATTTATCCTCCGAGATCCTTGCAAAAACTTCTACTAAGTAACATTCCATAACTGGTAGGAATATCAGCTACTAGAATAGTCATCATAATCTTCTTTTCTGGACACGACGCTAGCCTCACTTGCACATCTTTGAGTTGACCGACTAACGGCACTGGTTTGGACTCAAGTGAATAACATTTTTCCTGAGTCGGGGTGCACAAAAGTCCCAACGCATTCATAATCTATAAGGGCATTACGTTGTCCAAAGCTCCACTGTCAATTATGCAATTGCTCAGCTTGAAACCTCCTATATATAAAGATATATAAAACGGCCTCGGCTTCTCTTCTGCAGGAACTGAGGATTGTAACAATGTCGGCTGAACGACATTCTTCTTCTTAAGAACATTCAAGATCCTATCCAGCTGCTTTGGATGATCTTGTAAATACTCTAGCTAAGATATCTGTACCTTCGTCTTCATCATGGAAGAGACGATGTCAAAGCTTGTTGAAGATGTATCTAAAGCTACTGGCAAGATATTTTCTTGTGAAGGTTTTTGATTAGAAGTAGAAACTACTTCCTTTGCTTTTGTATTCAAATTCCACTTTTCCTCTTCCTCCTTCTGTGCTTTGAAATGTTGAGCACGTGTGAACATAGGTGAGGTGATATTCTCATGATTCATTGCAAGAGAAAAACGACGGGATTCTTCTTCTTCTTCAATAACAGGTCCTCGATCAAAATATCCCGTTGCGGAGTCACCATCAAACTTGTCTGTCTATGAAGAGACGACATTTGAACTGGAAGGTATGAAGTCTGAACTAGGAGCAGAATCAGAAAATCCCATGAGCTTATTCATTCTTTGATTTTCCGGACAAGTAGCTCCAGTGTGCTTTGCTGAATCATGGAACGTGCAAAAGACCGTAGCCTTCTCAGCTTCATTATTTTGTCTCGGTTGTCCTTGCGAAAACTTTGACTTGAAATTATTGTACGGCTGAAAATTATTCCTTCTCGGCTGATATGTTGGTTGTGATTGAAAAGGTGGTGTGGGCAAGGCTGGTTGCCCTTGAGATGGTTACTGTCGCTTTAGTATCGTCACCTCATTTGCTACCTTCTGTAGCAATGGATCAGCCAACGCTTGCACGAGCAGCCTGATCGAATCATCTTTCATCTTGCCGGTTGTAATCATGTTATCTTCAAGCTTGATTGCTTCCTCCTGAAGGTGTTGTAGATTATCTTCTTTGCTTATCTTCAGGAAAAGGGCAATTTCTGACGGTAATGCGTTGATGAAAGAACTCATCAAAATCTCATCAGATGGATTCAAAGTGTGAGAAAGATGTGTAACAAGGCAATTAAACCTTGCCACAAATTCTCTCATCGGTTCATGCTTTTCCACCTTTGAATTTGAGAGTTGTGCAAATAATCTATGATTGTCTTCGACAGGCTTGAATCTTGCCAAAAACTTCTCGCTCATGACGACCCAACTAGTAATAATTCCTAGCTCAAGATTATTGAACCAATCTGCTGTGTTGTTCTCAAGAGTCTCCACGAAAAGACGAACGGCGATGTCCTCATGTGCAACATGCAAAATGGAACAAGCCACTGTGAATGCTGATAGATGTTCATCTGGATGTTTAGAACCATCACCATGAAATCTTGAGAAAAACTTACGTGATCCCTTGGGCAATTCATGATGTCCTAGTAAAGCCAACGGTCCAATATTGTCGCCCCAAGGCAAGGGGGTTGGACGTCTTGCATTTCTTCCATTACAACCATTGTGATCATCACCATTGTTGTTGTTAATAATACGATCACCCATCTCTGTAATTGGAGTGGGAGATTCTTCTTCAAAAATTTCTGATTCAGTAAACTGATCAGGAGCTTCTTCAAAAACAGGATCTGGCTGTATAGGAGGATTTCCTCTCCTTCTTCTAATGTAAACTCGGTACGCCAGGATGCTTAATTCCATGCGGGAGGTGGCAAAACTGGTCTACCTGTTGCAAGATCTGCTTTTTCTTCTTCTTTATCTAGAGTTGTAGCTACGTTTCTCCATTGAGTGGTAGATGTATGATTTTCAAAACTAAATGTGCGCAAGCTACTGATAATATATGACTGTTTTGCTTTGATGAATATTAAATTCAGTTGAATAACAGGCGAACATAGTTTTGGTTGTAATACTGGGGCAGTAGGACGCCAGATAGTCATAACTATGACATGAAGTTATTTCAACGCCTCGTGCACCACGGTGGGCGCCAGAAAGAACTGTTGGCGTAACAACTAACACCTCTGGAGTAAAAGTTGTTATGAACAGCCTATGTACACTATGCAATGAGTGCTCTTCAAATTAGGAGGGGAAGCTCCCTCATTGTGCTTTGACAAAAATACTTGCAAAGGGAAATAAGCTAAACTATGTCATGTCTTTTTGTTTCAGCTATAGAGGCACAAGGCTTTCTTGAAAGAACTTATACGTTGCAGCTGAGTATTTTCTGGTTTTGCAGATCCACTAACTACAACTAAACTTAATCTATCCAATCTCCTCAGGAAAACAGAGCATGAGGAAATGGAGCAAGGTTTGACTATCTGACGATAAACAAATTCAGATTCTCTACTTGAAGGCAAGGTGGCGTGACTATTATCTCAACTTGAATAAGTTTATTGGGCACAAAACAGATTTAAGAATTTATCATGACAATCTTATGAAACCCTATGTGGCATAACACTTGGTCAAAATATTAAAGACTTCACAAAATAGATTTATCATCACAATCTCATGAAACCCTATGTGGCATAACCCTTGATTATAATGATAAAGATTCACAACATAGATTTATCACCATAATTTCTCGAAACCCTATGTGGCATAACGATTGATCACAATGGTAAAGATACACAAAACAGATTTATCATCACAATCTCTTGAAACCCTATGTGGCATAACAATTGATCACAATGGTAAAGATGTTCAAAATAGATTTATCTCAACTATGGAAAGAATCCACCATTACAATCTCTTGAAACCCTATGTGGCATAACAATTAATCGTAATAGCGAAGACACATGAACAAATACCAAAAGAGTAATATTGAGGGCAAGGTAGGCGCAGCATATATTTCTCTCTTCAGAAAAAGTTATTTACAAATGAGCAAAAACTCTTATTTATATACATCAAGGTGTAGGGAACCCTAAAATCACCTTGAGTCATCTACAGTCTTGCAATGCATGCAAGATTCGCTGCCAAACCCTAATGAAGTAAACTATACAGTTAACTAGAAAGCTACCATCAGTTAACCGAAACATCTAATCTAAAAATGGACAGTCGTGCAAGCATGCACGTCCTTATTGAAAGAAAGTTAACTAGAAGACTACCATCAGTTAACGAAAAACCCTAAATAAAACTTCAAGTAAACAAGGTGAATCTCAGAATAGATATGCATGAGGTGAGATAGCCAGTTAACTTGAAAGGGTAACACCAAGTTAACTCCTGTGTGTAATGTCTATCATGAGAGGTGGAAACTAAAGTCTATTGGTCGTGATCTCGAGCAATCAATCCCTCAATGAGATTGTTAACTGTATCACTATCTGGAGCTATGAGACTCTGATGAAGAATACTATGTCAGTGCAGCATATCCTCACCAGCTATGATCTGAGACTGAAGTTCGCCCCTACTCCTTGTTGCTTCATCGAACAATGCTGACATGACTGTAAGCTGAGTAATCTTACAAAAAATGGTCTCCCCACTGAAATTGATATGAATGAGTGCCTGAAGCTCTGACTAAACATCGGTAAGCTCAATGTAGGAACCACCCTCGATCTGGTAACGGCATGGTAAGCGAGATACTAGAGTCCTCACAAATCGGAGTGCACTAGTGATGTGCTCTCTACTCTCAGCCAACTCTGATGCTAAAGTGTCTTCTATCTTTGCCCTGAAAACCAATTGTGTCTTCCAAGAGTAGATAGCTTCTCTGTCCTCTGCATCTGTGACTACATCATAGGCCACACTCAGGTGAGCAATCATAATCTCGTCTTTGGGTTTGTTAATAGCCATATCTCATTCCTCATCCTGAAGATGAATATGGAGCTCTCGTGTATTGTACCGCAACTAATATAACTCTATAAGCATAGCACGGCCTCTAATAACGAACTCCTCCTCCCACTCATCCAAACGCTTTCCATATGCAACCAAGTGATTGAGTTGACTTTGCTTTGCTGGAGGCTCAAGCATTGGCAGGAGTGTGTTAATGGCATCTGGTCTATGTACAAGGCTAGAAATATACTGACGAAGCTGTCTGATTTCAGCCCTGAGGTCTGCCTTATCCTCTCTGTCCTTTAGTATTCTATCCCTGGCACTATCTGTAGCAACTTGTAGAAGATCAACCTAAGTTTGGCGTGTGCTGCGACCAAGGTTGACTATGATAACTTCAAAATCCTGAGATTCCAACTCAGCCAAGTACTTACCCTGTGGAGGTACGGCAGTTTCAATGACAATCTCCATGTCAGTGTTTCTCTCTACGTGAACCATGTTCTTGACTCTCTTGTCTGGTGCATCCTGGTAAATGTCATCAAAATCAGAATGATTAAGAACATAAGATGGCTGCCCCCTCTTCCTTCCTAGCTGAGCTTCAATCCAAGATTGGTCTTGGCTAATGTTACTAGAAGGGTCTGCACTAGCGACAGGACGTATTGATGAGAGTGAGTGTGTAAAAGACCCACTGCGAGGTGGAGAGTCTAAATCCAATTCAATGTGAATTGGGGTAGGTGACTGCTCTGGAACTAATGTAGGAACTTGAGGCTGAACCTCAGGTACTGGCAGGCTCTGAACTGACCTCTGAACTGGCTCTGTGATAGGCTATCTGTCAAGCTCCATGTGTGTAACAGTGGCAAGCGCCTTGCCCTTTAAATTGTTTGGTGCTTGTACTTTCTTGGGAGGATTACTCCTCTTCTTCTTGTTAGGTTTTAATGAGGAAGGTAACGAAGGATTCACCACTACTGGTGGCTCTGCTCTAGGAACAGTTACCCTCCTTGTCTTCTTGTTGTCGAGGTAAAGTATACTGTTCTGAATAACTCTACTTGACCTCTCCTTGACCGTTGCATATTCCTTGGCATACCAATCAACTGATAGCAATGGCTGTGTATCAACCTGCTCTCTAAAAAACTGAGGAAGAACCTCTCCCTCATCATCTGATAAACCTCCCACATCTTCTGACAAGAAAACAAAAATCTGTGAGAGAGAGAAGCGGTCGTAACTGCATCTGTGAACCTCAAAGTCATCTGCGCAATTTTCCCAGTAATCCTCCATAGAAGGCTCGTGATATGTACCTCCAGCCAGGTGAGCTGTATAATGACCTGAAAGATCATAGGCACGTGCTTCGACAAGATACTTAAGATGATATTTCTCAAGTTCTTGTCCTGCGATCTTAGCATCAATTGCCGACTTGCACCAATACATTCCAACTTGAAAAGGAAAGTTGAGAGATGGTTTGTGCCTGCAGCGTAGAAGACGATGAACATCATGCATCTGTCTTAGGAATTCCTGAAAGATTGTCTTATCCAAAGGATAACGTGGAAGCATAGCTGGATTTCCTGTAAAGCTATATACTCGGATGTAGGTGTATGTTGGGAACTGAATAAACCAATCTGCCCATCCATCCATCGCTGCCCTAGCAACTGCCGAGATACGAACGTGCAACTCCCTGTCTAGGTTTCTCACTATATAAGTCAGAAAATCCTCGTGAACACGCTTGAAATCACATTCAGCTCTGGTGAACTCAAGCTGATCATAATACTGATAGACTTTCTGAACACTGAGAATGCCCATGGTGTTTAGTCCTCGGAACTGACCCTGATAAGCGATCAAGTACACGAGATACAAACACATATGAAACTCACGAGCAACTAGGAAACCGGTGATCTGCTTGTGGAGAATATCGCTGATGAAGGATGCCCAGTCATAATGCTCTTGCCTACAAATGATGCGACCAATAATGTAATACATCCAAGGCTGGAAAACATTCGCATGCGCTTGACCTAAGACATGATTCAAGAGTGTGATTAGAATCGCATACTCATCCTTGTATTCACCGCGACCCACATTATTTGGCAGTCTATTCTTTGCTTTTTTTAACCATCTTTATGCCATCTTCTTCTGAAATTTGTCCACATCAGCATCAAATGCCTATGCACACTGCTCCATAGAAACAACTAGGCTATTCTGGTGTTGAGGAATGCCAAAACTCCTTTCGATGTCCAAAGGTTTGAGACTGCAAATGACCCGCCCGTCAACTGACACTATCTCACGAGTAGTAGAATTGTAATGCTTAATGCAAGACATCACAAACTCAACACAGTGAATGGAGATAGGTATGGAAGCGGCCTCTAGTAAACCAAACTACTCAATATTTTGAATGATTGAACTTCTGATTTTGACTGGATCTAGCACTGCTTCTGGCAATACTTTGTGAAGGTATGTCTCAACCAACCTGAGAAAATCATGAGTAAGGACTGTTTTGGTCCTGTATTCGAGTTGAGTGAACTGCATTCTAAAAAATTAGCCTGTTGACTGTGAATTCCACTATGTTCTGACAAGATTTCTGGAAAGCTAAAAATAGCCTTTTGAAGAATTATTTTTAGCGAAAAATCCGAGATATGGGTTTTGTCCAGAAAAGGATTCTAAAACAACCCAGAATGTCAGATTTGCAAAAATTCAACTTCTACTCAATTGTACAAAGATTTTTCACTTGAGAAAATTAGTAACTCAAAACGAACGTTCTAAAGTTAAAAATTTGTGAAAAATCAAACGCACAAATTTAACTCAAGGAAATTATATGAGAATGATCCAGATACTGAGACTTGTAGAATTCACCAATTTCAGGAACATGCAAATTGTATTATGTGAGAAATCTAAGATTGAAAGATGAAAAAGACGTTTTTATGATGCCTTTTTCTTCTATGAAAATCGCCTTAGATTTCTTTAAATTGCTGACAATTGTGAACTTTAATCTACAAAAAGATTAGTTAGGTAAAATTGCCTCTGGAAATTGATGAAGATTTTGCCTTTGATCTGGAAGAATTCGCCTTTATTCGAAAAACCACGAATTTTCCTCTTGAAATTTGCGCCTTTATGAAGAAGAAATTCTAATTTCCTTTGAAGAAAATATGAATTTATATTGAGTTTGAGAATTTTCCTTTGAATATGAAATTCGCCTTTGAATATTGAAGGATTGCGAATTGATATAGAGAACGCCTTGGAACTTGAAATACGCCTTTGAGTATTGAAGAAATGGAGAATTTTGTTACTATGAACTCCCTTAAAGATGCACGCCTTCTCTTCTTGAAGAAATACGAATTGCTTTGAAGTTGCCTTGAAAATTTGATAAACTTCGATTCCCCTTTTGAAGATATGAATTTGCTTTAAAAAACACGAATTTCACTTAAGCTTTAATTTGCTCTTAATGAAATCGAATTTTCTTTGAAAGCTCTATGAATAATAATGAAAATGCCATACTTTAAATAAGAAGAAATTCGCACCAATTAGTAACTGCAAGAATTGAAAACCCTGAGAAAAATAGAAGATCTCTGATTGGTCCCTTTTAGTTCCACTGCCACTGACTGGAAGTTCGAATTTGAATAAATATAATAAAATATTTATTATCATGCAAAATAGCAAAAGGCGCCAAAAATAGAAAATCGCCATCTTATGCTAAAATTGCAAATATTCTGAACTTCAGTTGACAATTTTTTTGAAGTCTTAGGATTCACCGTCGGGCTTCACCGATTTCGAAAAGTCATCTCTTGAGCTCATAGGCATCCATTTGCTCAAGTTATTTCACTTTTTATTAACTTCCTATTTTATAGCTGACTGCACAGTCACGACTGGCCATCTTCGACAATGAATTTTGAGTGACTACATGATGCTGAGACTGATCTGAAGAATTCATCGAAAAGCCTACTGAACAAGGAAGAAATGTCTACTAGGAGACATAACTGCAAAATCCATCATTTAACCCCCTGAAAAATTAGGCGCCCCTGATTAAATTGCTTTACGGGTTCCAGACTTAGCCATTTTGCTAAACTGCCATCTGACACTTCAAACGGTTGCTGACAGTGAACGATGAACCCTGCTAACAGGCAATGAAGCTCACTGCATGACTGGAGATATTTTGCATCCAACGACTGTATACATGACCTCTGAAAAGTTCATTAAGGGCCTCAAAAGTAAAAGTGCCCCTGGCTCTTGGTTGCACTGATGTCATTTTGATGAAAGTCGAACTTTCATCCAAGTACCCTACTTCGATCTCTGATATCTGGAGCTGGGATGACCTGATTCAGGCACTATCTATTTTAACGGACAGCCAAAAGGGCCCACAAGAGAAATCTCTGGAGGTGACGAAGCAAGAAAACTGCTTCTAAGACCTCAAAAACTCCAGTGCGTATTTTATTTAAAATTACCGCTCCAGACAACCATTTTCTAGATATCCTCACTTTGCAGTATAGCACTAAAGACCTCGCACGTACGAGCGACTGCCAAATCCCGAAGGCTGACGGCTAGGCTCTTTGGATAGATAAAATGATCGCACTCAAAAGCCGTGAAGACTTCGAAACGCGAACGAACTCATCTGATAGGCCTAAAGGCTAGGCGCCTCTAGACTGTAAAAATACACTGTAAATTGTTTATTGGTCTGCCCGTGAAATTACATGCTTGGTAGAACCTCCCCCACGATCACCTAGAACATCAGATCAATAAGCTAGATGATGCATTGCGGAGCTAGGCTAGAGTACTACTGATGTTAGGAAGACTTTGTTTGCAAATTTTGGCATTTGAAGGGTCCTTTAAACCAGCGCCCCTGGGCTGTACTTGCACTGGGAATCAACAGAGAAGCTCAAAAATGTGAAAACTCCATTATAAGTTGATCTTCAGATGACTGCTGCCAGAGTTCTAAAACTCGGATGATTGTGTTTGATATCTCGCTGGATAAGCAGACTAGTTGAGAATGGATTGACTGTGTCCATTATCAAAAATGCCAAGATTCACCCCCTCTTTAAGATGGGCGCCCTCAGACTAGAGGCACGCTTTTGCCTGAAAGTGACAAAATTCTCATATCTGGAACTATTGGGATTTCAGCTTTTGACATTTTTTGCCAAAGCTGTGGGTCTCAGAAAGCTTCACTGGATAGCTTATCGGATAGCCAGACCAATTCTGAAGAGATTGACTGGATGCTTGAACGTTTTTAGCAAAATCTTGACCTTCAACAAACTGGGCGCCCTTGGGCTATACTTGCGCTTTTATGCTTTTTCTTGAGAAATCTTCATAATTAATCATTGAAAACTTTGTCTCAATCACTAGAATGACCATATGCAACATGAAATTCTATCATGAGATGTCACTCTATCATGAAAAGCTCCATTCTGAGTCTCTGCTTTAGGTTCTGATCAATAAAACTGACTTTGACTGACAAAATATTGACAAAAACTCCATGCTTGATATTGCCCAAAGCTGTATTTTACAACATTTTAGCAAAATTTAGACTATTTAATGCAAAATGCCTTGATGAAGCAAAAAATTTGGTTTGGGTTCAACAAGGAAGCAACAAAATAACTCTTGGGGTAGAGGTATATTTTCATGTGAAAAAGAACAACCCAACAATGGGAGAGGTTACCAAAAACAAGCAAGAGGAGGAAAACACAAGAAGAAAAGGAAAGAGGAGATTTCCTTAGAGGAAGAGGGTCATTTGGAAGAGGTAGAGGAAAAGGCTTCAACTTCACACATGTTTCTAGTGTGGAGAGGTTGGACATAGGTCCTTTGAATTCTCTCAAATACAACAAGACGTTAGCAAGAAGAGTGCAACAAAGAACTATGCAACACATGTTGGTGAAGAGAGTGTGAATTCCCCAAAGCAAGTAGAAGAACTCAAAGAGGGAGAGGCATTGATGCTGAATAGAGTTCTTTTGAAACCAAAAAAAAAATTGGAACCAACACAAAGGAAGAGTTTATTCCAAACGGTGGGTGAGTGTAGAATCATGGGGGTTCAAAAAGTGGTGATATGACAAAAAGTGGCTGATGACCTTTTTTTAATCCAAATTTGATGAAACAAAAAGGGTTTATTGATAAAATTGTCAGCTTTCCACCAATATAATATATGTCTTATTTTAAATTTAATAGATAATTATTATTGATTTTCTACATGCATTATGACTAAAGTCCTGATTGATAGGTTGATTGAAAAATATTTATAATTCTTAAATGATTTCACATTTTTTGAATCCAAAAGATGTGACACATTCTATCCTTCCCATACTATAAGACAAAAAATTCATAACTAATTATTTACTTTCAAAAAATTACAAAAAAAGATGTTCCACATTCATGCATGTGTTGTTGAAAATGGAGGTAATTATGTAGCTTAATACTTTGTAAAACTATGAGATTGCAGATCTAATTAAGTGTTGTTTGTTACAATTTCTTTATATATGATTATTTGTTTAGATTCATTTTACCAATTATAGAAGTAGACAAAATATTTTAGAAGAATAAGACCAAAAGATAGAAGTGATACAACATATACCATGGAGAAACCCTTTCGGGAAAAAACTCCACCACCAGAATCAATAGTGCTTGTATTGTTTAGCCTTAGAACAAGATTACAATAATTCTTTATCAATCCTTGTTTGAGATGCTTCTTTTGCCTTCAAAAATTTTTCTTCACAACCTACAATAAACTCTCATGTGTCCAAGCATGAATCCACACATCCTATGCCATGCTTCACAAAAGTACTCTCTTATAACTCTCTTCAACTTGTTGCAATAAATAGATAATTGTGAACATTGTAAACTCCAAAGAGTTGAAAATTACAAGAGGATAAAGCTCCTCACAAATATCTATGCCATTCATGTGCAAGTAGAGTTCTTCCGTGAAAAATAATTTCAAACCAAGTCATTCATCAACTTGGGCATCCCAAACTGAAGTCTTAACTCAACATTGATTTCAAAGATATCTTCCAAGCTTCTCCTCAAAGATGGCACCCAAGAATGGGCCACACTTAACTGAGCCTTGTAAATATCTTCTCATGCAAAAGTGTTAACTCCAAGATCTCAACTTGGGCACCCAAGGTGGGTCCAAGTCAAACTTTGTTAACTGAAACATATCTCTCCATTAATTCATGCAAACATGATGCATGATTTATCATCCCCACTTAACTGAATGTAGCCACCTATTATCTGTCATGCAACTCAAGTCATTAGCATGCAACACAAGTCATTAGCATGCAACTAAAGTCAATTGAAGTCAACTAACATGCAACTCAAACTAGCTACATGCAATTGAAGATAACTGAACCATAATTGAACTAAACTAAACTAAACTCCACTCATGTAAATATCAATTCCTAACTTCTAGGATCTTTACATGCATTACTGAAGTGTTATTTTTCTCCAAACAGTTAACTGAAATCAAGGTGGGTTCCACCTTCCATGTGGGTGCCCCACGTGCTCCTATTTTTTAGGAGCTCTTCTTGGACGCCCTCACATGTTCCTATCATTTAGGAATAATTACAAATGTCAATTTACATGTTCATTTCATTCGAATTTAACCTCTTTCTAATCCTAGCATTGGGGGACACTTTCCAAGGACTTAGGAGATACGTGAAATATGTTTAGGATTGCAATTAAATGCCATCCTATTCCCAACATGTGTCAGATCTACTTATATTGAAAGTTTCCAAAAAAAAAAAAAATTGCTTGTACTTATGTTGGTCAGACATACACCTCCTTTTTATTTTTCCTGAAAAATTTAGTACTACTCCATTGAAATCTGAAATTTTCACAAATAGATTTACTTTTTTCCAAAAAAATAACTGGTATCTTAGAAACTACATTCAATTTGGTACAATTTTTTTCTTAAATAGTTTTCAAATTATGTTAATAACCTATTCAAAATTTTATGTCAAGTTTCCTAGCTCTATTTTTCTGAACTTCCATTGCCACTTAAGGGCCTAGTTTGGATCCCCATTATCCATCACTAACCTTGGTGTGTAAGTTAGGTGTTAAGTGTTGTAAGGTGGTTATGGATAGAAGAAGTACCGATAATTTGGTCTCACGAGAGATGGTAGAGAAGCTATAATTGGAAAAAATAAGGCATCCAAATCCTTACCGAGTCACTTGGTTACAAAAGGATCATCAAATTCCAGTAAGTGAACAATGCTTGGTTGAATTTCAGATTGGTAATTATGTTGATAAGGTGTTGTGTGATGTGATTCCCATGGACGCTTGTCATGTCCTTTTGGGAAGACCATGGCAATATGATAGACATGTTGTGTATGATGGTTGGGAAAATATGTATACCATCGCAAAGGATGGAAGAGAGTATCATTTGAGTCCATTGAAGGACAAGGAGAAACAAGTGAGAGACATTTCATTAGTTTATTTTCATGCTAGTGAACAAGTTGTGAAAATGACAAGTAAGGTTGAGAGCAACCCAATAGTAGTTCATGAGAAGAGGACTTTAAGTGAGGTCAAGGGAAGTGATGAAGAGTTGGTACAACAGTTGCACAAGAAAGTGAAGAAGAGTAAGAGGCAACCAAATAATTGTAAAGGAAGTGAAAAGAGTCTAAAAGGAAAACACAATTTAGCATTGGAAGAATATACTTGTTTGTATTAGAAGTCTAAAATGGATCTTCATCATTGGGAAGAACCAAGTGGAGGTGACCACCGAGGTGAGTGAAAATTGCAGTATAAGCAATAGAGGAATGTGAAAGAGGGAAGAGGTAAAGAGGTTTTGATTAGTAGGAAAAAGAAGAATCTGATTGATGAAGAAGATATTTGGATAAAAAATGAGCAAGGGATCACCATTCAAAGAGACCAAAAATGTTCATGAGCTACATCCTCATGAAATATTTTCATACCTGGTGTGTTTGATGCGAGAGCATCCATGTATTCTAGTTATCAACACCATTTCATTCTCTCTCTTTTTTTTTGAAATTTTGTTGTGAGATTCAAAACTTGATGGTTACCTTTACTTGTCTAGTTTGCATTTAATCTAGAATTCATTTAAATATTATCAAATTTTGAAGTCCAAGAAAATTGATCTGGGAGATTCTTTAAAAAGGAAATTTTTAAAAGCATAAAATAAAGCCAAAGTATGGCATTCCAAAATGGGCGATTTAACTTGTTTGGGCATTGTACTTGGAACAATTCACATGCCTTTTCTTGGTAAAAAAAGACAAATAGAAACTCCTCCTTTGGACAACGTAGGAAAAGAAAAAGGCTAGAAGTTTAATCACTACCTAATAAAGAGGAGTAGGCACAAAAATGGGAAAAAGGAAGCAATAAGCTAAAAATAAATAAAGTGACTTCATCGACCTCCGGGAAAATGTGAAGAATCTCTGCCAATTAAAAAAAACCATTAAAAACAAAGGTGTGGTTGATAAGAAGAGGTGCATCGTTGGAGGTGATAAAGTATGTGAATCGACCCCCTTTTTGGGATTAAATTTTTTGCTAAATAAAAACCAACAAGTGGCATAGTTGAGAGGTGAATAGATTGCATTGGAGGTTGTGATAAGAAATAACATTGATTCATTCCCTTAGCTAAAAAATTCTGCACATTAAAACTAGATGAAGCATGACATTTGGAACTAGTAGGAGTTGAAGTTTGGTGTTAATATTACATAGAAAATAGGGGAAACATTTGTAATTTGTAGATTTTTGTTTAAATCCTTTCATTTTGTAAATTGGAAAAAAACAATTGAATAATTCAAGGTGATTTCCATACTTGTGATTGTGTAATTGAAATATAGGTAAGATTCCTTTTTTTTTTTTGGTTGAATTGTTGCAACTAATCTTAGTTTGGTAAGACTCATATTTTTGAACTCCATCAAAAAGACATGTCAAATGCCAATTTGAAGCATAGGATGAATCATGAGACCAATAGGGAAATGAAGGATGGTTACACAAGTCTTAGCGACATTGATGAGTTAGCTTTTAATTTCTACCTACACACCGAAAAAGAAAACATTGGTCGTTTTAAGCAGTTTCATAACCCCTATCTAAATTTTGATCATGAGAGCAACATCTATCCAACCCCTACAATGCACCCCATGGCATCAATGTCCTCCATATCATACCTTTACTTCACTATTCCTCATTGATTTATTGTTGTTGTTGTAGGATAAAGTCTAATTGACCACCAGTTCAATGCAGTAGCACTCCCATGACATAGAATTGTAGTTTCTTGTGGAAAAATCTAAAAGACATGGGATAACTTGCACTTTATTTTATTTTTTCATAGTTACAAGGATTTAAAAATAAAATGATAAATACTTGAAAATGAGTAAAGAAATTGAGCTTCACTGATTCTCCCGTGTTCCTCTAAAATCTCTTGTGTGATAGAAAAAAAAAATATATATATATATATATATATATATAGTTTCTTTTTAATAATCACATGCCAAGCCCCCTACCTTTCATATAAAATTTTGTGACAGTTTGATCATCTAAATACCTTTCATTTGACGTTTTATGAAAAATATAAATTGTCAAAAAAAAATTATGATTTTTTATAGAAAACATTCTATATTAAAACATTTTTAGTGATTTTATTAATTGTACATATTAAATATGAAAAAATATAAATTTCTATTTTTAAAGTAATGAAAGTAATTTGGTTTTTTTAAAATATATTATTATGTATCATATAAATTAATTAAGTATTTTTTAATAGGAATCATAATTCTTAAAAATACCAATAAACAATAAAAAATATAATAATTTAATATAAACCTTCAATATATAATTTTCTTATAGTTAAACACAAAAAATAACTTCTCCAAAGAGATTAACTATTTTTTTAAAAATTGAAATGCAAAAATTAATGATGTATTACATAGAAAATAAACAAAAACAAGTGTTATCAAAGGTCAAGAATTCTTCTTGACTTTGTATTCTTCCATATTTGATATACTTTACAAGTATGCAACATCTAAAATAGGTTATGGTCAATCATGAACGTAAAATAATAAATGGATAAATGAAAATTTATATTATTCCTAGGCTATCTTACTCATGTATGCACACAAGTGGAAGATCATGTAAGGGCTTGCAAACCATTTGATAGATTGATTCAAGGAAGAAGTGAATAAACAAGAAAATATAGGAAAGGCACAAACTTGTTCAACACAATAAATTAAAGATGATTATTATATTAACCCAATATGTTTAAATACATCTATAGAAAAAGAATATAGTCCAAAGATACATTCCAAGGAGAGGGACAACCAAGACAATGCAAATAGTGTGCAAAGCTCATGAAGTAACAAAAAAATAACAACCCTAAGTTGAGAATTTTGATGCTACAATGTGGAGATTTTGACAAAAGGTATGGGAAACAAGTTGAGAATTGGAAAAACCAATGGGAAGCTCCTCAAGTGGTGGCGATGGTGGTGGCAATTTTTCAAATTTTGAAAAGGTGGGGGATTAGGATGATGCTTCAGGCGGTAATGGCAGTCGGTTTGTTGATAGAGGGTGATGTCAGGCGGGGCCCTTGTTATAGGTAAGTTGAGTGGGTTCCCTTTTGTGGCTAACGTTCTTTTTGACGGAAAAGGGGCTTCAAATAATGTGTGTTTGATGCATTCCCAAGTGCCTAGCTCTGAATATGTGGTACCTAATTTTGATAAGTCAAGCAATGGCCTGTTTTCAGATGGGTGTGATGGGACTCCTAGTATGGAGGGTCTTGGGTTTTACAAGAATAAGAATTCTTCTTGTCAAGCTCTTCTCTTGAATGGTCAAATCTATTTGGTTCTAAGCCTAAAGGAAAAAGTAATTCCCCTCTGGTGCCTTTTGTTGCTAATAAAAAGACCGGTGAGTAATCTATTTTTGTTCCAAACTATATTGTTGACAAAAGAATGTCTAATATGGATATGGCTCTGTTGGGTAAATTTGTTGTTCCTCGGTCTCATATTGAGCTGGTCTGCAAGTTTACTTTAAATCATTGGAAACCTAAAGGACAAGTTGATGTGGCTGCTATGGCCAAAGGTTTCTTCTCTTTTTCCTTCAACCGTGAAGATGATATGGTGATGGTGCTGACGGGTGGCCCGTAGTTCCTTGGAAAGTCTTCTTTGATGTTGAATAAGTGGGAACCGGGCTTCAATCTGAACTCGTGCTCTTTCTCGGCTGCTCTAGTTTGGGTTAGATTGCCTAGCCTCCCATTAGAATTTTGGGATGAGGAGGTGTTTAAGGGGATTACCAGTACGTTTGGCTATTTGATGTCAATAGACCAAATGATGACTTCTAGGAAATAACTAGTTTATGCTATATTTTGTGTGAATGTGGAGCAATCTACTAATTTTCCTTCTATGATTAAGATTAGCTCTAAACTTGGGGTGTGGGAGAAAATGGTTGAATTCAAGTCAAATCCCTTTGCTTGTTTCCACTGTAAAAAATTTGGCCATTGGGCTAAAAAATCCCCTCTCAAAGTTCCTAAACAAATGACAAAATAATAGAGAGAGAAAGAGAAACCTCCAGCTCAAGAGGTGGAGTCTATAATACCTCCTGCTTGGGAGGTGGAGCTTGTGGGTGTGCCCTTCTTGGAGGTTCATGAGGATAGACACTTGGATGAGGCTGATAAAGTGGATTCTTCTTAATGTTTACCTGCTCAGGGGGAAATGTTTTAGGACATGGGACAGGTTGAAAAGGATTGATCACCCCCTATGTTTTCTGAGGAAAGGTCTATGATGTTGGAGGAAAATATTTCTTCTGTGATTGTTGAATCTAGATCTTCTCCTGGGGGGATTCCTCATAGTGTGGTGTTGAAAATAGAGGGGTTAGAGTTGAGGCCTAATGTTATGGAGTTTGTGGAGTCAGAGGAAGTGGAAAATCTTCCTTACACTCAGGTTCATTGGTGTAATAGGAAGAAACGCTTTCCCTCACTAGGAGTTGTGCCAAGGAATAGGAAGAGTTCAAATTGTGGGTCTGAGCCACATGGTAGAGGACGACATCCAGCTAATGTTGCTAGGGAGAAGGAGATTCGGATGGATATAGTTGATGGCACATAGAGAACTCTGTTGGATATGTGCTCTAAGAGCACTTCCTATAAACTCCCATCAAGATTATCTCCTAGAATATGAGGGGTTTGAATCACCCTCATAAGCATGATCTCCTAGCTAATCTGGTAAGAGATCATTGCCTTGATATTGTTTTAATTCAAGAAACTAAAATGGGTTTGGATAAACTTTCTAGGTTGAAAATGAAGCTTTTCAAGGATTGTGGGATGCATTGTTCTGAGGTGGCTGGTGCTTTTGGTGGGATTGTGACTTTTTGGAATCTTAGGGTGATTAGAGGTGTGGAGGTGTTTAATGATTGTAATCATGTGGCTTCCTCTTTTTTCCACCTTCATGATAAGTTCTCTTGGACTTTGTCTAATATTTATGCTCCTAATTGTAAGAGAGCCAGAAAAAGGCTTTGGGAGAATCTTTCTTCTTTTAAAGTTAATCATAACATTGTTAATTGGTTGGTCATTGGAGATTTCAATACTCCTCTACATGATGTTGATAAGATGGGTGGCTTGTATAATGTGGATGATAGCATATATGACTTAATGCAATTCATTAATGACTTGGATCTTATTGATTTGGACTAAAAGGGGCTTCCTTTACTTGGTTGAATAGGCATGTGGGTAATGCCCTTATTAGGTTAAGTTGGATCATGCTCTTTTATCCCCTGAGTGGTTAGCCCACTACTCTTGTTCCCTCTCAGCTCTTACAAAATTGGGATCGGATCACTTCCCCTTGGCTCTGTTTGTCGATCAGTTGGGTGGCAAGAAGAACTTTGCTTTTAGATTTGAGAAAATGTGGACTTGTCATCCTGAGCTGGGTAATTTGGTTAAGGACTGGTAGAATATTAATGTGGAGGGGTCAGTTATGTATAGAGTTGCTAAAAATTTGGCTAATGTAAAGCATAATGTTAGAAAATGGAACCGTACCTCTTTTGGTCATATTTTTCTGGAGAAAGATGGGGTTTCTAGGGAGCTTCACTCTATTCAGCAAGTCATTCAATCATCTGGGTATGATCAAGATTTGATGTTGAAGGAAAATGTTTTTCTTTCCAAGTTGCATAATATAGTTACGAAGGAGGAAGAATTTTGGAAGTAGCGTTCAAGGATCATGTGGTTAAAAAGTGGTGATAGTAATACTAAGTTTTTTCATATCTTTATGCTGAAACACAGGGCTTCTAATAGGATTAATCTGATTAACTTTAATAATCAAGCTCTGAAGAAGGATGTTGATTTGTAGCTTGTTACTACTTCCTATTTTTCTTAGCTGCTTTCGGTGGAGGGGGAGCTTGATTTGGCTTATCAAGAGGATATTCTGAGTGATATTCCCTAATTGGTGGATGATGAGCTCAACATGTAGTTAGTTTGTATTCCTTTGGCAGAAGAAATTTAGTGTGCTATTTTCTCCTTTGAAGGTAATAAGGCTTCGGGCCCTGATGGATTTCTCATGTCCTTTTTTTAGTCTTTTTGAGAAATTATTGTGAAAGATGTTGTTGCAGCTACTAAGGAGTTTTTTAGATCGGGTTCCCTTTTAAAGGAATTGAACTCCTTTGTTTTTTTTATCCCCAAAAAGCCTGGTGTTGCTTCTTTTGAGGAATTTCGACCTATCAATCTTTGCAACTTGATTTATAAGATTTTCTCCAAGGTTTTGGAATTAAGGTTGCAAAAAAATTTGCCTCTCATCATTTCTCCACAGCAAAACAGTTTTGTGGTTGGTAGGAAAATTTTGGACTCTATTCTCACTGTTCATGAGAATATCCACTCTCTTACTATCAATAAAGAGGTTGGCTTTATCCTCAAGCTTGATTTACTTAAATCTTATGATAGAGTGGATTAGGGTTTTTTGTCTAAGATTCTTCTCTCCTTTGGTTTTGGGGAGAAAATGGTGGCTCTTGTTCATCAACTCATTTTGAATCCTCAGTTCTCTATGCTCATTAATAGGTCTCCTTCTCCTCTCTTTGATTGCTCTAGGGGTTTGTGGCAAGGGGATCCTATCTCTCCCTTATTGTTTATTATTATGGTTGAATCCTTGGGTTGTCTTATCCAAATATTTGTTAATTCTAGTCTTATGAGTGGGTTAGCCCCTTCTTCTGCTAACCTTGTTTGTTCTCATCAACAATTCATGGATGACTCTCTTTTGCTTGGGTAGGTATCTATTAAGGAAGCTAAGGCTATCAAACAGATTTTGAAAATGTATGAGGTTGCTTCTGTGTAGAAGGTTAGCTTATAGAAGAGTGTGATTTTCTTTTTTAACACTTCAATTCAAAGACAATATAGGATAGCTAGAATTCTGCAATGTCAAATTGGTGAACTTCTTGCTTCTTACCTAGGGTTCCCCTTATGCTCTAAGGCTTTGGATTCCTTATTGAGGGGTTGATTGACAAATTAAATTCCAAGTTGGCCAGGTGGAAGGGGGATTTGTTGAGCCAAGCTGGAAAAGTTCAATTGATTAAATCCACCTTTTAGAATATTCTAGTCTATGCCCTTAGTCTCTTTCACATGCCAAGGAAATTTATGGATATCTTGGATGGAAATCAGAAAATTTTCCTTTGGACTAGTGTTGAAGATAAAAAAAGAACTCATTTGGTTGCTTGGGATGATGTTTTTTGGCCTAAAAAGGCTGGTGGTATGGGCATTCAAAAAATCAAAATGTTTAACTTGGCCCTTTTGGGTAAATAGTTGTGGTATCTCTTGCTTGCCAAAAGTGAGTGGGCAAAAAATCACTTGGAGCAAATACTTACATGGTGTTGATGGGATTGGAGACTTTTTATCTTATGAGTTTAATCCCTTGTATGGTTTTGTGTTGTGGAATTGTATGTTGAAGGCTTGAAGGCTTGTGGCTAAGGGTCTCTTTTGGCAGTTGGGTAATGGGAGGAGTGTTATGTTATGGGATAGCATTTGGTTTGGTAATGGGCCTCTAAAGGATGAGCCATGGGCTCAACCCTTTATGGACCTCTATGTGTAATAGTTTGGTAGATTTGTTGCTGACTATATTGATGGAGGTTGTTGGAGGAAGTTACATGTGGTGGACCCTAGTCTAGAAGTTATTTATAAGGTTATTTCTTTGGTTCATATTCCTTCTACCCCTTCTCCTAAAAGGTTTATTTGGAAGCCTTCCTCTGCAGGTAACTTCTCTGTTGCTTCGGCTTTTCATTTCAATGAATCTTTTATTGTCCTACCTCCTTTTTGGGCCTCTGTTTGGTCATCTCAATTGATTCCTAAGGCTAAAATTTTCTTTTGGATCTTCTGCTAGAATAAAATTTTAACGACTAGTAATCTAATTAAAAGAGGTTTTGTTATGCCCAATAGATGCTTTCTTTGTGAAAAGGGAGTAGAAAATACTTGTCATTTTTTGATTAGATGCAAATATGTTGGTGTGATCTAGAATTGTGTGCTCTCACTTTGGAATCTTAGCTGGGTGTTTCTTGGTTTTGTTAAAAATTTATGGTATCAATGGTTGGCCCTTCATCTAATCCGGCTTTATAGATTTTTTGATCTCTAACTTTGCCTCATTTGATTTGGGGGGTTTAGCTGGAGCACAACATAATTTTTAGAAATTCTTCTCTTCCGGCTTTATCTGTGGCTCATAATATTTGTGTGGGTATTAAGGAAAATTTTCTTTATGGAATCTCCTTTTATGCTGGCCAAAATATTATCCTTTGTTCCTATGATATCTCTATTTTACAAAAGTGGAAGCTGCCTTGTGATATTTCTCTTCTGGTCTCTAAAGGGAAATCTTCAAGAGATGATTTTGCTTGGAAGGTGCCACCAGATGGTTGGGTTAAGATAAATTTTGATGGCATGACTAAAGGAAAAATGGGACCTGGAGGATGTGGGGGAGTGATTAGAAATTCTAATGGTAGGCTTGTCTTTGTTGTGGCGCTCCCTTTGGGAATCCAGACAAACCACTATGCGGAGGTGGTTGCAGCCTATCATGGACTCAAAATGGCTCAGAGTAAAGGGTATAGAAAGGTCTAGTTGGAGGGTGACTCTCTAAACATTATAAATAATTTGAAGAATGCTTCACCTCCATCTTGGACTATTGAGGCTTTGGTTAGGGATTCAATTGAAATTATCAATTCCTTTGATACTTGTTATATCTCCCCCATATGGAAAGTGGGAAATATGTTAGCCGATTTCTTCGCTAACTTTGGTGTTAGAGAAAGAAAGGGGTGGGATTTAAATGATCCTATTCCCTTAGATGCAATGGCTATTATTAACAATGAATTCTAATCTCAAGTTGCTTTTGATCTTATTATGTATTGAGTGGTGCATGGCCTTGATCATGTAGCTTATTATTATGAATGGGGATGCTCAAGTTTTAAGTACGGTGGATGGATTTCACATGGACCAGAGTTCTATTTCATCATTTCTTATTTATCCTTCTACTAGCTTTGCTCAAATTCTAGCTGATATTTGTCTTAGTTTCCAGAGTCTTATGTTGCTTAATTCTACTCTGGGTGGTATTGGTCTTATTCTCTTGAGGTTTTTGCATTGTGTTTGGCCTTTGCTTGTTAAGTATTATGTGATGGGTGGGGACAAAAACCATGCCAAGCCTACGTCCTTTGTTTCTACCAAGCAGAAGAAGGAGGTGTGGGAGATCTTAGAGAAGGGTGGCTTAACTTTGTTTATGGAGAAACTACATGGTAACAACCCCCAAGTTACTGATTTGGTTGCTCAAGGGTGGAATGAGGGAACCCTAAATTTGGGTGGAAGGGACATCGTGATTGATGAAGAATTCATAGCTCAAATTACTGGCTTGGCCATGCAGGGTATGAAGGTGTTCAGAGACAAAAAAGAATCGCAAGCTACAATGTCTATTTTCTTTAAAGGGAATGAGGTTGCTGATTTGAAGATGGTAAAGAGTGGAGGTTATCAGAGGAGCTCCTTAAAGGTGTTGTGGTGTGATGTTGTTAAAGAGATTATGAGGTATGTCACCTTGGAAGCCAAGTATATGGTGATTAATTTACTTACCATTTCCTTTTGCTTAACCATTTTAGGCATAAGAAAATGATTTCCTTTCCTCACTACGTATTGATGTCAATTGACTCGAAGATTAAGGATCATATGAAAAACCCCATAAACCCTGTCCTACATATGGGGTTAATTCTCTTGATCTATAAACATGTCAAAGTTAATGAGGTTCAAAAACCTCTTGTGTCCCCAAAGGAAGTTATTGCTAAACCCTGGGAGAGTTATGAGATGGTGTTGGAAGAGGAAAGGATTACTAAAAAATTTAAGAAGAGGAAGCTTATTTTGGACAAAGAGTCTAAGTTTGATAGGGATGATGATGTTGATTATGTCTCAGATTTGTATGCCTCTTTTGAGGAGGGCCCAATTCCCCTATTCCAAGTAAAACAAGGAAAAGGAAGCTAGATGAAAAAGAGGGCCATACGACTTGTAGTGATGAGGTGGCAGTGAATTTTCACTCTAAGGGGGTTAAGGACAAAAATGAACTTTATGGGGAAGCTTCTTCTCCCCCCCAACGACTAGACAACTACATGAGACTAAGAATGGGAGCCGAAAGAGAAGGGTATTGAGAACTACTAGCCAACTCTTGGAGAAGGGTTTCCCTCTTTCCCTGGCTAGAGGTATCTTTGGTGAGGCTTCTTCGAGTGCGTACATTGGGTTGCTGAAGTAGGGGAAGGAAAGGCTTGTGGGTGGAGGACTTACTATGGGAAATAACAAAGTGGATGTGGATAGGCTAATGAAAAGGAAGCTTGTTGTGAAGGAAACTGCCTGCTCCATTCGTAAGATGAAGACTCTTGTCTCTATTTGAAAAGGTAAGGATATTTCTGTTGATAAGGTTCATGTTAGTTCTTTTGATGAGGATGTGGTTGTGGGGAAAGGGATTGAGAACTTTGATAGTGAGGATGTTGATGTGTTGGGTTCAGCTCATGATAGTGCTAATGTGTTATTTAAATTTTTTAAGTGGTTCTTCCATGATATTAATAGACTAATATTAAAATTAGAGGTGCTGCTAGTAAGGTTGAGGATCCTTTTGTCCAAAGCCAAATTGATGATCTAATGGACTCTTTTAATATTGTGACTAATACTATGGCGGAGGAAACCATTAATTTGAAATAGGACTTGGAAGGGAGAATCTTATCTCTTGAGGATAAAATTGATAAAATATGGAATGTTGTGATGAAGAGTGGAGATGTCCCTAAGACTTATGATTCTACCAAGGTGATCTCTCGTGTGATTACTGTGAAAAAGAGAAAGGATATTGTGTTTGTTGATGTTACTGCTATTGTGGGTAAGTTGTTGGATGTGGATTATGCTGGTGAGAAGGGTGGTATTAAAGGTAGTGTTTTGAATGGTGAGGTAAAAATTGGTGGGTTGGGGGCTAGAAATAGAAGCAAAATGAAAGCTCAGGGCGGGGCCTCTAGTTTAGAGGTGTTTGATACTATGGATAATGTGTAGAAGATGGTTGCTAGTGAAATGGAGGTTGTTGAAACTCTGAACAATATGTAGTGGTGTTGGTTGGATGCCTTCTTTTTGGCTGCTTTTTGGCTATTGGTTCACTATCGTTGGGTTGATTGTTGTGTAATGTTGTTTTCTATGTTTTTCAGTTGATTTATTTTGTAAAGGGTTACGGGCCTCTTCAAAACCCATTTTTTACCTCTAATCAAAACAAGTTGAGAATTGGTATTTGAGAGGAAATGAGTTGTTGATGTTTCTCCAAAGTTAAATCTACAAGTAGAAGAAAGTTAAATAAAATAAATTAAAATTCTTGTTATGTTATTAGTCATATGGATATCCTATATATATTAATAAAATAATATAAAATTAGAAAACACTGATAATTTATAATAAATCTAAAAATCTTAAATTTACTCTTACAATTAACAAGAATTTTCTAAATTCATATTAAAAAAAAATCTTGTTAAAAATATTCTAAAAGTTAAAAACAATTATATTCTATTTTGAAAAAGTTTTGAATTAATATATATTTTTATAATAAATATTATAAATCATATATATTAATATAAAGCAATTATAACTATTAGTAAAAATGTCAAAATCTTAAATTTATTGTTAAAAATATTTTAAAAATTAGAAAGAATTATATTCCATCTTGAAAAGATTTTAAGCTAATTTATATTTTTATAATAAACATTATAAAATTTATCTAAAATAATTTTTTACATTTTAATAATAATTTAAAGTGTCATATATGCAGTTATATAAAAATATAGCAAGTCAACATATATGGTCTAATAAATTTTAAAATTATAATATACGGTCTAAAATGCAAAAAATGGCCAAATAAACCATCAAATTCCAGGCCTGGATGAGACCAGTAGGGAAATAAAGGATGGTTATGCAAGTATTAGTGACATTGATGAGTTAGCTTTTAATTTCTACTTACACACCAAAAAAATAAAACATTGGTCGTTTTAAGTAGTCCTATAACCCCTATCTAAATGTCAATGATGAGGGCAACATCTATCCAGCCCCTACGATGCACCCCATGGCATCAATGTCCTCCATATCATATAAATTTCACTATTCCTTATTGATTTATTATTGTTGTTGTAGGATAAAGTCCAATTGATCACCAGTTCAGTGTAGCAGCACTCCCATGACATAGAACTATAGTTTATCATGGAAAAATCTAAAAGACATGGGATAGCTTGCACTTTATTTTATTTTTTTGTAATTACATGGATTTAAAAATAAAATGATAAATACTTGAAAATGAGTAAAGAAATCGACCTCCACCAATTCTCCCTTGTTCCTCTAAAATATCTTGTGTGATAGAAAAATATATATTGTTTAGTTTTTCTTTAAATAATCACACAATCCTGGACCACTCCTACCTGTCATATTATTCCTAGGCTATCTTACTTGTGTATGCACAAGTGGATGCTTAGGAAAGGATTTGCAAACCATTTGATAGATTGACTCAAGGAAGAAGTGAATAAACAAGATAATATAAAAAAGGCACAAACTTGTTCAACACAACAAATTAAAGATGATTATTATATTAACCCAACATATTTAAATACATCTATAGACAAAGAATATAGTCCAAAGATACATTCCAAGGAGAGGGACAACCGAGACAATGCAAATAATGTGTAAAGCTCATGAAGTAACAAAAGAATAACAACCCTAAGCTGAGAATTTTGATGCTACAATGTGGATATTTTGACAAAAGATATGGACAACAAGTTGAGAATTGGTATTCAAGAGGCAATGAGTTTTTGATGTTTCTCCAAAGTTAAATCTACAAGCAAAAGAAATTTAAATATATGAAAACTCGCTAATGTCTTATAAAACACACAAATGTTGTATCTTGAAAAAATATAAAAATTCTTGTTATGTTATTAGTCATATGGATATCCTATATATATATTAATAAAATAATGTAAAATTAGAAAATATTGAAAATATAAAAAAGTTAAATTTACTCTTACAATTAACAAGAAGTTTCTAAATTCATATTAAAAATAAATATTTTTAAAAATATTCTAAAAGTTAAAAAAAATTATATTGAAAAATATAGCAAGTCAATTTATACAGTCTAAAATGCAAAAAAAAAGGCCAAATAGACCATCAAATTCCAAGCCTTATCATACCTCACATAAATATTGAATCCAAATGTCTCTAATCCAAATTACAATTGAGATTGGTTCATCTATTGCAGTTGTTGTGCCCTCAAATGTCTGTTAAGTCGCCAACCCACTTAGCGATGCATCCACCACTATATCTAAACTTTAAATGCATGTATATGCCTCATTCACCCCTCTCACCTCCCACACTCATGTCTATATTGAGATGATTTTTGAAGTGAATTGGGTGACAATCCGTAATGCAACAACATTATTAGAATTAAAAACATAGTTATGTAGATCAAAATGCATACAAATGTTGAAGGATTCTAGAAAATATGAATAGGAGAAATATATAGAGTTAAAAATAAGACTGTTTTATGTACTTTACAAAATTTCTAGAGTTGTAATGAGTAAAAGTAGAGTTTTTTTTTAAGTGCTATATAGATAATCTATTTTAACACTACGATATTTAAAAGAGATGAACTACTACTATTTACTATAAAGCAATAAATTTTTTAAAGGATCACAAGGAATAATTAATCAGAATGTTATTATGTGTTCTCTAGTTTCTTTACTTTAAATGCTTACAATGTGTCTAATTAAACAATATTTGTTTTGATTCATCAAAAGCGTTGAGTAAATTTTTAAGAGAAATTGAATTAAAGATAAAACAAAAGGATGAAACATATTTCAATGGTTGAATTATGGATGCCAAATAGAGGCTAAATTATTGGAAGCTAAACAAGGACCACCATAGATCAAGGATGGAACCATAGGTGCACTATAGACCATTCTTTTGTTTGGGTGTCCACCTATACTTAAACCATACAACTTAGGTTATATAGTGATTTGTTATCTACAACACAAACATAGGAAAATATGAGGAATGATAAATAAATGTTTATGAAAGATACAAAATCAAATAGAAATACTAAAGTGAAAAAGGGAAATAATGGAGTGAGGTTACCAAATGGAGTTGTAGGTCTAAAAATATTGCACCATAAGAAAAATATGTTATTAAGACAATAAAATGGGTTAATACTACATAGGAGCTTGTTAAGTTGGTTAAACCCCTATTTAATCCTTTTAATTTCCATCGACAATTGATAATAATAGTGTTTATACTTATCTTATGTGTAAAAAGTGCATAATCTAAGAGTGTAAAACGAAATGATAGAATATAATAATAATAAAGTATAATAACATCATTTAAGAAGGGAGAGATCAATTATTCAAATAACACTTATGATGATGAAAGTAAGTCTACAACTATTAGTAATAATAACCAAGAAATGTGTAGATGGAGAACACACAAAAAATACCTATAGCTTGGAGAATAATCACATGCATGTGAACAATAAGATATTGGAATTGTGGGGTATACATTCTTAATACTATATTTTACCCCACTTTAGCAAGATTGTGCCACTAGATGATTACTTTATACTAAAAAATAAAGTGCATGATATAAACAACATTAATATTACATTAATTATATATGGTTTTTTTATATTAAACAAAGCATATTACAAATAATAAGAGCTACTAGCAAGTAGCTGAAAAGAATGTAAGAGGATGTTGTAAAAATATTGGTATATTATTTTATTTTATTTTTTATACACCAATAAAAGAACTTGATCCATACATGAGCATTTGATAAAGCATAAAATACCTGAAATACTCTAGTAAAAGTTGTGGAAATTAAAATGCATGCAAACAAATGGTTGTTAAGGAGTGGTGCGATGATATAGAGTATGTCTATGATAGTTTGCAATAAATCTTCCATGATTTTAAATAATCGACATGCACAAACATCTATGTGGAAGGTTGGGCTTAAATGACACACACTAAGCTTTGACTGCTTAGATGGTGTGGGCCCATTCATGTCATCTAACATTCTTACCTATCAATTTTCGTTCAAAACATAGTCACCATTAGCGTTTGAATTCAAGGTCGAGCTTAACAGACACACTCTAAGCATCTAACTACTTAGGTGGTTGAGTATAGGTGGGGCCCACTTAACCCGCCCTTAACCTCAATCTTTGTAATTCTTCATTCCTACGGTATTCCATTGTAGTTCAAATTTATCGTTCCTATTCCCATAGCAGTTTGGGGTTACCGTTTCCACCATTCAAAGGAAATCTCCACTCACGCCCAATTCTCGAATAGAGTTTTAATTTTCTTGCATAGATTGGGGTGAGTGCTTAAAAAACCCCTTAATAAATATGAGTGTAAAAAATAGAAATGTAATATTTTTTATTAGTTAATTTTTTTTTATTAAAATATTTGTATCTTCAAATACTATTATTTGTTAATGTTTATAATTTTAATTTTTTTTTATTATTATTATTTATAGTTGATATTTGTTAATGATTCAAATAAAATATATATTTAATAATGTTATTGTATTTGATTATTTATCTAAATGAAGAGAAATGTTGTTTATTATGATTTATTTTAAAAATATATTTTTTATAGAAGATAAGATTTATGAGAGGATTAATATTAAAAACAAATAAATTAAATGTGATGCTCATCTTAAAATTCAATAATACAAATTCGTTATGAGCCATGTAGATATTCATTATTTTAAGTATTGGAAGTTTAGAGCTTAATTTTATATAAAATATGTAAACTAAATATTTTTGTCAGTTTTATTATGTGCACAAACCCCTGCTAATTGCAAAAATGACTAGCAAAAAAAATAATTCTTAAATTCACTCACTCTTTTTACCTCTCACACCCCTTTGCCAATGTTTACAAACAATTAATATGTACCAACAAATTGTGAGATTTGTGTTATCCCTAATTAGATCCTTGTATACATAATCTAGAATAAAGTGTGCCAAAAAATAATGAAAAGGGCAATATAGAGTATATCATTACATTTTTCTCCACTTTCATGTACATGTAAGCTCTATGCCAAAGAAACAAGATATCAACAAGAAAAATATTTATTTATTTTAATACTAGAATGATATTGATTTACTCCAAAATATATAGTTCACTTATATTTCCTTTCTCAATAATAACTCCACCAAAACATGTAAAATTGAAAAGCATGTAATGAATAACATATATCAAATATGTAAAATAAATATGGGGATTTAATTTATATGTTAATTCATTACAAATTTTACATAACATAAAGGTTGTGTAATGCCCCATCATAATAACCTAAGGAATGTTGCAATTGTGTATAATAGTGAAATAATTTTTTTTTTAAAGTTTAAATATTAACTTAAATAGTTGCATACATTCACTAAGTTACACGACGTTACACTACTTGAGTTTCCATAGACGACTTTAGTATTTCGCATTGCACATATTTAATTATCATAAACATTAAAAATAGATATTGCATAACATTTGAAATACCATTCAAGATAACATAAAGTACAAACATGTTTCTTACATTGCATTTGATAAGATATTACAATACTCATTCATCTGATGAGGTAGATACAATAATAGTTACAATTACATTTACAAATGTTCTCCTCATAAACAATTGAGGGATGTTTTTCAATACAAGTTTTACAAAAATGTAATAAAGAAAGTACATTTGTATCCATGTACGAGATCTCCATCCATGAAGCTTGTGATGTCATTATCATAAATTGGGGACCCAACGGAGTAAGGTGCACATTCCACCCAACCATGTGGTACCCGTAGGTCCACCCCCCATGCTAGGAGATAGTAATATGGTTACCTAGACATAATCTACTAACCCTAGACACAAATACATAACTAACTGATGGTTACATTGCTACTAGATTAAATACAATCAAAAGTGCTAAGTACACAAGGTAGACTGTTATTTTAGGTGGAGTGTCATCACAATATTGCAAAGGTTACCCTGGTGTTTCTTCCTAGGTCCCGGCCCCCAACTTGGGTTACCCTGGTAACCTCTTACGAAACCCGGCCTCATTGTAAATTATTGCGGAAACGAATGTCTTTTGAAGAAACAAGACATCAATTTGGCATTCCAGGCCTTCTCATCTTATACTCAAGACTGAACAAGCTCAAGAGTCAAAAGTGAGGCATAATAATCTTGTTAAGAATTTTTAATTCTAACTACTGTGTTATTTAGTTATCACTGACTTACTAACTCTTTGTAAGTTACCCTGACACCACTTTGTGTGTTGGCCCTTACATAGAGCCACTCCCCTAAACATAACAAAGTTATACTAAGTTTTCCTGACTAGGGTTTACAAGGTGCACAAAATTTAATCACATAATAACAAATGACACACACAACAGTCATTAAAACTTTTATCATAAAACAGGTAACAAAACACAATATTCTAACACGTGCACAACCCAAGTCAACTCATGAAACACATTTGAACAATAATACACCTTTACTATATAGATCATTCTGGAAGACTTATACAACTAAGACTTTCCCAATTTGCCCAAAAAGAAACACGATTAAAAGCAAATCAAGAAAAGTAAATGTCTACTATTCAGATATACTAAATCCAGTCATTCAAAAGATATAGCATGAAATTATAGCAATTTAATTGTAATTCTTTTCTCAAATGATAAGGAAAATTGCATTAAATTATTCTAATTTTAACTTCCTCAATTTCACATAAAAACAAAAACTAAATTTATTCTTTCAATCATAATATTGAGAACTAGTGGATCTTATACTTCACATATATCTACAAACAACTGATTCATTAAATAATCCTTTTAAATTTTAAAAACAAATATTTAAATATTCAATTTCCTATATAATATTAAAAACAAATATATATATATAAATATACACATATATATAGATATATATTCTTATTTAATGTAAATTATTTATATTAAAATTTTGAATGACAAATGTTTAATAAATCCATACGCACTCCATTCAAAATTTTCTTATACATTACAAAGGAATTAAACTAGGGTTTCGGCCGCATTCGCAACCATCCCTAATGGGCCACGGTTGTGGCGGTAGCCTGTGCGCTGCCTGTGAAGGTAGCGACGGGCTGCCTCCACAGCCGCTGCCCTCCATGGGCGGCTGTGGAGTGGCCCCTACGCCATCTCCACCGCCTACTATGCATAAAATAAAATGCATTTTATTACATATAAATTAAAACGATTTCAACTCATTTAAATTTCAATTCACATGAACTAGTAAAATCTTAACTGCTTTTTATCTTACCGTAGACTACGATTTAAATTAATTACTCACATAATTAAAAATAAGCTTCTTTCAAAATCTAATTTATAACAAGATAGAATATATGTATAAATATATATATATATTTTATACCAACAAGGTTTTCACACGAGGTTTTTTTAGGAAAACTCTACAGGCTCACATTTGAAATAAATATTCAATCCGGTTTCAAAGGGGAAATAGGAATTTCACAAGACACATAAAATTTTGTCATGAATTTAATTTTTAATTTAGAAATGGCTAAATTCTAGCCTCTACTATTAAGTAATTCACATATGCTCATTGGTCACTTAGTTCTTAGTCTCCCTCGGTCTCCGTGGAATGGAGGGCGAAACATACTAGCTACCACGCACAATGCTAAAAGTTTACCAGGCGCACTATAGTTTATAGGGGGTCGTGCTACCCGATTCCTGCAGTCTAAAAAAAAAAAAAAATTTAATTCTAGAAATATAAATTTCATTTTCCCATATATCAGTAATTTCCTTTCACACAAACTTATTTTTCCAGAAAGAAAAGAAATTCAATAAATCCCTTTCAGAGAATAAACAGTAAAGGATTCTTCTAAAAAATACAAAGGATTTAAATTAAAGAAATTTCTTTCACAAATATTATTTTCAAAACAACAAATTAAAAATCACGAGGGGAATACCTATTTCCCTGAAGCTTTAGAATTCTGGAGATGAAAACCTCTGTAGTTGCCTGTAGCCTTCCAAAATTCTTTTCGTACACCAAATCCCAAACTAGGATACAAACCAAAGAACTTCCACAAGTATTCAATAACACCAAAAAGCATATACAGAAATTTAACAAAAGCCTTGATATTTTTTTCCCCGTGAAGAAAATAAAATAGAATAGAAACTTCTTTTGTATTTTTTTCCAGATCCAAAATCATATCCATGAACAACCTCAACAAAAACAATAAATGCAACTGGCACACATGTCGAGAAGTACAAAATATCTTTTAACCACTTCTCAGCAATCTTGCCTCTCAAGATTTGCATGGATTTAATTAATTTTAAATTTTAAAATTTTAATTTTCAAATTACATATTTATTTAATAATTTAAAATGCTATTTCCACAAAAATATTTAATTTAAATAAAATCTATTCACACACAATTTAAACAATATTAATTTAATTAAATAAATTTAATATTTTAGGATCAACTTATTTAACCAAACAAACTAATTAATTAATTAAATAACATGTAAAAACTAATTTCTTTAACATTTAGAAATTAAATTAAAGCATAATAAACTAACATTAAAATTGACAATTTTTTTTCCCTTTTAGACAATTAAATCCAAACAGAGACAAACAAGACAACCAAGACTCAAATTAACTGACAATGTACTGTGACTAGGTTATAGACTAGACTAGGATGAACCATGCTACTACCTCCCAATCAA